>CM053622.1:20679957-20747040 GCA_028646595.1 Phalanger gymnotis
TGGATTCGAATCCTACCCGAGATATTTTGGACAAATCAATGAACAACCTTTGACTTCAGCACTTCAGCTCTTCATCTAAAAATACGAGTGATGGCAAGAATGGCTTCTGAGGTCTCTTTGAATTATAAATCTATGACCCTATGACCCAGTACAGTGCCCTGTATATAGTAGGTGCTCAATAAATTCTTGTTGAGTCCAATTTCAGATATGTAATATCCCTCTACTAGACTCTAATGCCTCATCTTAATTTTGTATCTTTTTCTTTCAGCACTTAGCACAGTGCTCTGCACATAGTAGGCACTTAATAAATTCTTAGATGGATTGAATATGGCAGAGAGGGAAAGACAATGAAAAGATCTGGGGATCTGCCATTGACTAAATGGATAACCTTTGGCCCCTCTCTGGGCATTAGTTTCCTAATATGTGAAAATGAAGATGGTGGAGAGAGAGACAGAGACAGAGAGACAGAGACAGAGAGACAAAGAGAAGAGAGAGGTGAGAGAAAAAGAGAAAGAGAGAGAGATACAGACAGACAGAGAAAGAGAAAAAGAGAGAGAGAGAGAAAGAGAGGGAGGGAGGGAAGGAGAGGGAGAGGGAGAGGGAGAGGGAGAGGAAGAGGGAGGGAGTCATAATGTCCAGAACAAGGGAAGTGAGAGTCCCGCTGACCTCTGCCCTGGTCAGATCACGTCTAGGGCAACATGTTCCATTCTAAGCTCCATCTGGGTACAAGCCAGAAGCACTCCGAGGAGGGCAGTCAGAATGGCGAAGGGCCTTGACGTGAAGATCAACTGAAAGAATTGAAGCTATTTTGCCTGGAGGAGAGAGGACTAGGGGAAGACGTGGGAGCTACCTTCAGACAACAGCAGCAACAGCAATAATAGCTAACATTTCTATTTTCTCAACTGATTTTCACATCTGATCCTTGTAACAGCCTTAGGAAGTTTATTTTTACACCTATTTTACAGATGAAGAAACTGAGACTGAGAGAGAATAAATGACTTGCCCAGGGTCGCGTAGTAAGCATCTGGATGGGATTTGAACTTAGGTCTGCTGGACTCCAGGGCCATGTTCTTCACTCTGCCACTTAGCCACTTAGTGTTTATTGACTGACTGACTTAGCTGCCCAGATGAACGACTACCATGTTGGATGGATTAGATTTATTCTTCTTGTCCCCAGAAAGCAAAACTAGGAGTGGCGGGTGGTAGTTACAGGCTTAATATAAGGAAAAACTTCCTAACCAATACAGTTCTCCAGAAATGGAATGGGCTGTTTTGGAGGTAATGAGACACTACTCACTTGTCATCTTAAAAGCCAAATCTAGGGGACTATTTGCTGTGTATTCTCCAGATTAGGTATGAGCAAACGCTGGCCCTTTGGCTGTTTTTCTGTAGTCTTCAAGTAAAAAGTTGCTTTTACATTTTAAAATAAAGTTTTATTGTATTTGAAAATACAAAAACCATTCTTAGCTCATAGCCCCCCCCCCAAAAAAAAAGTAGCCAGATTTCCTGGTAGTTTGCCAACCACTGCTCTAGAGTAGTGGTTACCAGTTAATGCTTTGACAACTGGTCCAAGATGTTAGCACTAAAAAAAATTAACATCTCTTTAAGCAGTAAATAATTGCCCAATTATGATACGAAAATATATTTCCTCTAAGACAATAAGCTTATGTATATTTGGAGCATTTTAAGTTTGTTTCGAGGTGATTCAAAACCATCATGATCACGAACGCAATAATTTTGGTGTTTGTACAGTGATTACATTAAACTCTGGCTGCTTGTAAGTGCAACAGGTTCTTGCAGTTTTTCAAGTTAACATCAAATTGTTGCCAAACCATTGCAAAGGTTCAACATTCAACCATAAACTGATTCCCAGTGGCTTATCAGATACACACACTTACCCTCATTGGCATTCTGTACACTTAACTAGAGTAGCTCCCTAATTTCCCTCATTACACAGTAATTGTACTTCATCAACTGTGTAATCATGTGATTAAGATTTTTAAGAACACAAATGTCAGGCTGTTTGAGAACCGTGATCTCTAAGAATGTGTATGACAAGCTATCTTGAAACTGTCAAGGACCATCACAAACATCCAGCAGAATTAAATCTTATATTGCCTCTCATTGCTGTATTAGGGTTTTTTTTTTCCAATTTAAACTTATTCTGTGCTTATGTTACTGTTCTCCTAACGGGCAGACTTTCTTATTTTTTTTAAGATCAAATTAACCAATGGTTTACCTAGTTTATTTTTTCCTGGTTTTATTTATTATTTCAATAATTTTTCTATTTTCAATTTTATTAATCTCTCCTTTGATCGATTTTTAGGATTCTGTTCTGGCATTTAATTAAGGATATTTAATTTGCCCTTTTTCTAGGTTTTTATTTTACTTCCATGCCTAATTCATTGATCTGCTCTTTTTTTTTAAATTGATATAAGCTTTCAGAGATACAAATTTCTTCCTAAGTACTGCTTTGGATGCATGCCACTAATTTTGATAGATTGTCTCTTTGTTGTCATTCTCTTTACTGAAATTATTATTGATTGTTTCTATTATTTGTTCTTTGACTCACTCTTTCTTTAGGATTAGATTATTTCATTTATAATTAACTTTTATTCTATGCTTCTAACGCTCTTTACTGAATGTAATTTTTATTGCATTATGGTCTTTTCTGCATTTGTTTGTGGTGTTTTTATGCCTTAACACATGGTCAATTTTTGTGAAAGTGCCATGTACAACTGAGAAAAAGATATACTCCTTTTTATTTCTATTCAATTTTCTCCAGGGGCCTATCATATATAATTTTTCTAAAATTCTGTTCATCTCATTAACTTTTTTCTTACCCATTTTATGGTTAGATTAATCTGTTCCTGAGAGAGGAAAGTTGAGATCCCTCACTAGTATTCTTTTACTGTCTATTTCCTTCTTAAGAATGTGGATGCTCTGCCATTTGGTGCCTATACGTTTAGTATTGATATTACTTCATTGTATATGGTACTTTTATAAAAATAGCAAAATGTAGTTACCCTGCTTATCTCTTTTAATTAGGCTTGTTTTTGCTTTTGTTTCATCTGAGAACATGAATGCTACCCCCTGCCTTTTTTCCCCTCAGCCAAAGCCTAACAGATTCTGCTCTAGTCACTTAATTCTGTGTATACAGCTTTCTGTTTTGAGTATATTTCTTATAAACAGCATCTTGTGGTATTCTGGTTTCTAATCTGTTTTGCTATCTGCTTCCATTTTATGGGTGAGTTCATGCCATTCACTTTCACAGTTATATTTACTATGTATTTCCCTTCATCCTATTTTCTTCTATTTATCCTCTCTCTCTCTCTCTCTCTCTCTCTCTCTCTCTCTCTCTCTCTCTGCCTCCTTCCCTTCCTCCCTCTGCACCCCCCCCCATCTCTCCTCAAGCATCTGTTTTCCTTCTGACCACTGCCTCCCTTAATCTACCCTCCCTTCCTACTTCCCTGCTGGGTAAGATAGATTTTTATACCCACCTGAGTGTGTATATATATTCTTCTCTCTTTGAACTAATTCTGATGAGAATGTGGTTCAAGTGTTATCTGCTATTCCCTTCCCTATTTTCCCTTCCACTGTAAAAGCTCTTCTTTATGTGTTTCTTTTATGTGAGATAATTTCCCCCATTCTTTCTCTCACCTCATCTCCCAGTGCACCTCTCTTTCTCACTCCATTTTTGAGATCATCCCAACAAAATTGACTCACATCCATTCCCTCTACGTAAACTCCTTCTAATTGCCCTAAAAATGATAATATTCTTAGAAGTTATAAGGATCATCTTCCCATATAGGAATGTAAACAGATTTACTTTATTATTTCTCTTTCATATTTACCTTTTTATGTTTTTCTTGAGTCTTGTATTTGAATGTCAAATTTTCTATTCAGCTTTGGGTATTTTCATCAGGAATGCTTTTTTTCCTGAAGGATTATACTCAGTTTTGCTGAGTAGGTTATTCTGGGTTGTAATCTTTGCTCCTTTGCCTTCTGAAAAATCATATTCCAAGACCTCCACTTTTTTTTAATGTGGAAGCTGTTAAATCTTTGTGATCCTGACTATGGCTTCATGATATTTGAATGGTTTCTTTTTGGCTGCTTGCAATATTTTTTCCTTGATCTGGGAGCTCTGGAATTTGGTTATAATATTCTTGAGAATTTTAATTTTGAGATCTCTTTCAAAAGGTAATCAACACGTTCTTTCAATTTCTATTTTGCCCTTGGATTCTAAGACATAGGGGCAGTTTTCCTTTATAATTTCTTGAAATGTGGGCTCTAGGCTCCTTTTTTTTTTTTTTTTGATCATGCCTTTCAGGTAGCCCAATAATTCTTGTTATCTCTCTTTGATCTATTTTCCAGGTCAGTTGTTTTTCTGATGAGTAATAACATATTTTCTTCTATTTTTTCATTTTTTTCATTCTTCATTTTGTTATATTTTTTCTAGATGTCTCAGGAAGTAATTCACTCCCAGTTGCCCAATTGTAATTTTTAAGGAATTATTTTCTTCAGTAAGTTTTTGTGCTTCTTTTTTGATTTGTCCAATTCCGCTTTTTAAGGAATTCCTTTTTTAGTGAATTTTTATGCCTCTTTTACTACTTGGCCAATTCTGTTTTTAAGGTGTTATTTTCTTTAATATTTTTGTGCTTCTTTTACCAAGCTACTAATTCTCTTTTCATAATTTTCTTACACTTCTCTTTCATTTCTTATCCCAATTTTTCCTTGCCATTCTTATTTGACTTTTAAAATAATTTTTTGCCCTTTCTTGAGCTCTTCCAAAAATTCTTGTTGGGGTTTTGTCCAGTTTGCATTTTTTCTTTGAGGCTTTGGTCATAGCTATTTTCATGTTGTGGTCTTTTCAGTTTATGTTGTGATCTTCCTTGTCACCATAGATTTTTATTGTCAGGTTCTTTTGTTGTTGTTGTTGTTCCTTGCTTATTTTTCCAGCCTGTTTCTCGACTTTGAACTTTATGTGAAAGCTTGACTCTGCTCACCTGGGAGTAGGGAGTGGAATTATTCCAAACTTCAAGCTTTTTCATACTGCTGTTTTCACAGCTAGTTCTGGGGGGTAGTAAGTTTTTGGTAATTCCAAGGTGCTGTGACACAGGAAGAGATGTGGTCACTGCTCTCTTGGTCTGTACTATGATCTTTATCCAAGAAGGGCCCTTCTTTCCTTGCAGCCACCAGTGTTAGCACTCCTCTCGACCCCAAAATTTTGACCCGGAACTAAATATTGGTGATGGAGTTGCCAAACAGTGCCGTGTTCAGTGTGTGCTGCCAGTATGGGGAACCCTGTTCCATACCGTTACCATCTCTGAGCTGAGAGTTCTTGAAGATGCTGTTGCCATGTGGCCATTTCTAAAGCTCACAACTGGTATCAGCACTGCGTGTGCTCTAGGCCACCCAGTGTCACAGACTTCTCTTTCCAACCTCCTAAGTTGTCTTGGGCTAGAAAAATATCTTACTTCGACCTTTTGTTGGCTGTGCTGCTCCAGAATTCAATTTGACACATTATTTTAAAGTTGTTTGGAGTGAAATTTGGGGAGAGCTTGACTGGGTGGCTGCTTCTACTCTACCATCTTGGCTCCACCTCCCTGGCAGACTTTCAAATGAACTAATTGGCAACAGTAATCAGTCTTTCAGTAGATTTTCTTTGAAAGTGCAGCTGGTGTGCTGATGATAGAAGAGGGGAAAGTCACATCTAAAGAGATGATTCTTTCCTTAGTGTGTGTGTATACATATATTTACATATATATGCACAAATAATACATATATACACGTAAAGGTATTATACACTATATAGACAAATACTATATATACACTGTTATACATTAATGTATAATACATACATATATGTATACATTATACTCACACATTGTTAAAAATAAAGAAATATGTGCAATTGAATTGTGAGTAGAGCTTTCATTTAATACAGCAATTGTCATTAACCAGTAGAAAAGTAAATATTTCATTTCATAACTTGACTATTTTTATTGATTGGTTAAGTGGTTAAAATAAAAAATTAATTTCCATATCTCAGAAAAAAGAGCCTGCAAGTTCTCCTACCATTTTCTACCCATATTTGCATGAGCGAGCATTTTCACTTTATATTTGTTTCAAATTAAAACACAAAAACAAACCCAACATAGAACTACATTTAAGACTCTGAAGTCTGGTGTTGAGCCAAGCATTGCAAACCTTTGTTCAAATAAAAGAGTTTGACATAAAAATTCAGTTTATATATAACTATTATACTATGTTAAATATCTCCTAGTTGTAGGTCATTTCATTAAGAGTATTATTTTTATTCAACAAAATTGGTAAAATAATATTAAGTCTTTCAGAGAATCATAAGCATATGAGATCTTACCAGCTTATTTTTTTTTCAATTCTTACAGAATGCCCCATGTAAAATGTTCATAAGTAATTTATAATTAGGGTTTATAGTTTTATACTTAAAGTTTTCATAATTAGATTAGAATAAAATTTTATATTTTCTAATAATAATAATCCCAAAATGTAAATCTCAATTTGGGGCTTTTGGGGGCAAAATTTTAATTGTTATTATAAGGACTTAATGAACAAATCTGAAAGAATATCAGGAGCAGCATATTAAATTACTCTGGAGGATCGCACACCTCATTCTGTTTTTGAGAGAGTTTTGAGGAACACAGAAAAGGTAGAAACTCTAGAGGAATTCTTATTCAGGTGATGACCTCGGAGGTCTAGAGAAAGTAACATGATACAGTGGAACAAATCCTTACTGAATTTTGAGTCAGACCTGGCTTTTCATTCCAGGACCATGACCTTGGGTAAATCACTTAAATTTTCTAAACCTGAGTTTCCTGTCCTGCAAAATGAGAGTGTTGGACTTGATGACTTCTATGGCCCCTTCCAACTCTAAATCTATGATGAATTATCCCTTCTGACTCTGCGATTCACTTAGAATTCTGAGGGCATGATTACAATGTGCTCTGGGCCATCAGCCAGAGCTTTCCAGTAGAATCCCACAGGGTAGTCTAATAAGGGGGAGGGGAAAAGGGAGAGAGATGGGATCCTCCAAAACTTGGGTGGGGGGGAAACATTTCAGGTTTGGGTTTTATATGAACTTTTATGGAGAACCATTCTGTTTTTTTTTTTTCCTGCCCTGCTAACCGTCACATTCAACAACTCCGTTTATACTATGAACTAGTCTTTTGAGGCTATTTAGTAGAAAGAGGAATCCTTCCAAATATAGGCGTCCTTCCCTTGCTCTAATTTTTCTCTCCTCCTCTACCAGCCACTCCTTTCTCGCCTTTGCTTCAGGTCAGCGGAGGTCTGTGCAAGGTTAGAAAGTGGGAGGAACAGTCCTGGACAGGAGAGTGGAAAACAGACCTGGAAAAAGCTGAGCTGATCTTTCCCCAGACCTCAGAAGTCTCCCAGTTTCTCTCCGGAGGCTAAGGAGGATTCTCTGTGTTCTGAAATTGATTCCTCCCCCTTCTCCACCCCTGACAGCTCAAGAGGCTGCTCTTAGTCTGACGGAGATGCTCAGTCTTTTCTCTCCTGGGCAAGTTCCTTCTTCTTCCTGAAGCTCGCACAGCAGGTGCCTCAGTTTTAACGACCAGGTCACCTTCTTTTTAAGTTCAGAAGTCCCCCAGCTTCCAACCACTGGCCAGTTGGGCTCTTCCTCCTTCCATGGACAAGAAATGGTGCTGTCTGGTTGAGTGAGCTCTGCTATAAATCAAAGTGTCGCCACTTAGCCAGTCGGAGTGATTTAATTAATCCCCCTCGCTGTCCCCTGAGCATCGCTCCACCTGACTGCTAATCAACCTCCATCAGTAGGAGGAAGATGCAAGGCCCTCTTTCTCTCAACTGCCCTGGATGAGATGAAGGAGAAGGGGGGAGGGCTGGGGAGAAGTTAATTGCAGCAGCCAAGCTTGAGCTGTCATGGAGAAAAAAGTCTCCTGTCTGGAACCTACTGGGGCCGCCTCTTTATGCGCTGTCTTCCTCCTCGTCTCGGGCGAACTGCAGAGAATGCCACTTTTCAGTGGGATTAATATAGACATTATCTATTGTCCATATCTATTTATCAGAAATCATCTCCCGCTTGGAAGCCCGTGACAGCTGCCGTGCCCCAGAAAGAGAACCATTCTGCTCTCATGCAAATAGTATTTAGACCCGGTTATGCGAAAAGCTCTCCGGGTAGTCAGAAGAGATGGAACGTCTGTGTATCTATGTCCCAATCACTGGGGCATTTCTGACACCTGATTTCCCGATTTCCCATCACATTCATGCAAAATAAATGCTAACCGTGTTTTGCCTTTTTCCTCCCTAAGTATAATGAGATGGGATTAGCTGCTTACGTGGGAGGGGGTTTGAAGGTGAAACATTCTTTAGGCAGATATGATCCCAAGGAGTAATTGGGCATCTCTATAGCTCTTCTAAAGGGTCCAACGTGCACGTGAGGTAGGCACTAATTGTATTCTTCGTCCCAATTTACGGAGGAAGACCATTAGCTTATCTGTTTACAACTGCAGGGACCCATTTCATCTTCTAATCCAATCTCCTCATTTGACAGGTGAGAAAACTGAGACCTTGAGAGATCAAGTGACTTGCTCAGGGTCAGACAGCTACTGAGTGTCTGAGTTAGGATTCGAAGCTAGGTCCACCCAGGTCACAAGTGATATTTGTACATCGTTCTGACATCAGTTCTGTAGCAAAGGGATAGCCCTCAATCACAGGGCTGATCACAAATTCTTGAATGATAAAACATTTATTAAGGACATACTGAACACTGTACTAACAGCTGGTGATACAAATACAAAAGCAAATGCAGGACCTGCCCTCAAGGAGGAGCTTACCTCATCACTTCGCTGCCCAAGAAACTCCAGGGGCTTCCTATGGCTTTGAGGATCTCCCTTCTCAGTCTGGGTTCAGCATATCTTTCCCTGATGATCATGCAGTACTTTCCAGTCAAATTGACCATTTTGCTATTTGTCACACACAACATTCAATCTTCTGCCTCCGCCACCACAATATGTCCCCAAACCTAGGAATGCTCCCCCTCCTCACCTCTTCCTCCTCACTAGAATCCCTAGTTACCCTCAAAGCGCAGCTCAGGTATCACCTCCCGTAGAAAGTCTTTCCTATTCCCCCCAGCTACTCATGACCTGCACCCCAATAAGCTGTCTTTAGTTTGTATATACTTGAGCATTTATCCTGCATATTCTCAAACATATTATCTCCCTGGGAGAATGTTTTCATATGATTCTAGATCGAGAGATGCAAAAGATCTCAGAGGCCACTTAGCCCAACCCCCTCGTTTTACAGATGAGGAAGCTGGGCCCCAGGCTGGTTAAGTGACTGCCCAAGGACACCCAAGTAGTAGATACTGGGCAGAATTTGAACTCAGGTCCTCTCACACCAGAGGCAGGACTTTTCCATTGTGACTAAACTCTTTAAGAACAGGAAACCATTTCTCTTTTATATCCTTAACTCCTAGCACATAGTAAATATTAAATAAATTAATAATAAATGCTTACTGTTTGATTGAGACGGAGAGAGGTAAATCTACTTGCCTGTGCTCACATGGCTAGTAAGTCAAGGTAGGGTGAAATGAGAACTAAACTTGGAATGACAAGACCTGAGTTTGAATTCTGACTTTCTCACTTAACTCCCCTTGTGACACTGGGCAAGCTCCTTCGCCTGGCTGGGTCTCCATTTCCTTGTCTGTAAGATGATGGGGTTATAGCTCTCTTCCATCTCTAGGTTTGAGATCGTATGAAGGAACATTGGAGGAGAGATTTGAGCTGAGGGCTTTCTGAGTCCAAAACCAGCTCTCTATCTCCTTTCACCAGATGGCACAGAGCTGGACATGGAATCAGGAAGACCTGAGTTCAAATTTTGCTTCAGAAACTAGCTGTTCTAAGATTCCCTATTCTAATGCCTTTCCCAGCCCTGACATTCCCTGGTCTAAGGCCCCTCCCAGTTCTGACATTCCCTGTCCTGAGGCCCCTCCCAGTTCTGACATCCCCCATTCTAAGGTCCTTTCCAGCCTGCCATTCACTATTGTAAGGCCCCTCTAAGCTCTGATATTCTCTGTGATTCTGGGTAAGTCACTCAATGCCTCAGCTTCAGATTCCTCCTCTGTGGAATGGGAATAACACCAATCCCTACCTCCCAAGGTTTGTGAAGGGCTCTGAAAACCTTAGGACACTATGTAAATGTTAGTTATTATCATTACAACTTTCCTTCTCTGAGAGAAAGTACAGAGAAGCCTGAAGTGATCAGTACCTGGAGGGAGTGGGGCTAGGGTTAGGTCGTTGGATCAATACCTGGAGGGGGTGGGGCTCGGGTTAGGTCCCTGGATGGCTCCATTTTACAGATGAGAAAAAAATCAAAGCATCCAGGCAGTAAGAGCCTCTTTGCAAGGCTGAATCAGCTGCAGGCGGGTCCAGAAATGGAAACACGAGTCTAATATTCCTTGTTCTCACGAGCAGACACGCTAAGCTCAGCTACATCCCTTGGTAGCGGCGTCTGGTGGAAGGTAAATAGCTCACAAGACTTTTCTCATGGGGCTCTATCTGGAATTGAATCTTTTTGCTGATCGGTGAGCAGCACATGCTTTTTAAAACTTTAGGAAAGCCCGTTTATTTAGTAACATAAGGACCAATAAATCCTCGGCTTAATCTGAGAAAGCACGGCTAGGCTCCCATATACCATAAGCTGCGGCTTCTCCCTGTGGGGGATGGGGAGAGGAGAGAACAAAGAAGCAACCAGAGCTCCGCTCCAGTGATGTCTCAAGGCCAGCTGAATCGCCAGACTGCCCGCCCGCCCAAGGTGCCCGCGGATCAGGGCGCCGATTCTGTGAATTCTGCCCAACGCACGCCTGGGCGGCTGGACAGAGCCTCCTCTTTGCTGAGCACAGTCGGAGGCTTTTCAGTAGGCAGCCGTACGTAGGCAAGGCTGTCTGTCACTCCAGGCTGTGGGCCCCAGGGCAAAGCACACAGGACAGCTCCTTCTTCCCAACATTCTTCTACACACGAATCTAGTTAAAAATGAACATCCAGGAAAGCCTTGGAGGGGCAAAAAAAGAGATTATAAAAATGTTCTTTTTTAAAAATTCCATAAATCAGGGGGCCCAGACCAGAACTGGATGACCTTGAAGGTGTCCTGTCCATGCACAGGTATATATAATGTAGCTATATACAGCTGTGTAAATACATGGGTATGCATACATATATGTTTGTGATGTGTATATATGTATTTGCACAAACATACATATGTGTACACATACATATCTATTCTCTCTCTCTGTCTCTCTCCCTCTCTCCCTCTCTCCCTCTGTCTTTCTCCCTGTCCCCCTCATCCATACATAAATACACATATTGTCTCCCCTTGATAGAATACATAACCTGACTCCTACCAAACTAGAGAAGAAAGGAACAGTACAATGAATGTCAGCTTTTAGAAATTAGGGACTATTTCTCCTGTATCCTCAGTACCTGGTACATAGTAGAAGCTTAATAAATTCTTGTTTATTGATTGATTAAGGTTCCTTCCAGAGGCACTGGGGTATAATGGATAGAGCTCTGGACATAGTCAGAAAGATCTGAGTTCAAGTTTTGCTGCCCGAGCAAGGGTAAATCATTTACTGAATCGCAGAATTTGAGAATTGGAAGGGCTTAGCCTTAGTGGCTACTTAGTCCAATCAATGAAAGTCCAACCTAAAAGGAATCTACCATAGAATACAACAGATCTGTTGTTTTGACATCCCCTTTTCTATGGTCCCTCCCAGCCCTGACATCCCCTTTTCTGTGGTCCCTCCCAGCCCTGACATCCCCTGCTCTAAGGCCCCTCCTAGCCCTGACATCCCCTGCTCTAAGGCCTCTCCCAGCCCTGACATCCCCTGCTCTAAGGTCCCTCCCAGCCCTGACAACCCCTGCTCTAAGGTCACTTCCGTCTCTATCATGGTGATTCTATAATCAATAAAGTAGCAGAATGCTTCCTGAGTCACACATGTGGAGATGGAGAGGGAAGCCTTGTTGCTGGGCACTCAGCCCTGGTGTCTTGGTGACCTCCAGCCTGTACTCGCATGAATCTTGAGAATTTCAGAGAGCAGACACCATCTTTAGGATCAGTTTTGTTCCATTTGGCCCTAGAGGGGCCAAGAACTAGGAGCAATGGGCAGAAATTGGAAAGAGACAGACTTTGACCTGGTATCAGGAAGAAATTTGCTAACAATTAGAGTTGTCTCTAGTTGGAGCAACAACAACGATGATGATGATGATGGTGATGAAGATGATGGTGTTGATGATTATAATGATGATGGTGATGATGGTGGTGGTGATGATGATGGTGATGGTGACGATGATGATGGTGATGAAGATGATAGTAATGATGGTGGTGGTGGTGGTGGTGGTGATGATGATGATGGTGATGGTGACGATGATGATGGTGATGGTGATGATGATAATAGCCAGCCCTTATGGAGCACTTTAAGGTTTAAAAGTTCTTCCCGTTTGTTGTCTGATTTGACCCTCCCAATATCTGTGAGTTAAGTGTTATTATCCTCATTTTACAGATGAAGAAACTGAGTCACAGAAAGGTTAAGGGAGTTGGCTAGGGTCATGCAGCTAGTAAGTATCCGAGGCAGGATACAAATGCAAGTCCTCTTGACTTTAGGTCCAACACCCTTTCCACCAGATCACCTAGCTGCCTAGTTTGCCCAAGGTCACAAATCCCCACCCTGCAGAAACCTGTGCCCTATGGTCCTCTAGGGACCTTCAGAAGGTTGCGAGTTGTCCTTTGATGTCAGTCTTCAAGTAGATGCTGGATGAACCCTGAGGTCTCATCTTACTCTGGGATTCAGTGCTTTGATGAGTCTAGAACTAGAACATGGACCTAGTTGTTGTCCTTAAGGCAAATCAAAGCAAGGCTCAGCCTGAAAGGGGTGGGGTGGGGGAGGATTGAATCTGGCATTCAGTTATGGAGACACTCTGGCCCGAAGCCCAGGCTATGGACTCTCCCCTTATAGGTGGAGATGGATGCCCTGCCCTTCGTGAGGGCTGGAGTGGAGCTGGCGAGAGGTGAGAGCCTCAGTTAGGGGAAGGGAGCTTTGGGATTTCAACCCAGAATCCCCCTTCTACAACCTTCAAGTGAGTCTTCTTCAAGCATATGATCCTAGTTGGTTTCCACCTTCCAGAGGGAACGGGCCAACCCCACTCTGGGCTGTGGATGGAAACAATTGGGAAGACATGAGAGGAGTGGGCACAGTGCCTTCTGCTAAGCATCTCAGATACAAATGCAAAAATTGAAGGGCTTCTCCCCTCAAGAAACTTACATTCTACTGGGGGGAGAGGGCACAGGGAACAATATGTACCTACAGGATAAATACCAACATAGTGGATGGAGGAGAGCATTGCCTCATGAGGGAGGAAGCCCCTGATCTGAGCTTTGGAGGCAGCCGGGGATTCTAAGAGATGGAGGTAAAGAGGAAAACAATCCCAGGGATGAGGGGGAAACGGAATGTTGTCTACAAAGTGCAGGGAGCGCACGAGCCAACAGTGCAGCAAAATGGGTTTGGAAGCATTGTCTGGAGACAGATGGTGGAGGGCTCTAAATGCCCATTGGAGGAGTTTTTATCCTGGATTGAATAAGGAAACACTGACGCTTCTTGTAGGGGACTGGGGAGGGGAAAGAGTGATCTGATCAGACTTCTGCTAAGAACATTTTAGACAGCTAGATGGGGAGGTGCATAGAGTGCACCTTGGGCTTGGAGTCAGGAAGCCCCGAGTTCAAACACTTATTAGCTATGTGACCCTGGGCAAGTCACTTAACCTCTGCCTTGGTTTCTTCATCTGTAAAATAGGAATGATAATAGTACCTAGTGTCGTTGCGAAGCATACATTAGGTGCTTAATAATGCTTTTTTCCTTCCTTCTATCGTTTTAGCAGTTGAGTGGAGGATGGATAACAGAGAGGAGAGATAGGAGGCAGAGAGACCAATCAAGAAGGTGGTGGTGGTTGTTGTTCAGTCCTGACCTTCTCTTTGTGACCCCAGTTGAGGTTTTCTTGGCAGAGATACTAGAGTGGTTTGCTATTTCCTTCTCCAGCTCATTTTACAGATGAGGAAACTGAGACAAACAGGGGTAAGTGACTGGTCAGGATCACACAGCTAGTAAGTGTCTGAGGCTGGATTTGAACTCGGAAAGATGAGTTTTTCTGATTCCAAGCCCAGGACTCTATCCACTATGGTGCCACCAGCTAGCTGCCCAATCAGGGAGGAAGCCATTGCAACAGTCTAGGGAAGAAGGAAAGATGTATTACTACAAGTGCTCTCCCTGCTTCTTACCTAGCTTGATGTTCAGTCTTCAAGGCCAAGGGTTTGGCTGGGCACAGAAGCCCAGATCCCTGAGGACAGATTCGAGGAAAGGCAGACAAAGGCATTGATTCTGCTGGCTGAAGATCCACACCCCCTCATTAGGCCGCCTGAGTTTCACTGAGCTGGGATCCCCCGCTCCTGCCATCCAGAGTTGTTACCCATTATGGAGAAGCAGCTGTTTCTATTGTAAGCCCCCTCATTTCAAGGGTTTACAACGTGGCCATAAAAATGCACTCCAGGCTGAAATTTGGCATGTGGGGTCCAGCCAGGGAGCCATTTATTTATTTGTTTGTTTATTTTTATACACAATTTAGAAACATCTGCTCTGTCATTTTTCTGGGTTGGGCAGGAGGAGTAAAAAAGGTTGTTTTCTCTCTTCTGCGGGTGCCTGCCTTGAGTGCAGCCGTGATGGAAAAAACAAACGGTTAGCCTCATTTCTCCACGTCATTAGAAACATTTCATTTGGGGAAGAAGGTCACCCTACTGTACCCAGGGGTTACTTGGAATGCAAACAGGTCTGCATTCAGCAGAAACCTCATAAGCTGTCAGTGGAGAAAAGGAACAGTAGCAGGGATGACTGGCCTTGGAGCCAGAAGACCTGGGTTGGAGATATTTCCTCTGCCAACTGCTATCTGTTTGACCTTGGGCAAGTGGCTTTAACTCTGAACCTGGGAGTACTCCTCTGGGAAATGTGAGGGAATTAAAGTGATAATCTCTAAAGACCCTTTAATTTTAACATTTTGTAAAGAAACTAAGTTACAAAGGGACACAGAACTGTCTTCCATTAGCCAAAATGCCAGTCATAGGGCATCTGTTGTATCCCTTTTGCATATTTCTTTCAATTCAGCCCCCCTACCCCACCCCCTGTCTTCACTGGGCTATTTTTGCTGTTTTTTAATCAATCCCCCTTTATGAAAGAGTTTTAAAACAAAGTTTATTTCTTAGTGGTGCCACTTAAAAATCATTTACTAAGCACTAAAATGTTTTCGATTATTAACCAATGTTTATTAAGTACTTACTGTATGCAAATGGAACGTGCTAGGCATAGGAGAAGGACATGATTTAGAACTTTGTTCTGGGAAGTCTGGGTTCAGTCAAAGGGCCACACTTGAGAACCTAGAGGGCCACACACAGGTTCCCCACTCCTGAAAATAAGACACCATCCGTGATGTCAAGCAATGAGGCCACAGTATTATAGATTTGTCTAGAAGTACCTGGGAGGTCACTGAGTCCCAACCTCTCATTTTACAGAGGGAAAAATGGAGGCTCAGAGAAATAAAGTGACCTCCCCAAGGTCATACAGCTAGTGACAGAGATGAGATTCAAACCCAGATCCTCTGACCCGGAAATATAGGATTCTAGCTCAAAAGCTTGAAGGTCTTTTATTTATCTATTGGCTTATTTGTCATAATAGAAGGTTCTTTGGAGGTCATCTCTTCCAACTTTCATTTTACAGATAAAGAGTGGCCAGCCAGGTCCTGCTGGAGGACCCTCAATGATCGAGATCCCAACCCCACCGCTGTCAAATTAAAATACAGAAATAAACTCAACACAGAACCACATTTAAGACTCTGATGTCTGGTGTTGAGCCAAGCATTGCAAAGTCTTACCTGACACCAAGCTCCAACCTGCCTCTTGATGACCCACACTCACCGAGTGGCAGAATTCCGAGACTTGGAATGGACCGAAGGCCAGCCCAGCCCCTGCTCCCTTATTGCTTCTCCTCCCATCTGGGGCAGACATTCTACTCCAATCCCCTTATATTATGCAGAGGAAAAAACTGAGACCCAGAGCAGGTGCCATCTTAGTTTTGAATGGGGGAGAATGACATGGGAGAGACATCTTAGAGAAAGGAGCTCAGGATCCTTGGTATTGAGCAAAGGTAAGAGAAAATCTTGGGCAGTGAAGTGGCACGGTGGCTAGAGTGTAGGTCCCAGAGTCAGGAAGACCTGAGTTCAAATCCGGCCTCAGACACTTGCTAGCTGTGTGACCCCGAGTAAGTCACTTAACCTCTGTCTGCTTCAGTTTCTTCACCTGAAAAATGAAAAGTTAGATGAGATAACCTCTAAAGGACCTTCTATTGTAAAAAATTAATTAATTAAGCAAACTACTCTAGTGTCTTTGCCAAGAAAACCCCCCAAAAGGAACATGAAGGGTTGGACACAACTGAAAATGACTCAACAACAAAAAAGAAATGTTTATTTATTGATTAAATGGCAGGATTGTAGAGCTGAGAGTGCTCTTAGTTTGGGAATGCTCACATCTAACTAGTGGTCCACCAGTCTTTTTTCTTGAAGACCTCCACTTCCCCCCAATACCACTAGATCAAGGGTGGGGAACTTGGGGCCTTAAGGCCACATATGGCCTTCTAGGTCCTTAAGTGCCATCTTTGTAAAATTTGGATTCCATCAAAAGGCCACAGGTTCCCCATTCCCAATCTACATCCTTTTCGTGGGTTGAAGCAGGGGAAAAAAAGATAAAAACCCAAAGTTAGACAATTGGTCATGAGTTTCTCTCAATTTGGCAAGGTGGGGTCTTGGACAAGGGGCATGGGGGAACGACAGTGAGAGAAGGTATGGGGCCAAAGGCCTGGGTTCAAATCTTCCCTCTGCTATTTGTGATGTGTGTGTGGCCTCGGGTAAATGGCTTAACAGCTCTGGCCTCAGTTCCCTCATCTGTTAAATGAAAGAGTCAGACTAAAGACAGCTCTGATGTCCTTTCCAGCTCTAAATCTTTCACATAATCCACTGCTGACTTGTACATGGAGCCCTTTCAAGGGTGGTCATCCTTCCCAGAGCTTGTACTTTTCAGGCAAAGCCTTGGAGATCCCAGGGTCACCTAAGCAACATGAAGAAGGCCCGAAATGGATCTCTAGGGAGGCCCGTGCCTTCACGCTGCACTTTTCATGTTATTATAAACCATAATTTAACTGAGCTCTTTGGAAGAAACAGCTCCCGGATAAGTTCATCTGTTACTAACATCTCTCACTGAAATGAAGGCTGAGAAGATGTGTTTCTCTCAAGACCACCCAATATATTAGTCGCAAAATATTCATTCCTCCAATCATTTTGTCCTTGTGAATTCTCATTGTGTTTTAATCTTATCGGAGAAGCAGCGTGCCACAGTGGACGGAAAGCCAGCTTCGACACTAGGAAGACCCGGAATGGAATCCTGCCTCAGACGCATAAGACTCTGGGTGAGTCTCTTTAATCGCCCAGTTTTCTGGGCAAGTCTCTAAGATTATAAATCAAAAAAGAAGGCAGCAATCTACATCGGTAGAGGGATTTTCCTCAACTATGAGTTCCCTACATCAGTGAAAGTACTGAGCTAGTCCTTATCACCGTCCTTTGTAGATTAGGGATTCACATGGATTAAATGACTTGGCTAAGGACATATAGTTGGTAAGCATCATAATAGTGGATTTGAACTAAGGTCTTCCTGAATCCGAGTCCACTATGCTCTGAACACAGAGCTTTGCACACAGTAGGTACTCAATATATGTTTGCTAAATGAAAGCACAGTTTAGGGACCACCTCCTCCATGACACCCGATTTTGAGCTGAAAGCAACCTCAGAGGCCACCCAGTCTAACCCCCTCATTTTACAGAAGGGGAAACAAAGGCCCGGGAAGTGAAGTGATTTTCTCTTTTTGTGGTTGTTCAGTCATTTCAGTAATATCCAATTCTTTGTGACCCCATTTAGGGTTTTCTTGGCAAAGATTATAGAGTGGTTTGCCATTTCCTTCTCCGGCTCATTTTACAGATGAGGAAACTGAGGCAAATAAGGTCAAGTGACTTGCCCGGGGTCACACAGCTAGGAAGTGTGTGAGGCCAGATTTGAACTCCTAACTCCAGGACTGGTGCTCTGTGCACTATGCTGCCACCTAGTTGCCCATGGGCAAGAACAATTTCCCTTTCATTTCTGTATGCCCAGCATCTTGTACAATGTCTGGCACATAGTTGGTGCTTAATAAATGCTTGTGGATGGATTGGTTAATTGGTCCAAACAACTTAGCCTTTTTGATCCTCAGCATATTCCTCTGAAAAATGGTGTGCATCACATCCCTCCCTTCCCTTTTTTGTGAGGCTCAAGGGAGAAGGACACGGATCCCTGTAAACGGCAAAGACCACAGTGATGCAAGATGTTTTCATCAGAGGTCACGCCCCCGCCCCCGCCCCAGCAGTGATTCATTTCCTGAGGCACATCCCATTCACTGACGGGTCTTTGCAAAGGGATGGCCAACACTGACCAGCAGGGGTCAGGCGACATCTCTGCCTGATGCTGAAAAATAATTGCTTTCTGCTCTAAATGGTCTTTCCAGCTCCACGCATGGGAAGGGGCAATGTTGTTGCCAGCCTCATTCCTACACATGAAAGCCAGCCACAGAGTAACCCTGGTAATCATTTGTTGCTATCTTTTTAATTTACGGAGGAGCAGCAGGGTTTGACTTATAGCCTGCTGGACCCGGTGTCAGGAAGGTGAGTTCAGACTTCACCTCTGACACTTCCTAGCTGGGTGACCCTGGAAGTTGCCTAACCTCTCGGAGAGGAACACAATCCTCTAAGATTTTAAAATTATAGATGGATTGGACTTGGGGCAAGTTACCACTCACAGGTCCTTGACGTTTTTAAATTTAATAATGAGGGACAAAACGCTTCCTATAATGTTTGTTCGACACTTAAGATAGAATTCTTGTAATGTGTAGCAGGAGTTAGTCAACTAGCATTTAATAAGCAGTGGCTAGAGTGCCGGGCCTGGAGTCAGGAAGACTCATCTTCCTAAGTTCAAATCCAGCTTCAGACACTTATTAGCTGTGTGACCTTGGGCAAGTCACTTCATCCTATTTGCCTCAGTTTCCTCATCTGTAAAATGAGCTGGAGTAGGAAATGGCAAGTCACTTAACCCTGATTTGCTTCAGTTTCCTCATCTGTAAAATGAGCTGGAGAAGGAAATGCGAACCATTCCAGTATCTTTGCCAAGAAAACCCCAAACGGGGTCATGAAAAATCAGATATGGCTGAATAGCAACAAGGTTCCCTGCCTCCTCTCTCTCCCCTCTGCTATCAGTTGGACGCAACTGAAATGACTCAACAATAACGACGTATCTCCAACACTTAGTACAACACTAGTGCCTGGCACATAGTGAGCTATTAATAAATGTTTGTTGACTTGTGTTGACTTGACTTACTATGTGCCAAGCATCGTGCTAAATGCTGGAGATAGGTAGAGAAAGGCAAAATCCAGTCCCTGTTCCTGAGGAGCCTGGGCTAGCGAGAGAGACAATGTGCAAACACCTATGCAAAAGCGAGCTATGTATAATATAAAATAGATAATTTAAAGAGGGAAGATATGAAATTTAAGGAAGACTGGGAAGGACTCTTGCAGAAAATGGGACCTTAGTCGAGGCTTGAAGGATGCAGGAGAAGGGGATGAAGAGAGAGGGAGTTTAGAGCACTGGAGATCACCTCCCAGCCAGTAAGTGTCTGAGGCTGGATTTGAACTCAGGTCTTGCTGACTCCAAACCTAGGACTCTGTGATGCTGCCCCTCTTCCCCTTATCCCTTGGGTAACTTCTTCTCGATGGACCTCAATGCCTCAGCTATGAAGTGAATGACTTGGAATAAATGACCTCTAAATTTCCTTCTGTCTTCAAGTTTATGATCCAGTGATAAAGCCCCATCTCTTCCTTTTACAAAGGAAGAAACTGAAGCGCAGAGAAGGAACATTCATGGTTCATAGAGTTACGGGACTTTAGGGGCCATCTAATCCAAATACTTCCCATTATAGAGTAGGGAAGTGATGTGACCTGCGCAAAGTCACACAAGCATTGGAGGTGGGATCTGAACCTTCTGTCTCTGAGTGGAGCACATGGGCAAAGGTCACACAGGCAAAGCCTGGATTTTCTCCCATATCTGGCCCAGGGGTGGGGAACATGAGACTCTCTAGGTCCTCAGGTTGGCCTTTTGACTGAATCCAAACTTCACAGAACAAATCCTTTTGGGAAGTTTGGATTCAGTCGAAGGGCATGTTTGAGGACCTAGAGGGCTACATATGCCCTCGAGGCTGCAGGCTCCCCACCCCTGAGGCCTAATCCCCCAAAGGGGAGCCCCCTGCTAGCCTGCCACCAGTCAGTAGAGACATGAAACCCAAGCCCCCTTGGCTTGCCACCAACCGTTCCATCCTGTTTGCCAGCCATATGGATTTGTATTTGTATTTTTCATTTTTTGTTTTGTTTCCAGCACGTCTGTTGGTGACTCAGCCCAGGTGATGTGGGTGAGCTGAGAAGTCCCCCGGCCATCCTTGCACAAGGAAAATGAGCCAGAGAGGGCCAGTTGGCAGCATGGAGCCTCACGTCTAACATTGACCCCATCTGCCTCCTCTTAATGGTCTTCTGTTATTTCCCTTCTAACTGACTTGACAACTTTTCCCCCTCCGGAGGATGTGATCAGTGCTTCAGAATGTCAGGGGGCCCATCCTCCCAGTCCTCCCTTCCCTTCTTCCCGAGACTCCCAATGACCCTCCTGCTCTGTGTACCGGGCAGTTCCAGCCTCCAGCCTCCTGGCGCGGGGCTAATTTCCTGGGCTGACGTGTGTGTTTTGTTGTCGGCCTCTTCTCTGAACTCTGAGGTCAGGTTACCTTCCTATGGTTCCCTGGCCTGTCTTGTTATTTCACACTGTACTGTCACTTAGCAAACTTCCTGGCCTCCCAATGAAAGTTCCCCCTTAGCTCAGAGGGCGCTCGAGCCTGCATCGCCTCTGGAAGCACAGATTGTTTGACTTCCGGAGCCATAAAGAGCTTGACCTGTACATAATTATGAAATGACCTATCAGACAAGGAAATATTTGTTTACTCTAACTCCCAGCATGCCCTCTCCTCAGCTTTTCCCCAAGGGGAGACGTTTGGCACCGGCTGCTTATTCCTCGTCATTGTGATTGTCCTGGTTTCTGACACTCCCCCTCCCTCCGACAGCCTCCTTCCCCCCTCCACTTCAAGGTCAAGAAAATTGGGGGAGGAAAGTGGGTGCCTTCCAAGGAGAAGGGAACGTTGTGAAGAAAGGCATGTAAAGTGAGAAAAGTAACTCTGGGTGGGTTGCCTTGGGGAAAGCTGATCAGAAAACCTGAGAGTGCATTTTACTATCTTCTCTCCGATCAGTTGAGCCTGTTGGGTGCCAGAGGCTCTGGCTGGTGCTGATTGAGCCTCTGGGCTTCAGAAACTGGGAAATCATCTTGAAGTTTGGTCTTCATGGGAAAAAGGTGGGGTTGGACTAGGTGACCCCCAAGGTTTTCTGCTAGCTCTAAGTCTTCCCTCCCCTCCCCCAGCTCTCTTTTCCCCCCACCCCCTTCCCCTTAAGCTAAGTATTTTTAAGGAATGTTAAGGGGTCCCCTGAACTGGCCCTTTCAAGCTGCCATATTTTCAAGAAACACTGAACCCAGAGTTATGAATACAAATAATCTTTCCCAAGTTTTAGTCTTTCCCAGGCTCTTTTCTCAGACAGTCATCACGGTGTCATGCAGGGGGTTTACTCTTTATAGTGCGTCTTAGACCTCTCAGGCTGTCTGGGGAAACATATAGACCCCTCTCAGAATCAGGCTTTTAAATGCACAAAATAAAATGCATAGAATTTCAAAGGAAACCGAGCAGATTGAGATTGTTTTCAAAATATTAAACATATACAAATTCCCAGATCCCAGAATAAGACCCTTGGATTGCAGGACTTGGAGTCATG
Organism: Phalanger gymnotis; assembly: GCA_028646595.1. NCBI lineage: Eukaryota > Metazoa > Chordata > Mammalia > Diprotodontia > Phalangeridae > Phalanger > Phalanger gymnotis. The sequence continues at coordinate 20,702,054 of CM053622.1, forward strand.
CCTCTGACACATCCCTCCCACACCCTTTTCCAGCTTCTTTTTGTCCATTAGATAGTAAGTTCCTTGAACACAAAGCCTGGCGCTTACTAGATGCTCAATATATGTTGATTGAATGACTCCCCGTGGGAACCTGGGCAAGGCACGGAATCTGGGGTTCAGTTTCCTCATTTATCTTCTCAAGAGTTAGTTTGTTTTCGATTTTGTCTTTTATTTTTAGGGTTTCTATTTTTGTGCTTAAGTTTAAAATTTGTTGGTGTGTGTGTGTGTGTGTGTGTGTGTGGGTTGCTTGGCTGCTTGCTTGATTCATTAATCATTTCTTTTGTTGATATAAATGTTTCATGATATATATATATATATATATATATATATATTCCCTCCAAGGGATGCTTTACTTGTACCCCAGACATTCTGGTATGCCTTTAATTTCCTTATCAGTAAGCAAGAATATGGAAAGCATAAAAGGAGGGCCCCCTCAGTTTCCTCAGCATAAAGAATTCCCTGTATGAAATCTCCCTTCCCCTCCAGATTATAACCAATCTTTCACATGGCAGATAATTCTTAGGGAGTTGCCTCAGCAGAGCATAGCCTTTAGATAAATTGCACAGAACCACACAAACTAGTAAGTGTCAGAAGTGGGATTTGAACCCAGATCTTCCAGACTCCACAGCAAGCGTGCTATCACATATACCACAACACTTGCATTATCAATAAGATGGGTATGATAATATTAGAGGCGGCTATGGAAGAATACAGTGCTGGAGATAGGAAGTCATTGTTCTGTCTTTTCAGTTGTGTCGGACTCTTTGTAATCCCCTTTGGGGTTTTCTTGACAAAGACGCTGGAGCAGTTTGCCATTTCCTTCCCCAGCTCATTTTACATATGGAGAAACTGAGGCAAACAGGGTTAAGTGACTTGCCCAAGGTCACACAGCTAGTATGTATGTGAGGCTGTATTTGAACTCAGGTCTTCCTGATTCCAAGTGTAGCGCTCTATCCACTTCACCACCTATTTACCCAGACACAGGAAGATCTGAGTTCAAATCTAGCCTCTAACATTTACTATCTGAGTGACCATAGGCAGGTCACTTAACCTCTGTTTGCCTCAGTTTCCTCAACTGCAAAATGGGATAATTTTACCTCCTAGATAAAATGAGATAATATTTGTGAAGTGCTTGGTGCATAGTAGGTGCTTAATAAATGTTTGTCTCCTCCCATATACCACTATTTCAAAAATCTGTTATGAGAATCACATTAGATCAGGGGTGGGGAACCTGTGGCTAGGCTGCCTTTTAAGGAAAGCATTTTCCAATCCTAAAGTGTTAGACAAATGCGACCTATTATTGTCACTTCGAAGTATTGTCATCAGAAAAATCAAAGGATTTAGGACTGGAAGGAACCTCAGAGACCACCTGTGATTAGTCCAGCTCTATTTTACAGATGAGGAAACTGAGTCCCAAGGAGGTCCAGAACTTGCTCGATATTGGGTCATGGCATCAGCATGGGTTCTATGAAGATGAATGTGTCCCATAGGAGTGACCCTGATACCTCGTGATCAGGGAAATGAGCCTCATTTCAGAATCTTTCAAAGGCTGCCACCCCTGCTGCCCCCACCCCGTGTGAACATCATTTCAAACCCAAACCAAGTCAAACATTCCCTTTTCTGTCTTTATTTCTGGAAAATTCAGTGATATTATTTCCCCTTCTACTCCCCTCCCCTTCCCCCTGTCCCTGTTTCATTTTTTTTAACGTGTATTAAGTGGCCCATGCTGAGTTCTGCCTTGCAGGGTGGCAGAATGATGAATCATGTTCTGTGGGGTTGTGTTTCCCTTGACCAGAACTGCCTAGAAGACACATTCTAATCGGTGGAGGTAAAAGGACCCAGCCTTCCCAGCCCTGCTCCCTCCCTCCCTCCCTCTCTCCAGCAAACCCCAGGAGTAATTAGAGAGCGCCCAAGGTTTAGGAGTCGAAGAATGCCTGTGCTTTGGATTTATGACCCCACCCCACCCCCAAATTCCAAGATGGAACTCATTGCCTGCCAGCTTTGAATTTAACCCTTGCTCTCTGTTTCTTCTGGAAGGACATTCTTTCTTTCCATAAACATTTATTATCATTAATGGGCTAACATGGGCAAATGGTGGGCAGCTGGGTGGTGCGGTGGATAGAGAAGCAGGCCTGGAATCAGGAAGACCTGAGTTCAAATCCGTCTTCGGACACTTACTAGCTGTGTGACCCTGAGCAAGTCAATTAACCCCATTTGCCTCAGTTTCTTCATCTGTAAAAATGATCTGGAGAAAGAAATGGCAAACCATTCCAAAAAGCCCCAAACGAGGTCACAAAGAGTCCAACACAACTCAACAACAACAACATTGTGCAAATGGACTGTGCTAAGTGCTGGGGGAAAGAGAAATAGGGTGCAAATTCTGTTCTCAAAGAGCTTACAACCTAATGGGTATGATAAAACTGAGTATACCCTGAGTTGTAACTAGGGTAGGGCAGGGGGGCTTTTTACCCCGATGCAACTGAAATGTACAGAAAACCCACAAAACTTCAAGGAATCTATAATTAACCAATAAGCATTTTTGATCACCTACTATGTGACAGTCACTATGCTACGTGCTGGACTTGGACTCCAGTGGGCCGAAAAAAGCAAGCTTACTGCTCATTGGCAGACTAGGAATAGGCAATAGAGATTAGATCTGGGATTTCATTGAGATAGGGAGGTTCCAGACAACTAAACTTCTGGCAATGCAGGTGAGCACCCTCCCTGCAATTTTGAGTCTTGCAGAGTTGCTAATGGCAGTGAGAAGTTCAGTGACTTATCCAGGGCCATACAGCCAGCACGGGTCAGAGGCCATTCTTGAATCCAAGTATTTCTCTAAGATCTCTTTTATCCACCATGCAATGAGGCTTCTCCTGCAGCATAATTAGCTACCAGACTAATGGTTTAAAACTAATTAGAGCTAATAACTAATAAAAATGGAAAGCTAAGACACATATCCCAAGGAAATCAAAGACAGAATATCTATAGCAGCCTTTTTTGTGGTAAGATACAACAGGAAACAAAGCAGGTGCCCCCACAGCCAATGGGCTATTGTTGCATTGAGAGAATTGAAGAATTCAGAGAAAACTTGAGAAGACTTCTATGAACTGATACAGAGTGAAGTGCGCAGACCCAGGAAAACCATGTGCTCAACAATGACTATAAAAATGGAAATAGGAAGAATCCAAATGGACTGACCTGGAATGGTTTATAATCATAATGACAACATAACATAATGTAAATATAATGATGATGATATAATAAGAGTTGAGAAAACAAGCCTCCATTTCATTTCATTCATTTTTTGAAATGAAAGGTAGAGGGGGAAAATCACAGGCACAGAAAATTTAATAGAATCATAGGATATAGAGATGCAAGGGACCTCAGAGAGGTCCAAAGCCCTCATGTTCTAGATGGGTAAACTGAGGCCCTGAGGATAAATGAGATGCCCAAGATCACACAGGTAATAAAAATCAGAGTCGGGATCTGATGCCAAATCCTCTGACTCTACAGCTAATGTTCAAATGTAGGTAAGAGAGAATACTTTTGGAAATGAAGGTGATGTAAAAACAAAAGATATTAATATAAAGCAACTAATTTAGAGAAAAAAAGCTAAAATAAGAAGCTATTAGGGGACTCACTTTCTCTCTCTGGCATCAAACACCTAAGTGAGTTCCTCCCAGGCTTGGGCTTACTCTGTTCCCACTGCTAGGTGGTAGCTTCTTTAGTAGCTGCCTCCTGGTGCACCATCTCTCTTCCAATGGTGTACAGGAATCAGGTGTCTTGAGACATGAGATCTTTCCCCATTTTCTCACTGAGATGAAGGCAGCAAGGTGGTACAATGGATAGAGTTTTGGACCTGGAATCAGAAAGATCCGAGTTCAAATCTGGCCTCAGACATTGGTGACAATAATAATAGCGTCTACCTCCCAGCGTTATTGAGAGGATAAAATGAGATAATATTTGTAAAATGCTTTTCTTGAAACACTCTTTAAATGCTCACTACTAGGGCAGCTAGGAGGTGCAGTGAGTAGAGCGTGAGCTCCGGTGTCAGGAGGTCCTGAGTTCAAATCCAGCCTCAGACACTTGACATACTTACTAGCTGTGTGACCTTAGGCAAGTCACTTAACCCCAATTGCCTTGCCTTCCCCCTTCCAAAAAAATGCTCACTATTATTGGTATTATTATTATCATAGAATAAATATACCCTCTCTTCATCTTCACCTTAGAGAATCCCTCTCTTCTTTCAAGATAAAGTTCTAGCACCATCTTCCCCAGGAAGTCTTTCCTGAACCCTCCGAAGGCTAGTGCCTTCCCTCCTGAACTACCTCTCACTGAATCACCTTGAATTTATTTTCTTTGTATAGATTCTGTATGAATTCTATGTATATTTGTCATCTCCCCAAATGTTCCTTGAGAGTGGTGAATCTTTGCATTTACAGCCGTAGCACTTGGCATGTAGTAAGGATTTCATAAACACCTGTTGGATTTCTAGGTGCTGAGGCTACAAGGACAAATATAGAATGGCCCCTGCCCTGAAGGAGCTTACACACTATGAGAGGATGTCTGTGTCTATGTATGCAGAGCAATATGTTCAAAATTTATTTAAGGTCACTTCAGGGGGAGGTATTTGAACTTGGGGAGACCAGAAAAGGCTTCCGGCAGATGGTGGTGTTGGAGCTGAGTCTGGGAGGAAGCTGCCTTCCTTCCCTTCTTTCTAAGAGTTGGGGGTGAAGAGGAGCATGCCAGGCATGGGGACAGCCAATGTTAAGAAATGGAGAGAGAGAGTGAGATGTTTGGTGGGAGCAATAGCCCCTTCAGCCGGAGGGAAACAAACCTCCACAGAAAGAGTAGTGTTGAGTTGGGCCTTGGAAATGCGCAAAATGTCAAGAAGTGGGGAGGAGAGAGTGAAGGGGAGAAGGGATGTTAGACATGGGGATAGATTGAGCAAAGGCACCAAAGTGGGAGAAAGTAACACTGTAGGGTCCAGACTCTGTCCTGGAGTGGTGGCAGATGCATGCTCACTCAGCTCATGTCCTTCTAGGAAATCAGTGCTGTTGGAGGGGCCGGGATGGAAGGGATCTAAGATCACAGGATGTTTCAGAGTTGGGAGAGGCCTTAGAACAGAGAATGTCAGAGCTGGGAGGGACCTCAGAACATGGAATGTCAGGGCTGGGAAGGGCCTTGGTACAGAGAATATTAGTTGTAATGGACCTTAGAGCATAGCATGGCCACTCTGGGAAGGCCTTAAAGCTCTCCTCTGACCCCATCATGGGGAAGAACAAAAGACCATTTGTGGATTCCATTCCAGGGATCATTTCTCTTCTGAATTTCCCCAGATGTATCCCAGCCTGCATGTCTCCTCTCTCGCTCCCCCTGCCCACCTCTATCACTGTGCATCATGTCTCAGGAGCCTGTAATTGGCTGCCAAGAGGATTGGTGGTTGTGTGTGGTTTGGTTTTTTTTCTTTTTGCTTGCTGTTTTTCTGTTTCCTTCCTTTTTGTTGTCTTCAGTAATACAGGCTTGCCATGGAAAAGAAATGATGTACCAATTCTATCCGTCACCCAGTGGTGGCCTCCCTGCAGCTCCCAAATACATCACATGGCGTGGCAAATAGGCCAGAAGGAGGATGTATTTATTCTCTCTCTCTCTCTTTCCCCGAGCTGTCAGGTGAATCCACAGGTCTGGATTTTCATTTTTGGCTTTCAATTCCCAGGATGCTTGTATTTGTGGAGACACTGACAGGGCCAGGGTCCTGTCAAGGGCATCTTCCCTGCATGTGTCACAATCATCTGGACTGGAAGCTCCTTGAGGGCAAGCAGCCTCCCATAGGGTCTGTATCCTACCCCTACCCCCCAGCTCCTAGTCTGGTGCTGAGCCTAAATACAGATCCCCCACGAAGCAGGGTCACTGTTAGCACTCCAGAGACAGAGCCCTGTGTATGTGTCCATTAATTTATGAATCAGGGATAGACCCTCCAGAAGGAAATGGATTGGGCTCACAATTGAAGTGGAAGAGGAGATTGGGCTGGGTCGGGGCTTTTGGTCCTTGTCTTTCCAACAGCAGCATTCTTCCTGGGGTTGTCTGACCCTGGCCGAGTCTTTTAACCTCTCAACTCCTCGGGCACCTCCCTAAGACTATAAATGCAGAGAAGGTGCTGACCTACATTGGCAAAGGGAGTTTCCTCCTCCAGAAAGTCTCTATTTCAATGGAATCACAGGTGGGGTCTATATGCCTGTCCTGTTCTCCCTGGGAGGTTGTATGACTGTGAATGACAGAATTCCATGATCTCAGAAGAACGGAAATTGAGGTGATGGAGAGATATAATGTAGAACATACTCCCTTCTTTGGCTTCCTCCTATCTCTAGGACCAAATGTAAACACTTCTGTTTGACTTTGAAACCTTTCACAATGCATGAATCCCCTTCACCAAGGCACAACTAGATGGCCAATGGATAGAGCTGGGCACTCCTTCCTTGCTTCCATGTCTCACAATTCCTAGTTTATGCCAAGACAACTCAAGCACCATCTTTTCCACAAAGTCTTTCCTGATCCCCTCAGCTACCAGCATCTCCTCCTGAAAATCGCCTTGTATAAGCCCATATAAGATGTACATGGTGTCTTCCTTAATAGAAGGAAAAGACTTGAAAGAAAGGACTGCTTCACTTTTGTATTTCTATCTCCAGCATCTTGCACACCTAGTACCTGGCGCTGTTGGTTGGTTATTGTCCTGAAGAGGACCAAAATGACATCACTATGTTAGAGTCAAGTGTTCGTCACCTGATTGATACTGGGTGAAACTGGGTGGTGGCATATGAGGATTTGCCCATGAGAATCAACCAATCCATTGAAGAGTATTTATTATAGTGGTGTCACTTGGTCCACAGAGAGCTGGCCTTGGTACCAGAAAGACCTGAACTCAATTCTTGCCTCTGATACATACTATAGGTTGCATGATGCTGGCCAAATCACTCAATTTTTACGCTCTAGACAAATCTCTGAGACTATAAATGCAGAGAAGGTAACAATTCATTCTCCTTCACCAAGAAGTTCCCTATACCAGTGAAATATGAGGTCTTGTTCTTATCCTATTTGCTAGGCACTCACTATGTGAGGTATAGAAGACATAAAGATAGAAGTCCCTGCCCTCAAGAAGGTTGCATTCTGTATAGGATAGAAGAGGTGTAAAGGGGGTCTTTGAGGATCTTGATGTTTGGAAAAGGAATTGGGCCATTTGTGTAGTGAAAATGCAGAATAATAGATGAACAGCCTCTGTGCCCCATTGGTATCCATGGAAGATTAAGAGGCCTCTTGCACTTTGGGAAAATCTATGAAAGGTGTAAACTAGGCTTTCAAAAGGTGAGGTTCTGACTTCCACTGATGGAGGGAGGTGGAATCGTATCTGTATGATCTCAGGTCCATTAAACAATCCATAAAGAACTGATAAATAGAAGTATCGGAAGTATGCAGAGTGTGGTTTTACACACACACCTAGGTGTGTGTGTGAAATGGTAGTCTCTAGGGTAAGGTAGGGAGGGAGTGGGGGGACAATTTGGAACTTAAAATGTAACAAAAAAATAAATTAAATTAAAAAGAAGAATCTAAGAAGCAGACTCAAGCCAGGAGAAGTGAATGTAGGAGCAGGGCTGAAAGGACTTGGCCTTTCTGAGTCTCAGTTTCCTTCTCTGTAAAATGAAGGGCGTAGATGGGGGCAAGGAAAAATATTCTGACCTTGGAGTCACCTGACCTGAGTTTCAATCCTGGCTGGGCTATTTACTGCCTTTGTGACCTTAGGTGCGTCACTTTGCCTGAGAAGCGATATGCTGGCTCAGTTGGAGTGCAGGGCTCAGAGTCAGGAAAATCTGGCTTAAAATTCTGTTTTTGCATTCTTAGTAGCTATGTGACCCTGGACAAATCACTTAAATTCTCTTAACCTCAGATTTCTGATCTGCAAAATGAGGTACTAGACCAGATGACTTTTACGTCATCTTCTATCTCTGAATCTATGGTCTAACCATTCTGTGACTAATTGATCTCTAAGAACTCTTCCAGCTCTAAAATCCTGTGAGCCCACAGCAATCAGTGGTAGCTTTTGAGATATTTGTAATGTTAATATTCAAATGTATTTGAAATTTAATGTTAATATGCAAATACATTTTATCTTCTGCAATAATAGCTAAATTCCTTCTCTGAATGAACTTGAGAAAGTCACACACTTTCTCCAGGCCTCAGTTTCTCTCTCTATGAAATTGGGGATGAGACAAAATATTAAGACTTTGCCTACCTCTCAACTTGGGGTTCTTTAACTTCATGAAAAAATGTTCTTCTGACTGCATTTCAATGGAACTGTCTTCCTTTTTAAGTACTTTGTTCTGCGCATTTAAAAATGTGATTCTGAGAAAGGGCCCCTTGGATTCCCCAGACTGCCAAAGGGGTGCAAAACACACATAAAAAAGGTGAAAAAGGCTTGCATTCTATCTAAGCCCATTGAAATATGCTATTTTATTCATTGAATTAGACACGTCCCTTTGATTTACATGTTAATTATAAAGATGTTTTATCTTCATTTCTAGGAAATCTTTGATGACCACTTTAGCATTAATGAAAATTAATTAATGATTTAAATTATTACTAATAGGTCAGCCATCAGTCTCTCTGAAGTACTTTTTATTTTGGTTTCATCTTTTTGTTTTAAATCAGACCTGATTTCATCAGTATACTGACCTTCTATTGAGGAAACTCTGCCAGTGCAGATTGGTGCTTTACCTGCAACTTCCAGTCTTAAAGAGCCACCTGGGGAACCAAGAGCTCAGTAAGGGACTTACTCAGGGTCATACAGCCAATATGTGTAAGAGACAGGACCTGAACCCACATCCTCCCAACTCCAAGACCAGTGCCCTATCCACTATGACAAGCTTCTTCTCAGGCAATTAATGATTTGTCAAAAGCAGTGGCATAGTGTGAAAATATTTGGAGTAAAAGCACCTGAGACCGAATCCTGGCTCTGCCTGTTATTGGTTATGTGACCATGGGGAAGCCTCAGTTTCCTCATCTGTTTGTAAAAGTAGATTGAGTTGGAGCCTAGCCCATGAAATCATAGGTCAGCTCTATCCAGCTTAGGCAGCTGGTAGTGCCATGGATAGAGGGCTGAGCCTGGAGTGAGGAAAGGGGAAGAAATTAAGAGAATAAGCATTTATATAGTGTCTACTATGTGCGGCACACTGAGCTAAGCACTTTAGAAATATTACCTCATTTCACCCTCACAACACCCTGGGAGGTAGGTACTATTTTCATCCCCATTTGACAGTCAAGGAAACTGAGGCAGACAGATGATGTGACTTGCCCAGGGTCACACAGATAGAAAGTATCTAAGGTTGGATTTGAATTTAGGTCTTCTTATACTGAGCACCACCTTTTAAAAAATTTAATAGTATTTTATTTTTTTCCCCAATTACATGTAGTTTCCAACATTCATTTTTATAAAATTTTGAGTTCCCAATTTTTCTTCCTTTCTCCCTTCCTTCCCCCATTCCCAAGATGGTAAGCAATCTGATACAGGTTACACATGTACAATCACGTCAAATACATTTCCACATTAGTCATGTGGTGAAGGAAGAATCTGAACAAAGGGGAAAAATCACAAGAAAGAAAAAAACAAAAAAGAAAAAAATAGTCTGCTTCCATCTGCACTCAGACTCCACAGTTCTTTCTCTGGAGGTGGATGGCATTTTCCATCATGAGTCTTTTGGAAATGTCTTAGATCATTGTATTGCTCAGAAGAGCTAAGTCTATCATGGTTGACCATCGCACAATATAATGTCCTTTTAAGAAGGACATAGACATGCTAGAACTCATAGAAGAAAGGGAGAAATAAGGAGGAGAAAATGGCAAGACCAGAGATTGTGGCATTTGAGGTGAGGTTGAAGGAACTGGGGTCATCTAGGCTGGGAAAAGGGAAGAAGTGACAGCTGTCTTCAAGCACTTGAAAGACCATTACAAGTGACAAGGATTAGCCGTGTTAGTCTTGTCTCCAGAAGGCAGAACCAGGATCAATGGATGGAAGTAGGAGAGGGGCTAATTTCAGCTCAGTGTGATGTTAGCTACCTACCAATGACACAGCCTGGTCCCAAAGCCCATTGCTATAGGACTCTTTCCTCACTGGTGGATGTCAATGCCCTGAGATTGCACATGGGGTGGGGGGTGCAATTGGCAAAAGGGGGAAAGAGGAGCATTCCACTCTCTTCAGGTCTTCAGACCCTTCCTCAGTCTCTTCAATTTCTTCCACAATGCTGTCTCCAGTTTTGAGCAAGAAGATGGAAGATGTCAGTTGCACTTCAGGTCGCTGAACGATAGGCCTTCGGGAAGAAGCTGATATGAGAGGAGCCAGCAGTGTCTATCATGGCCCTATCCCCAGCTTCCTACACTAGAGACCTTAGGGAGTTTCCCTTTGGGTGAAATCTAGGACTTTCTTGGTCAACTAGAGTTATCTCAGTCCCGATGGGAGAGCTCCTTCACTCTGTATTATCTGGTATATTTTTTCACATGTATGCCTTCTCTGATTTCTGTTTTGCTATTGAATTGAATAAATGGGGATTGTTTTGTTTTCTTTGTTTTGCTACATACACACACACACACATACACACACATATGCATATGTACATATATACTATATATATATATATATATGTATATATATATATATATATATATACACATAAACACACACATTATGGAACTGGCATTTGGTGGTAAAGGGGGCTAAGCTTTGGATATAAAGCTTGGGTTCCTGCTTTCCCCCTTAATGAAACAGTGATCAACATTAGCTTAAACCTGAAAACTACATCTCCTAGACTACCATATTTAAGGTAGAAGATAGACATAATTCTGTCCCAATACCCTTTCCAGATCAGAGTGGCCTTTACCCCAGCCTTTTGCTTCCCCTCCTGTCAGGAATTAAAGTCTCCTCTGGAGACTTTGGTGGGGATGGGGGAGGGGAGAGATGCTGGAGATGTCTATTCTGCTTTCCTTCAAGCTACACAATGACACCCCCAAGCTACATGTTGGTGACAGCCCTCACACTACTAGCACTAATTAGCTGGCATTTTTATAGTGCCTGCTATGTGCCCGGCACTGTGCTGAACATTTTACAATCTCACCTGATCCTCACAACACTCCTGGGAAGCAAATTCTATTATCAACCTCATTTTATAGTTAAGGAAACTGAGACAACCTTGCCCAGGACCTCACCATTAGTAAGTGTCTGATGTGGGATTTGAACTGTCCCTGAGTAGAATGAGCTGCCTTGGGACATAATAGGTTTCCCCTCATGGCAGGTCTCTGAGCAGAGGCTGGATGGCCATGTTTTGTGGATGTTAGAGAGAGGATTCCTTTTCAGGTATGGGTGGGACTCCATGGCCTCCAATATCCTTTTGTCTCTGAGATTCTCTGATCCAGCCTGTCTGGCAGTTCGGTGCTGCAGCTTGCTGGGAAGGGCATTAGAACAGGGAGTCCTCAGGATTTAGAGGTTAATTCCCAGAACCCACACTGGACCTCAGTCAAGGCTCCATGTTGTGATGAATTTGTGGGATTCAGTTTCTTGTCCTGCTGTGAAACACAGGTGATCATAGTGGATCATAATGAACCATGAAATCTAGAGAGAGATTAATCCAGAGAGAGAGAGACAGGCAGACAGACAGACAGACAGATAGAGACAGAGAGAGAGAAGAGAGAGACAGAGACAGAGATAGAGAGACAGACACTCACAGAGAAAAGAGACAGAGAGACAGACAGAGAAGAGAGATGAAAGAGGAGGAGCAAAAGAAGAGAGTAATGGGAGGGGGGGGGGAGAGGGAGAGAGAGAAGAGGAGAGAAGAGAATGGGAGGGAGGGAGAAAAAAAAACCCAACAAAAACCAAGCACTCCATTGCAAAATGTTTCCAACCAAATCTGGCACTCCCGGTTCTAATCAAAACACTGAACTTTGGAAGAAATTCCCATTCCCTAGCCATTGGGGGGGAAGGAGGAGTTGAGATGAGTCAACTTCAGCTCCCCGATCATAACAAAACCCCCCCAAAGCCCAGGCTCCTGCGGGAGGCGACACATGACGTTAACGAGGTCACTTTTGTTGCGGTGCCCGGGCCATCTGCGCGCGCGGCAGCGCGGCCTGGATCCGGCAGCAGCGCATTCCAAGGAGGGTGGCTGGGAGCCGGGTGGCACTGCAGAAGGCTTCTCAGGCTTCTGGTGGAGGGTGCCAGCCAGAGCTACCTTCAAATCTGCCCTGAAAGCGAGCTGCCAGATGGAGCCCTGATTTCACCAGGCCGTACGCTGCTCTGAGACTCCGTCATGTGCAGAAGGTGTGACATTAGCAGACAGCAACAAGCAGGTGGGGCCGGGAAGAACCCGACCGAACAGGACGAAACTCGCTGCGTCTGGGAAGGGAGGTGGGGGAGGGGAGGGCAGCCTGGGACTGGATCTCCAATCCAACAGAAGGTTCTCTGGGAATTTAGAAAGGGAACAAAGAAAAAGGGCCTGATTTATGGCTTAGTACAGAAACACAATATGATTTTTGAAAGGCTGAGGGACTCCGAGGTCCCTTCCTGCTCTGTAAAAATATCAGAGATTCAAAACTGACAGAGGTCTTCTTGTCCCATCTCCTAATTTTACCAATGAGAAAATAGAGACCCAGAGAAGTCAAGCGACTTGACCAAAGTCACATGGACAGTAAGCATCTAAGTCAGGATTTGAATTCATGCCCTCTGACTATAGACCCACTACTCTTCTTGCCATATTGCCTTGATGATAGAGATTATAAAAGAGTAGATTGAGGATTATAGGTCAAATTCTGGAAGGGACCCCAGAGACCACTTAGTCCAATCACTGCATTTTCTGTATAGGAAACTGAGGCTTTGTAATATTAAGGAAGGAAACAAGCATTTATTAAGCACCTACTAAGTGCCAGGCAGGGCAGCTATGTGAAACAGTGGATGGAGTGCTGAGCTTAGAGGAAGGAGCCCCTGAGTTCAAATACTACCTCAGACTCTAGCTGTGTGACCTTGGACAAGTCACTTAACTCCATTTCCCTCACTTTTCTCATCTATCAAATGAGCTGGAGAAGGAAGTGAAAAACCACTCCAGGATCTTTGCCAAGGAAACTCCAAGTGGGGTCATGAAGAGTCAGATACAACTGGAAAGAACTAAGGTGCCAGGCACCTTTATAGTACTGTGCCACCTTGCTGCCCAAGGCCACTCAAGTCATAGGCATCAGAGTTGATATTTGAACCCAGGTCCTCTGATTTCAGAGCCAGTGGTCTTTCTACTGTACTAGTAGACTCTAGTAAAGTCCAGAAGACCTAGGTTCAAATCCTTCCCCTGATCATGCCCAAAGAATTAGCTTCATAGAACCTCAGTTCTCTTATCTGTAAAATGGGCATAATAATACCCCTAGTACTCATTTCATAAAGTTATTGTAAAGCTCAAATGAAATAACATAGGTAAAGCCCTTTGAAAACGTTAAAAAAAAACCCATAAAACTCCCAGTTATTGTGAAAAATAAATGACATTCCAAATCCACAAAGGAAAATAAATATATTAAAGAATACTTCAGCAATGTTTTATCATTTCTGAGAGAAAATCAGGATTCTAAAGGGAAGTGATCTCAAGTGACCTCACATATGTGTGTGTGGGGGGGGGGGGGAGTGGTGGTGGGTTGGAGAAGGAGAGAAGGATCTCAGGATCACAGATTTAGAATGAGAAGGAATCATAAGATGAAGGTGTAAGTGCCTGGGTTTCCACCTTTACCCTAATCAACTACATCCCAGAAGGCCCAGGTAGCATAATTAAATAAGCAATCAATCAACAAAGTAAATACCTTTCCTAAAAATGAATTGAGTCTTATTGGCTAATTGTCAATGGAAAGCACACTGGTTGGGGCTCATGAGCTATAGTACTAGAAACACCAGTTTCTGTGGGTTAGCCCTAGACCTTTGAGATCAAATAGCAATATGCTGCCCAACTCATGAGTGTGAGATGTCCATTGGTGGAGTGGCCTCAGAGGTATTGCTCAAGTAGAACCACAGATTTAAATATGAAAGATGTCACCTAGTCCAAATGTCTCATTTTACAGACAAAGAAAGTGAGGTCTAAAGAGATGAAAGTATTGCCCAAGGTCACAGAAATTGCAAGCAGGGCCAGGAATACAACCAGAGTGTTCACCGAAGCCCTCTAGAATCTCAGTAAATACCATGGCTATCATGGGAGAGTGTGAGAGATGCAATATCCGAAGTCCTAGGGAATACTTTGGAAAAGGCACTGGAACCCAGGGTTAAGACTAAGAATATGCTGCTGCCAGGGTGTTGGCAAAGGTAGAGGAAGCCCTGTGGGGCATTTAGAAACGTTAAGAGGTAGAATAATCCTTTGGAAGCTTTAGCTCTCTACTCATGATGTAATCAGGACCTGTGAGGCACCTGCGAGCCTCTAGGCCTGGGTGATTGCAAATGTGTCCTCTGCAAGCGCTTGCCTGCTCTCATTCTGGAACAAACAGAAAATCTGAGCAGAGTGCAAACACTGCCCTGGACTGGGAGGTCAGAACTTGATTCTCTAGGGCCATTTCTGTACAATGGGCTTCTTCTCCCCTCATCCCCTTCCCCAGGAGCCCTTCTCTCTACCTTGGGTTCATCTTGCCATCCTGGAATGAAGGGTATTCACCTATTCCTCTCAACCATTCTGATCTTCCTGCACCATAGACTTTGCTTCCTGCCAGACTCATCCTGGATTCCTAATTCTGATCTGCACTTGCTCTACCCTGTGGCCCCAGTGTGAGAATAGGACTAATGTGAATGAATGAATGAATGAGTGCATTAATGAATACAAAATTACTTAAGTACTTATAGACACTGGAGACCATAGATTATCCACATCTCAATTAAGTTTTTGGTTGTCATATATAAAAAGAACTCTTTAGCCAATGGCCTTAGATATTGGAATAGGAGGCCAAGAGAATCTCCCTCTTAGGAATTCAAAGATAAGACTTGCAGGGTGATTTAGATGTTTATATATTCAAAGGGAGGGTGATGGACATGATGACCTCTCAAGCTCCCTTCTAACCTTCTCATTTGAGTTCAACCCTGGCACCACCCAGGCTGAAGTGTCCCTTGCTGGCCACCACACCCCTTTGTATGTGGTCTCCTCTATAGGAACATAAGCTCTTTGAGGGCAGGGACTGTGTTTGGTTTTGCATCAGTCACCCCAGTGGTTGGAACATAGTAAGCACCTAACAGAAGCCTTTTCATGGATTTATTTGTCCATTCATATTGACATTTGGAGCTAGAAGGAACCTCAAAGGTTATATAGTTCATGACCATGGGCAGCTAGGAGGCACCATAGTGCATAGAGTGCCAGGTCTGGAGCCAGGAAGACTCAATCTTCCTCAGTTCAAATCTAGCCTCAGACACTATGTGACCCTGGGGAAGTCACTTCACCCTGTTTACCTCAGTTTCTTCATGTGTAAAATGAGCTGGAGAAGGAAATGGCAAACCACTTCAGTATCTTTGCCAAGAAGACCCCAAATGGAATCATAGAAAATCAGACACACCTGAAACAACAAGATCAACAAATTTCATGATCAGTAAGTGGCAGATCTGAGATGCGAAACCAGCTTCTATGAGTCTGAATCCAACTACCTTCCTCTGATGCCATGCTGCCTCCAGACCCAATAATAATGCTTCACATTCGCGTAAAGCTTCAAGGTTTGCAAAGCACCTTGAGACTGTAGAACAGATATTTTTCTCACTATTTACAGATGTAGAAACCTCAGCAGGGTTAGATGAACTTATCAGATGTCTCAGAGCTAAATGTTGGAGCCAGTGTTCAATCCCATCTCCCTTGACTTCAGATCCAATGGGCTTCCATTAAACCACACTGGCCTTCACTGTGATTCTATCGGTCACAGAATCTCATAGTTGAAGGACCTCAGAGATCATCCGGTCATGCCTGTGCTTAAACACGACTCTCTTCTGCTCCATACCTGACAAGTGGCCACCCAACCCTTGCTTAAAGGACTCTAGTGAGCCAGGAAACCTTGGGAATAATGTGTAAGTTCCCCGAGGGCGGGGATTGTTTTTCTGCCTGTATTTATATTTGATTGCTCAGCACAGTGTCCGGCACATAATAGGCACTTAATAAATGCGTGTTGACTTGACTTGGAGGCTGAAAGACCTGGGTTCGAATCTTGCTTCAGATATTTACCCATTGGGTGACCCTGAACAAGTCACTTAACCTCTATGGGTCCTAGTTTTCTCATCTGTAAAATGGGGAGATTGGACTAGGTGGCCTCTAAAATCCTTTCTGGTCCTAGATCTAATGAGTTCTTGAGACAGCCCAGGTCACTTTGGGACTTCAGGATAACTCTATTCCTTTGGAAGGACATACCTATACATGTATGTATGTATGAATGTATACATACATATGTGTGTATACACATACACACACACACACACACACACACTGTAAATTTGCCTCTTCCCAATGTCTACCTCTTAATTTTCTTCTCCAAGGCTAAGCAGAACAAATCTAAGCCCTCTTCTTCATCCCACCCCTTTGAGTGCTCAAAGACAGATGACCCATTTCTCCCCCTCCTACCCAGAGTCTTCTTTCCTAAGACTAAGATTGGAGGTTCCCCCAGACTATCTTCAGATGGCGTCATCACCCATCCTGCCTGCTCCCCTCTAGACACCTTCATGTCCTTCCTAAAATATAGTGGTATGTTCACTTTAGGTAAAAAGTCAGCGATAATGTCAACAGCCAGTGTACAGACGTGTCTGGGCCTTTTTTTGTGTGTGTCATCTCAGTCACATCTGACTCTCTATGACCCATTTGGGGGTTTTCTTGGCAAAGATACTGGAGTGGTTTGCCATTTTCTTCTCCAGCTCATTTTACAGATGAGGACACTGAGGTCCACAGGGTGAAGTGACTTGCCCAGGGTCACACAGCTAGTAAGTGTCTGAGGCTAGATTAGAACTCAGGCCTTTCTGACTCCAGGCCTGGCGGTCTATGCACTGTGGTGCCACCTAGCTGTCCTATGGGGGCCCTATGCACGCCTGTTACTACTCCAGAGGTGTTCTTATATGATTTGTTGACTTCTCAGAGTTCTGTTGTATTGAACACACAGGGGCAGGAGCCTAGCTTGCCACTGTCTATAGATGAAACTTGCATCACAATTCCCCTAGATTAGAGAGCATGGGGACTGGTTCTTTGATTTCCTTGTTACAGGGTAGATAATGAAAATCTCTCCACCAGTCCAGGTTGACACCTTCTCTGCCAAGGATAATAAAGATGATGAGAATAATGATAATAACTGGCATTTACATAGCACCTACTATGTGCCAGGCACCATGTTAAGCACTTTTGTTTTTTTACAAATGTGATCTCAATTTATTCTTACAACAATCCTAGGAGGTCGGTGCTAGTATTATCTTTATTTTACAGTCGAGGAAACTGAGGCAAACAAGTTAAGTGACTTGCCTAGGGTCACATAACTAGTGTCTGAGGGTGAATTCAAACTCAGGTCTTCCTTACTCCACGGACAGCTAGATGATGCAGTGTATAGAGTGTTAGATCTGAAATCCTTCCTGAGTTAAAGTCTGGCCTCTGTACTTAACTATCTGAATGACCCTGGGCAAGTCACTTAACCCTGTCTGCCTCAGTTTCCTCATCTGTAAAATGATCTGGAGAAGGAAATGGCAAACCACTCCAGTATCTTTGCCAAGAAGACCACAAATGGAGTCACAGAGAGTGAGATGTGACTGAAGAACAATTGAACTTTCTGCCTTCAGGTCCAGTGCCCTATCCACTGGGCCACCTAAGGGAAGGGACAAGATTTCCCTAGAATCCACAGCTAATATATGCCAGAGACAGAACTTGAACCCAGGTCTTGTAAGAGTATCTCTTTACCCATGATATCACATTGTTTCTCCCTGGAGCAGAGGCTGCCCTACATAGAGATCTGATCCAAACACCACCAGCTGGCTTCTTCTGCCCCAGGCGAAGTCAGAATTTCTTAGTGTCTTTGGGTTTTGAAATAGTAGCTTCCTGATGACTTAGCTGATGTCTTAGCCTCACGAATCAACATTAGACATTCCTGTGGGAGAGCAGGAGAGATAAGTATTGATCCAAACCTTTTATTATCATTATTTACTGAGTGCTGCGAACCAGCATCTCAGCCAAGGAGGGGAAGGAGTCAGAGCCTTAGCCTTGGGCTGTGAGCAGCTAAGAAGCCAAGGAGGACAGAGAGGTAACTGAGATAGAACCACCACTAAGGCTGATGATTGCGGATCATCCTTCTCTGAGTATACCCTGAGCCCTCTGGCTTAGCTTGAAAGCTCCTGAGCTCTCTGGGTTAGCTCGAAAGCTCCTACAGGGTGGGCATGGGATTGTTTTTCACCTTTCCATTCCCAGTGCCAGAGTTCTAGGTTCACAGTTCTAGAGCTGGAAACGAGCTTAGAGACCATCTAGTCCAACCATTTTCATTTTACAGAGGGAGAAACTGAGGCCCATAAAGGGGAAGTAATTTCCCTCAGGTTGCAGTCACAAAGAGAAGGGATTTGAACCCAAGCCTGCTGACTCCAAATTTCTTTTTTCTTTTTTTTGGTGAGGCATTCAGGGTTAAGTGACTTGCCCAAGGTCACACAGCTAGTAAGTGTTAAGTGGCTGAGGTGAGATTTGAACTCAGGGTCTTCCTGACTCTGGGGCCTGCTCTCTATTCACTGTACCACCTAGCTGGCCCTGACTCCAAATTTAGTATGCTTTCCTCTGTACCACGTTACCTTAAAACAAATGTGGCTCATTTTACTAAGGAGGGAACTGAAACCATGGAAGGCATATAATTTGCTCAAGATGGTAGGGGTAGGATTTAAACTGAAATCCTCTAGGTCAACAGTCTCTACTTTACCAGTAGGTGGCAGTACGGTGCATAGGGCGCCATGTCTAGGGTCAGGAAGACATCCTCCTGGTTGAAATCTGGCCTTAGATGCTTACTAGCTGTGTGGCCCTGGACAAGTCACTTAACCCAGTTTGCCTCGGTTTCCTTGTCTATAAAATGAGCTGGAAAAGGAAATGACAAACCACTCCAGTATCTTTGCTAAGAAAACCCTCCAAATGTCTTAACGACAGCAACGATGACTAGACCACACTGTCTTCTCTGAATTTCTCTGATTTCATTGATATAGGAACTTTTGGATAATGAAAATCTCACCCAAAACTCTTCCTGTTAGACCCCAGGACTATAAATTCCTAAAGAGCAAAGATACTGTCTTATCTTCCTCAGTGGCTGGCCCAGTGCTCACTATAGAGAAGCAAATAAATTAATATTTATTCACATTCCAGGATTTAGATCTGAATAGGACCTCAGAAGCTGTCCAGCTGACCCCCTCCACCCCCCACCCCCCCAACATTTTACAGAAGAGGAAACTGAGGCCCAGAAAGTCATAAGCTCATAGAACTACAGCTGGAAGGACCCTCAGAAGCAGAAGCCATCAAATCCACCCTCACTCCCTTCCATTTTATAGATGAAGATCTGAGGTCCAGAGAAGCCGTGTGATTTTGTCCAAGGTCACACAAGTAGTAAAATGCTGAATTGAGATTTGAGACCAGTTTATCCAATTCCAAATCCAGGGCTCTTGACCGAATCCCTATTTCTCTTTTATACAGTCAGAAGAAAGGCTAGATAGAAAGCATTCCATCTTAGGAGAGTTAAAATAACACCATGAGCCAATGTTGTTTAATTCTCCTTTGCAGCAACCAGCAACGACCCTGGAAAAGAATTCTTGGCCCAAAGTGAAAGTCTCCCCTTGAGGAGGGCTTGGTTTTTATGGATCGTCTCCTAGACGCTTGGAGCCTAAAATGAAAATAATGTTTCAGTGTAAATACAAAAAGGGGGCGGGTATTGGGGGGTGGGAAGGAAATCCTCACATCTCAGTTATAAAAAAGACTCAGAATATGTTTTTCCTTCCTCTCTGATATTCCCCTTCCCTAAGCTGTTGAGGCTGCGTGGGTTTGGGACCCTTTGAATACTACCCGGCATGGGCTTGCTCTTGTCCCAGTACATCTGGGAACTGTGGGTGGCCTCCTTCATGCAGAGGGGGGAAATGAAGGCTGCCATTTATTATAAACACACAAGGTCTGGAGGAGCTGGGAAAACAAAAATTAGGGCCTTGACTCATGGAGAAATGGTAATGTTTGCCCCCAACGTGACAGAATCTGCTGCTCTCCTTCCCGATCCTTTGGACTGCAGGGAATCTGACTGTGGTTTCTAGAGAGTGCCAAGAAGCAAGGGCGGAAATCCCTGGAAGCCATTGGAGAACAGTAGGGTGGAGATGGACCTGGGGCAGCAGCATGGGGAGCTCCCCAACAAAACTGGTTAGAGCTTAGGGAGAGTTATGGGTTGTACTTTCCCAATTACCTTTCAGATGCCTTTAGATTGGGGGCTGCCTTGATGACTGCTTTTGCAAAAAAGATCTCCATGACTATAATCCATTTCATTCAATAAGGAAACAGGAAAGGGAAAATGCATGTTACCATAGAGGAGTCAACATATGCCTCCTCTTTGATCTTCAAGCTGTGTGACCTTGACCAAGTCACATAACCTCGGTTTCCGTTTTTTCATCTGTAAAAGAAAGAGAGAGTTGGACTTGATAATGTCTAAGTTTATCCAAGCTCTGATTTGATGATCTTATGATCTGGAAAATGGGGATGACAGTGCTTGAGGTGGGACAGTGGATAGAGGAATCAAGAAGACAGATATGTGAGTTCAAATCCAGCCTCGGATGTTTATTGGCTGTGTGACCCTGGGCAAGCCACTTAGCCCAGTTTGCCTCAGTTTCCTCATCTGTAAAATGAGCCGGAGAAGGAAATGGCAAATCACTCCAGTATCTGTGCCCAAAAAAACCCCAAATGGGGTCACTAAGAGTCGGATGTGACTGAAACAACCGAACACACACAAGGGGAGCGTGCCTTTACCAAAGGATCAGATGAACTCATAGAATCATCGATTTAGAGCTGGCCATGAGCTGTCTAGACACAGCTAGGTGATGCAGTGGCTAGAGGGCCGGTCTGGAAGTTAGGAAGACCTGAGTTTAAATCTGGCCTCATTCACTAGCTGTTTGACCCTGGCAAAGTGCCTTAACCTTTGTCTGCCTCATCTTCCCCACCTGTAAAATGAAGATAATAATAGCACCTACCTTCCAGGGTTATACTGAGGATCAGTGAGATAATATTTGTAAAAATACTTCAGAACTTTAAAGTGAAATGCAAATGCAAATTCTTTCTTCTTCTTTACCCTCCTCACTACTACTATTACTACCACTACTACCCTGGCAAGTCACTTTAACGACTGTTTGCCTCAGTTTCCTCATCTGTAAAATGAAAGTAATAACAGTACCTAGCCGCCAGGGTTGTTATAAGGATCAAATGAATTGATATATTGGCATATATATGCATATATATTGTGAATCATATATTTGCAAACCTCAAAGTGCCATATATATGTATATATATTATGTATATATATATACTAGTTATTATTAAATAAGTAAGGAGCATTCAGAAAATGGCATTAAATTTTTTTCTTTGAGAAATTTAAAGCCTATATTGTTCAGTTGTTTCAATTATGTCTGACCCTTTATGTCCCCATTTTGGGTTTTCTTGGTAAAGACCCTGCAGTGGTTTGCCATTTCCTTCTCCAGCTCATTTTACAGATGAGGAAACTGAGGCAAGCAGGGTTAAATGACTTGCCCAAGGTAACACAGCTAATAAGTGTCTGAGGGCAGAATTGAACTCAAGAAGACCCTCTTCCTGACTCCAGGCCTAGCACCCTACCCATCACACCACCTAGATCTTACACAATGCTGATTACTATTATTATTAATATCTTGTTCAATTCCTTCATGTGTTAGATGAGGAACCAAAGGTCTATAGAGCTAAAAATGTCTTACTCATGAGAACATAGCTCAGACATATCAATGTCAAGGTGAAGAACTCAGAGACTCAGAGCTGGAAGGAACAATAGAGGTCATCTGCTCTAATTCTTCCCTGCCCTCTCCCCCTTCATTTCACAGATGTTTAAACTGAGACCCAGAGAAAAATCACTGCCCAAGGTCTCATAGATTGTAAATGGTAGAGCTAGGATTTGAAACCAAATTCTCTGACTATAGATCCAGTGCTTCTTCTATAGCACCAGAGTGTCTCTGATAGTGCCGAGGCAGCTTCACTGACCTCTCACAAGAGAATTTGTTACTTTGAGAACAAGATTAATTCTGCTTTTTTTTTTATCCTGGGTACCCAAATTCCTAGCTATGACTTCACAGAACTATAAGACTGAAGTATGAATCTTGCCGCATACACTTATTTGCTATATGACCTTTGACAATTCACTTGACTCCTCTTTGAGTATCAGGAATCTCATAATAGTAACACTCACCTTGCAGGGTTGCTGGGAATATCAAATGAGATAATGTATGCAAAGTCCATCACAAATCTTAATATGCTCTACAAATATTTATTATTACTGTTAAGTTATAATTTAATTAATGAATTTATAAGCATTTATTAACTGTGCCAAGCACTATTCTAAATACTGTATATATGGGGTTATAATATCTATATCTATTTTTTGGGTTATAACAGACGGTTTTTGCCTTCAAGGAATTTATATTCTTCCCCCTCTTCCTGCCTCCCCCCATCATTTTTGACTCACTCATTCTTTAGGATTAAGTAATTTGGTCTTCAATTAATTTTTAATCTTTTTTTTTCCTGTGGCCCTTTATTGAATAGAATTTTTATTTAATTGTTATCTGTAATAGATATGTTTATTTCTGCTTTTCTGTATTTGTGAGGTTTTTATGCTGAAATACATGGTCAATTTTTATATAGGTGTCATATATAGAAGAGAAACATGTATACTCCTTTCTATTACCATTCAGTAATCTCCAGATAGCTATCATGTCTAACTTTTCTAAAATTCTCTTCAGGTCCTTAACTTCTTTCTTGATTTTGTCTTCATTCTAATGGTTTTTCTAGGTCTGAAATTGAAGTCTCCCATCATTATAATTTTACTATTTCTCCCTGTAATTAATTCAACTTTTCTTTTAAGTATTTAGATGCTATGCCATTAAATGTATACATGCTTTTATGTTTTATATATTAAAATTTTAAAATATTTTTATTATTTTATATTAATTCAATTTACATTATTTTGTTATTTTATATTAATATACTTTATATTTATTATTTATATTTCATATTAATTTTATATCATATTAATTTTTAAATAGTTTTAAAATTAATTCAGTGTCTATGGTTCTGTTCATTAAAATTCAGTTTCCCTGTTTATAAATACATTTTTGATGTTTTCTCTAAAATCATAAACATAGCCCCTTTCACTTCTGCAGAAAAATAGTAGATTTTGCTCTAGCCCCACTCTACGGGGAATCTTTTTGATTTGTGAAGATCAAATAGGATAGTACCTGTAAAGGGCTTAGCATGGTGGCTACCACATAGTGGACACTTTAATACATGCTTATTCCTTTCCCTTCATGCTTCAAGTGTGTTTCTTGCAAACAAAATATTGTTGGATTCCACTTTCGAATCCATTCTGCTATCTTCTTCCATTTTATAGGTGAGCTCATCCCATTGACAACCATAGTAATTATAACTGTGTGTTTCCCACCATCCTCTTGTATTTGCTTCTTATCCATCTTTACAAAGAAGAGTTTGCTTAGCATTAGTGCTCCAGGTTTAGTGCAATCTGATTCTGTATCCCTGTCCCTCTTCTCTTTCTCTCACCCCCAGACTTAGTCACTGGTTCTTATCCTTTCTTCTCTTTCAAATTCCCCTTTAAGAGTCCTCTCTTTAGTTAGAGTTTGTTTTGCTTAGGACTAATCTTTCCCTTATTTTGCCTTCTCTCGTATTACTCACTCTCTCTTTCTCCCTTTCCCTCCTTTTTCCCAGTTGAATGAAATGTCACAAGGTTGTTGTAAAGATCAAATGTGATAATATTTGTAAAGTGCACAATGCTTGGCACAGAGTAGATGCTATACAGTTGACTCTTCCTTTCCCTGTCCCCTTCTGGATCCAACTGGGTTTGTGTATTTGTTCCTCCCTTGACCAGTTCAGCTGAGACTGAGGTTCAAATATCAATTGCTCCTCCCACCTCTTCTTCCTTGTTTTTGTAAACTTCTACTTGAATGCTCTCATTTTCCCCTCTCCCTTTTTTCTTAATGTATTCCTTTGCTCCTCCCTTTCCATTCTTCTTTTAAGGTCATTGAAACATAATAAATTCCCAGGTCCTGTGTCTTATTCCATTCCCTCTGTAATCTCTGATGAAAATAAGGTTCTAAGGGGACACTCAATATTGTCCCAGGAAACAAAAACTCCTAGTTTTGGTTTTGCCAAATAAAGGCTATGCTTTTCTCCAAAATCTTACTGGCATAAGGTTTGTATGATAGATGTTATTTTTTGTGATTACATATAAATGGATGTGTGTATATATGCACATATATGCATACATATATGTGTAGATAGATAGATAGGATAGATAGACAGGAAGATGGATAGATAGATAGATAGATAGATAGATAGATAGATAGATAGATAGATAGATAGATAGATAGACAGACAGGATAGGTAGATAGACAGGATAGGTAGATAGATGACAGACAGACAGAGACAGACAGACAGATAGACAGGCAGACAGACAGACAGACAGACAGACAGACAGACAGACAGACAGATAGATAGATAGATAGATAGATAGATAGATAGATAGATAGATAGATAGATATGTAAGGCAGCTAAGTGGTGCAGTGGGTAGAGACCATTTGAGAATGTAAACAGTTTATCCTTCATTAGCCCTTATGATTTTTTTGCCCACATTTACCTTTGTATATCTCTCTTGACTCCTTTATTTGTATTTCAAAGTTTCTATGCAGTTCTGGTCTTCTCATCAGGAATGCTTTGATGTCCTCTCATTAAAGATCCATTTCCCTCCTCCACCCCTATAGAATTATATTCAGTTTTATTGGGGACATTATTCTTGTCTGTCACCTTATATCTTTTGCCTTCTAATATATGACTGGGGGAGAAATCCGGGGAAAGGAAGAAGGTGAAAGGGTAAGGGAAGGGAATAAACATTTATTTAGTGTCTACTATGTGCCAGGGACTGTGCTAACTGGTTTCCTTTACAAATATTATCTCATTTGATCTTCACAACAACCCAGGGAAGTACAATTGAGGAAACTGAGGCAGACAGGGGTTAAGTGCCTTGCTTAGGGTCACACAGCTAGTAAGCATCTGAGGCTGGATTTGAACTTAGGTGTTCCTGGTTCCAGGCTCGTCACTTTATCCCCTGTACCAGTTAGTCGTCTTACATATATGTACATATACACACACATACATACGTACATATACGCACATATTTAGATTACTCACAAAAAATAGCCTCTACTACACAAGTCTTCTAAAGGCTAGATTTTGAAGAAAAGCACGGTCGTTATTTGACAAAGTCAGAACTCAGAATTTTTGTTACCTGGGGCAAGCACCATCACAAACAAGATCTAGGGACTGAGTCTGCCCCAGCTTGTGGTGGAGTGAAGAGGAGTGTGGGGTTCAGTCCACACAGTCATTGCTCTCCTTTCCTCTTTCTCCCTCCCCACTCCTCCCTCCCCACCCTGTTCTGTCATTCAAGAGCCTGGACTGTCAGGGGCTGCTGCCATCCCTGAGGGACCAGCTTTCTGGGGCCAGGGCCCCTGACCTACCTCTCACAATTCTGTCACATGGTCCAACCACTGCTGCAGCTGCTGCCTTCTTTTTTCAGGAGTAGAAGCGCTCTTAAATTTCCCACCCTAGGGCAAAACCCTAGTCACCCCACCCTCCTCACAGCTCTTCTATCTAGAGAAATGTGTTGTTAGTTTGGCCACAGTTTGGAAGTTGTGGCATTGGGACATATTGCTGGCATATCGGTAGAGCTAAAATTGATTATTCTGATGCTCAGGACAAATACCAGCAAAGATTTGTGCTTCTTGGGAAGCACAAAATGCACCTTCAAATCAACTTTTAAGACAGACTGATTTGGAGTACTGGAGGACATGAACATCTCAGGACACAAAGCCCCATAAGTGGAGAGATTCCCACCCTTCCAAGATACCATCCCATGGAAGAGGGACAAAAACCCTGGAACTGTCCATCACAGTGATATAGACACAAGTGGCCTCCTGTTGAGGACCCTGTGACCTGGAGGAAAGAGCAGGTCATGGGCTGGACAGGGGAGAGGATGCATACAATCTGGTAGCTTTCTATTTTAACTAATTATTGTTGCTAAGAAAGTACTAAGGTTAGTTATATGTACCTACTGAAGGAACCCAAGTATCATCAGCACCATCTACATTTTGATACCTTGTGACAATACTGCAGTCACCTTACCCTAGTTATTGCTGTGAATATCAGCCTCCTCAACTTAATGGACAATCCAGGGGAAGGAAAGTGCGAATGCCAAGGTACAAACTGAGACGTGGCCTGGTATCTGATGCTCCACTATTTAACATAAACCTCAAGTCTTGCAGAGTAGACATTGGCTTGACAGGAATATTTCTTTCTCAGAGTCTTCTGTAAAGTGTTAAGTAGAAATATTATCCAAGATGGTGGTAAGCTCACTTCTCCCTCCCAGACAGTTTGAAAAACACAGTACCTTGGGGTTATCCTGAATGAAAAATTCCTAAAGACAGCTTGGCCCCGTGAGAAAGGGAACAAAGCCTTTTTCCACTGTGTCAGCTGGGCTGAGTCTTGGACTCTGAGCCTCTCACCCCTCCCCCCCCCCCATTAGGACACAGGCTTGGAGCTTTGTAGCAGAGAGAACACTTTGGCCAGACAGAGGAAGGGAGGAGAGACCCAGAGACAACAGAGGTGCCCAGTGTCCAGGAAGGAGGATGACCGCAGCTTAGTAGGTTCATAGAAAAAATTGAAAGTGTCCGTAGGGGAGGGAAAGGGTAGGTGAGCAACTGTAAGTGAGGGACAGAATCTAATATATGTCTTGGGGAAAATTCTCAGGGTTTCATTTTTATCAAACAAAAAAGATGATGTAATGGAAATTAAATAGAGTCAGGAACATTATTAGAATGAATGTTCCCATTGATTAAATGAGCTGCTGACAAGCAGAAGCAAAAATGTTACTGGGCTATCGGCCTCCAATTCTCCCTTTGACATTTTAAAAGAAGTGATGAATGCCATTTAGGGCAGGTTTTTTCCCCCTCTTTCTGTTATTATTTGTATGAGGTAAGTGATTCTGCCTGATGCGTTTTAAATCTCCTAATTTAATGGGCTCCTGACCATTTCAAAATGTCTGCTGAGTAAAAACATCTCATTTGGATGCATGTTTTGGTCCTTTCTTACTCATGTTCAATAAAAGTAAAACAGACCCGTTTGGAGGAATTTTTTTTTCCTCTTTCTCTGATTGATGAGGCTGGTGCATAAGGATTTCCACGAGCTCTTTGGCCAACGCAGCAAAGCTTCAGGAGAACTTGGCCTTGATGAATGTTTGTAGCCATGGTAATCCTTGGCTTTCTACCTCCCTCCCTCCCTCTCTGGGCCCTGCTTCTTGTGACCAAGTGACCTCTTAGCCTCCTTGGCCCTTAGTTTACTTACCTGTAAAATGACAAGGGAGTATGAATACATGGAGAGAGAGAGAGACAGACAGACAGACAGACAGACAGACAGACAGACAGACACACACACACACACACAGAGACAGAGACAGAAACAAAGAGACAGAGAGGAGCGAAGGATGGAAAGGGAGAGAGATATGGAGGGAGGTGAGAAGGAAGAAAGAGATCAAAGGAGAGAGAGAAAGGAGAGAGATGGAGGAAGGGAGGAAGAGAGAGAGATATAGAGGGAGAGATGGATGGAGGGAGAAAGGGAGGGAGGAAGGGAGAGAGAAACAGAGACTGGGATGAAGGGGTGGGGAGGGAGAGTGGAAGAGAGAGAGAGAAACAGAGAGAGACAGAGACAAACTAGTAGGGGACGGGGAAGAGAGAGACAGACAAAGAGAGCTGATAAGAAGGCTTGCCTTGGAATAAGGAATATCTGTCTGGGTTTAAATTCTGTCTGATAACTTCCACCCAACCTGGATTGTTCTGTTATCTGGGGCTGTCTATTTTCCTCTGCCAAGTGACAGTCCATCAAATATTTGAAGATTGCTATTATGTCCCCACCAAGTTTTCTCTTTTCCAGGCTAAGTATTCTTACTTCCTTCAACTGGTCCTTCCGTGGTATGATCACAAGGGCCTTCACCTTCCAGGTTGCCCACCTTTGGACATTCTAGGGAGGAAAAGTTGTTACTGACTGGAGGAATCAGGGAAGTCTTCCTGGAAGAGGTGATGTTTGAATTTTTAAAGGATGGGTAGGAATGGAACCAGCAAGGTGGGACTGTGTTCTGGAAATAGGAGTCATTTTGAACAAAAGTGTGGAATCAGGACAATACAAGATGTGTTTAGAGTCCAGTTTTCATGTAGCATTAGGGAAGCCATATATACTAGAACATTATTTAGTTTTGTTGCTATACCTACTATTTTTAGAACGCTATCAAATAATAGTGGTGATAGCAGATATCCTTACTTTGCCCTTGATCTTATTAGAAAACCTTCCAGTATTTTTCCAGCATTTTTGCATATATATTAATTCAGGGTATAAATCTACAATTCCCTTCTTCTGAATTGTTTTTTCTTGGTTTATGTATCAAGACCATTTTTTTATCATAGGATGAATGTGGCAGTATCTCTTTATTTTTTCTATTTTGTAAATAAAGTAGTGTTAGAATCATTATTAGAATTATGTAATATTAGAACTAATTGTTCTCTGAATGTTTGATAAGGTTCATTGTAAATCCATCTGGTACTGGGACTTTTTTTCCTTTGGAATTTAAATGTCTTGTTTTGCAACATTGGATTATTTAAATTCTCCATTTTTTATTCTGTTAATTTGAGTGTTTTATTTTTGTAAATATTTATTCATTTCATTTAAGTGACTGATTTTGTTGGGATATAATTGGGCAAAATAATTTCCTTTATTCTCTCTTCATTGGTTATAAATTTTCCCTTTTCAATTCTGACATTGGAAATTTAATTTTCCTCATTTTTATCAGATTAATTAATGGTTTTATCTATTTTGATGTTTTTTTAAAAACAATTCAACTTTATTCTTTCAATTTTGCTAGTCTCATTTTTGATCTCCAAAATTTATATTTTTGTGCTTTTTCATGGTTTTTGGTTACTTTTCTAGGTTTGTTTTTTTTAGTTGCATGGCCCAATTCATTACTCTGTTCTTTCTCTCTTTTGTTTATGAAACTAGGAAGCAATATAAATTTGCTCTTAAGAACTTCTTTGATTGTATTCCAAAAGTTTTGCTATGTTGTCTCATTGTCATCTTCTTTGATGGAGTTATCTATTGTTTGTCCTTTGACCCACTGGTTCTTTTTTTTAACTTTTTAATTTTCACTTCAAATTTCTCTCTCTCTCTCTCTCTGTGACCGCACCTCCCCCATCTGTTGAGAAGACAAGAAATATAAAACCCATTATGTATATATGACATCATGTAAAACATATTTCCATGTTAGCCATATTCTGGGGAGAGGGGGAGAGAGCAAGAACAATACAGGAAAATATATGCTTCATTTTGGATTCTGAGCCCATCAATTCTCTCTCTGGAGGTAGATAGCATTTTACATCATGTGGCTTTTGGAGTTGTCATAGATCATTGTATTGATCTATTACTATGCCTTTCACAATTGATTATCTTTACAGTTTTGATTACTGTGTAGATTGTTCTCCAGGTTCTGCTCACTTCATCTTGCATCAGTTCATATAAGTCTTCCTGGGTTTTTCTGAAACCTTCATCATTTCTCATAGCACAATAGTATTCCATCACAATCATATGTCATAACTTGTTCAGCCATTCCCTAATTGATGGACACCCCTCAGTTTCCAATTTTTTGCCACCACAAAAAGCTGCTATAATTATTTTCATGCATATGATTCCTTTTCCTTTTTCCTTTGATATCCTTGGGGCATAGACCTAGAAGTGGTATTGCTGGGTATGACCCATTATTTCTTTAAGATTGAGTTATTTAGTCTCTATTTAAGTTTAAGTCTTTTCTTAAAGCCCCTTTATTGAGTATAATTTTATTGGAAAATGTTCACATGTGGGTCTGTTGAATATTCATGCTTTTTTTCATTCATTTATAAGATTTTTATGTCCTAGAATATCATCATTTTTTATAAAGGTGCCACAAACAACTGGAATATATGCATGCTCCTTTTTTCCATTCAGTAACACTCAGATATCAATTATAGAAATGGATCAAAAAGCACTTATTATGTATAAGCACTGTGCTAAGCTTTAGGAATGCAAATAAACAAGACAGTCACTGTACCAAAAACTCACGGTCTAATGGAAAAGGTGAAATACAGAAAGCTTCCACTGCAATTCAGTTGAAAAGGTCCCATGGTCCTTAGGGTGCAACAGCAAATTAGATTATTTTAATGTCCTTTGACTGCTAAACATATTCATTTATTAATTTGAACCATTTGACAGTGTTTCAGATTTTAGTGGAATGAATTTTACTTTCTGGGCCTTTAGCACATGTAATTGCTGAGAAGGCAGGGACCCCAGCACCCACAGAAGCAGTTTATCAGTTCACACCTCTGCAGAGGTTGTTTCTAGCAATAATGGCTGTAAAGTACATTTTAGGAATCAAGACAGGGTCGGAGATACTGCTATTCCCCTCCCCTCCCTTCTCCCTTCCCCTCACCCCTCCCTTCTCCCTTCCTCTCCATTCTCTCCACATGGGGTATCATGCCCTTACCTGAGGGTGATCTGTCCAAAGCAAAGTACATTTTGAAGGCCAAAACCTACTTAGATATCTTAAGGTTGCTGGCTACATTTCTTTCTTAAAGACCATACCTTAAACCCAATTCATTCTGGTTCTCATTGATTGGCCTACAATAGGTCCCTACCCAAGCACCACTTTATGATTATTATTTGCACCCCAATGGCTCAAAGTAGATGTAAATAGTAACTGTTTCTGTTTCTCTTTGGGCCAGAACCCTGAGGGTCTTCCTCCTAGTTTGATTTTTTTTTTTAACCAAAGGGGCCATTCCTTGATTCACTTCTTAAACAACCCTAATCATTGAATGGGTGTTGCCTCAGTCAAAGTGAGAAATCTGGAAAGACCTTAGCTTAAAAAAAACCTACATCCTGGGCCAATTCCAGTTGTCCTGATCTATATCTGATCACTGGACCCAGATGGCTCTGGAGGAGAAAGAGAGGCTGGTGACTTTGCACAGCTCTCTCTCACTCAATTCCAATTCATTTGGATCATCTTCCTGATGTCATAGTCTCCTTCGAGAACAAAGGACAAAACACACAGCAAGTATATTTGTTGTAAAATAAAACAAAAACCAAAACCTGTATTTTTAGATTCTGCTATTTTCTTCCATTTTATGAGTGAGTTAATTTCATTCACATTTATGATTATGATTGTTCACTTTCCATTTCTCTTCATCATATTCTCTTATACTTTTTCCTCCCTTTGTACCCTTTTCCCTTTTTTTTTAACAAAGACATACGTTATGAAAATGAAGAAATGGAATGAACACTAGTGATATATATTTAAAGTGATATATTTCTACTCCACTACACCTTCTCTTTTGCCTTCACTCAGAACTCTGTCACTGTTAATTACCTTTTTCAGTTTGGTGGCATGTTTTATTTATTTAAAATTTATATATTTAAAACAACTATTTTGAGCAATTTTCCATGTGAACATAAAATACTTTTTGTTCTCATTAAAATTAGTCTATTTTATACACTTGTAATATATAAATAGGCAATCGTTTCAAAAGAATAGCTAATAATAATGACAGCTACCATTTATATAGGGATTTAAGGTTTGCAAAGTGCTTTACGAATATAATCTTATTTGATTCTCATGCTCAATGAGATAAGTGCTATTATTATGCCCATTTTACAGATGAGGAAACTGTGGCTGAGACATATTATATGACTTACCTAGGATCATCCTGCTATTAAGTGTCTGAAGTCAGATTTGAACACAGGTCTTCCTGAATCTAAGCTCAGCCCTCTATCCTCTGAGCAAAAATCCGAGTCAAAGGCTTTGTGATAATCATCAAAGACAGTATGCATATTATGGTGCTTTGGGGAAACTTGTTCAATCCCAATTTCAATGCCTAATTGACAATCAATTGTTCTTTCCACCCCCTGGGACTTTCTAACGCGATCTTTTTGCTCCATAGCCAAAATATTGTTTTATGATAAAGATTTATATATATTTTTAGTGATACAAGCTATAAATGCTTCTATAAAATTTATGAACATGTAATTGGTCTATATTTGGAAGAGTTTCTAGTGTTCTCATCCTTTGGCACTAGTTATAATACTAGTAATAATAGTATTGGTACTAAAAATTATTATTTCGTTAGCTCACTTTTCTATAGCACTATAAAGTTTACAAAGCATTTTACAAATATTGTCTCATTTGATGATCACAACAACTTTGGGAGGCAGGTTCTATAATCATCCTCATTCTAGAGATGAGGGAATAAAGGTTGAGAAAAGTCAAGTGACTTGCTGAGGGTCATGAAGCTTAGTAAGTGTCTCAGACAAGATTTGAACACAGGTCTTCCAGATTCCAAGTCTAGCACTCTTACCCACAGTACCACCTGATTATGTCATATGTCAAGAAAGATGGGATCAGGCTAATACCTGAGAGCCAGCTGGGAGGAAGGAAGGAGACAAGCATTTATTAAGTGCCTACATTTTGCTAGGCATTACACTCAGAGCTTTACAAATATTATCCTCACAACAATTTTAATAGTAAGTGCTACTATTATCCCCATTTTACAGATGAGAAAACTGAGGCAGGCAGTGGTTAAAGTGACTTGCTCAAGGTCTAGCAAGTATCTGAGGCTGGATTTGAACTCAGATCTTCCTGACTCCAGTCCTGGGGCTATATCTACTGCCCTACTAGTTGCATCTAGTAGAGAGCTTCATCAGTAATTCAGATGTTCCTGAGAAGTGTTTAAATAAAATAATTATGTACCTTATCTAGCCCCATTGTCTTATGGTTTTGTAGAGAGGTCAGATAACTGTTGTGTTGTTCATTAAGTTACTGGAATACATTATTTTAAGGGTCTGTTTCTCATTTAACCCAATTTGCATTTTCATTGTGCTAGATTTCTTGGGACCAGAACCAGAAATTTTTCATATTTTCCACTGATTTCTTTACTTCTCAAGCCTCTGAAGTAAGTTTTTGGTTGACATTAAATTCTTTCTTTTGTTTTTCATCTTATTTTGGCTCCTTATATCACCTTAACCTTTATAACTTTTGCTTTAAATCACTGATTAAGGAATCTAGAATTTCTAATAGGCTTTTGCTCTCTGGATCTCTTTCTGCATTTTTGAGGGTTGCCTTTAATTGAGCAATATGATGTCTTCATGTTGTCTGATACTGGTGTCAACAATTTTTCTCTTTTTTAAAAATTTATTTTATTTTAAATTTATTTCATCAAATATTAAATTATGTGTAAAAAATTTTAATATTCATTTAAAAAAATTTGACTGCCAAATTCTCTATTGCCCCTCAGTATTTTTTTCTTTTTGAATATATTTTTTTTACTTTATTTCTATTTATTTCATCAAATATTAAATTATATGCAAAAACATTTTGACATTCATTAAAATTTTTTTTTACTTCCAAATTGTCTTCTTCCCCTCAGTTATTTTTTTTCTTTTTTGAATATACTTTATTTTTAAAATTAAATTAAATTAAATTTTTGTTTATTTCATCAAATATTAAATAAGATATTAAAATTTTTAACATTCATTTTAAAAAATTTTGACTTCTAAATTTTCTTCTGCTCCTCAGTTATATGTCTTTTTTGAATATATTTTTTTATTTTATTTTTATTTCATCAAATATTAAATTACATGTAAAAAAATTTATCATTCATTTTTAAAAATTTGAGTTCCAAATTCTCTCCTGCCCCTGCCCTATCCCTTGAAAAGGCAAAGGATATATATTGATTGTATATGTGAACTATTCAAAATATATTTCAATATTAGCCATATTGCAAAAGAAAACACACACACCAATAAAAATAAAGTAAAAAAGAATGCTTCAATCTGTCCTCAAGGTTCATCCATTCTCTCTCTGGAAGTGGATGCCATTTTTCACATTGGGTCCTTTGGAATTGTCTCATTTCACTGCCTTGATCAGGGTATCAGCTAACCACTGATGTAATTTTCCCAGTGACTGTCCTCAATTCTCCAAAAACTCAAGTCATTTCTGCCTTCATGTTGCTCGACATTTGTTGGGCAGGGCATTCCTTAGGAGTGCTCACCATTCTCCTTATGGTTCATTCCATAGCAACAGCTGCCACAAATAGTGTGGGAGAATGCACCTAATTGTGATAGTTATAACCCAGATCTACTTTTTAAAATTGCACACAGGGGGAAGTGTGCTGTATTTGGAATCAGAAGATCTGAGTTCAAATCCCAGACCTTCCCCTCTCCCTGGGTGAGAATGTCATTTCATCTCTATGAGCCTCCATTTCCCTATCTGTAAACGGAGGCGATCTTATTAGCTGGCCTCTGTGGGCTCTTCTGGCTTTGAATCTATGACTCTCAATGATCTATTTGTTTTGGTGTAATTGAGATCCTGGTTGGATCCATGCCATTAAACTCCAATGAGGCTTTTTGGATTTCAGTTTAAGTATACCCATCTCTTTTTCAGAACCATTTGTGACTCCCTGGCTGGTTTTGTCACTTGTTTCATCGTTAAGCATAATTTTTGGACTTTGAATTAAGTAGACTTTTGTTAGCTTTGGAGGTCTTCAAAGTTCCCCTCTTCGGATTTTTGTATCCGTGATTTCATCTCTTATTTCACCTCATTTAGGCTCAGAGATGAAGTTATTTTTTATGATTGGCCTGTACAGGTCAGCACTGTATTGTGTGATTTGGGGTTGAGAGTGAGTACCTCTGATAAAAAGCAGTACAAAGGCTTTGACTATAATGGATGAAAAGTGTCCACTTTTGCTGTAATAAAGTAAAGAAGCCATTTGGAATTGCACCCAGTTTGATCGCTGGTGCCTGTCATCTATACCCACCTGGGGGGTATAGGCGTACTGTACCTGGAAGCCTTTGGTCAGGCACTCAGATCTTCTTCAGGAGCATTGATAGCACCGAGAGGCCTCTTCTCCATGTGTGTGGAAACAGTGTGGAGGGTGCCCCCAATTCTATAACCGCACTCAAGGGCTACTCAGGAGAGTGGCAGAAAGAATGCCTGCTCTGGTCCAAACTGTTTGAGAGTGTGACGTACTTCTAACAAGCCAAGTGGGACCCACTGTCTTAGAAAGGGGAAGAGATACCGTATGAAAATCAGCAAAGTCGGCTGTGGACTTCTGATGGAATCATGAGATCCAGGTAGCTCAGTGAATAGAGCAACTGGCCTGGAGTCAGGTAGACTTGAGTTCACTTAATTAGCTGTGTGACCCTGGGCAAGTTATTTAACATCTATCTGCCTCAGTTTCCCCATTTGTAAAGTTTTTTTTCTTTTGTCATTTTCAGTCTTTTCCATCTCTTCATGACCCCATTTGGGGTTTTCTTGGCAAAGATACTGGAGTGATTTGCCATTTCCTTCTCCAGCTTAGTTTTTTTTTTTTTTACAGGTGAGAAACTGAGGCAAATCCTGAGACTTGCCCAGGATCACCTACCTATTAAGTGTCAGAGGCCATATTTGAATTCAGAAAGATGAGTCTTCTTGATTCTAGACTCAGCAGTCCATCTACTATGCCACCCACTTGACCATTTGTAAAATGAGAATTAAAAATAGCACCTATCTAACCTAGGGTTGTTAGTATCAAATGTAGGGTGCTTAGCACAGTGCCTGGCACATAGAAAACACTACAAAAATATAACATTATTATTATCATTATATCATCTCTTTTTCTAACCAAGATTGTAAAGTGTTTCTTGCCCCACCTAGTTCATTTACAGTAACGACCACACCTTTGATTCAACATTCATATCACGTGGGAGGGTATCCTGAGGGCTGTGAACTTTTAATCCCACACAGAAGTTCCCTTCCATTGACCTTGCTGCCTTTTACTTCCTTAAATGACATAGAAAACCCATAGTAAAGAAAACGCCTGTAGGTTCTGGTCAGTGGGAAACCCCAACCTCAGAAAGACGAAATTGAGAGGAATGGTGAGACTTGGAGCCCATTGTCTATATCTTCGAGTCAATCAATCAACAAACATTTAAGTGCCTGCTACTGCCAGGCACTATGCTAAGTGCTAAGGATACAAAACAAAGGTAAAAGACAGTCCCTGCCCTCATGGGGCTCACAATCTAATTATTAGTGTTCATTCGGCCCTTCACCTCCAAGTTGGCAGTGCTCTCATGTTTTCTGAGATTCAGTATAATCAAATGACGATTTTTATTTCGAAGGTGAACTTTAATAAACCTGTTTGGTTTTGAAAAAAAAATCATCCATTCATTCTATCATTATTAATAATAAGTATAGTATGTAGGGTCCTGTAATAATAATTACAATTGTAAAAGTAATGGATAATAATGATAGAAATGTTCCTGAAAAGTTGCAGGCATATCAAATGTTTATCGGTCAAATCTGATTTTCCAACCAAATCACATTAGGATTTTAGGTCTGCTAATTCTCCACGTCAGATCCGTGGTCCTTTCCTAATGGCTGTTTGTACTAAGTTTCTCTGGATCTTCCCCCCACCCACCACCAGTTTCTCTAAAGAAAAAAAAAAAAGATCCGTAAATAAGTATTTCTGTGTACGAGCAAAGCTTGCTATTTAAAGAAATCCTTTGTCGTCAGCCCATAACTTATCTATTCTGTAAAAGCAAATCTACATACATTGGATTTTCCAAACAACAACTCTAATTTCATATTCCTTAACACTTTTTTGCCTGAGGGGAGGGCAGACTAGTCAAAACCATTTCATGGGCTGCCCACATTTTCCCCTTTTGTTTACATAGCTATAATCAAGTCCAATTGGGGCTTAGTGATGGGAGGTTAAGCCTAAAATGGAATCTTCAAGGTCATATTAAATATTTCTTCAATAATTTAAGGATCTGTAGTTTGGTTGGTGTGACTCCTCCTTCCACTGAGGCTGATCTCAAGCTATCTATGGCTTAGTAGAGACAGTCCTTAGGGAGTTGCTGTGGCCAAAGATGAAATCCCTGCAGAAAACATTCCATCTCTGCCTTTGCACACATAGATTCCAGTTTACAGAATGTACTCCCTTCTCTATCCACCCCGGGGAAATCCGGCTTTCCTCCAAAGTACAGCTCCAGGAGACCTGTCCTAGCTCATTTAGTTGTGCAGAGAACACTGACTCTGGAATCAGAGAGATCTGAATTCAAATCCCACCTTGGACACTTCCTAGCCGTGTGACTCTGGGTCTGCCTCTTTTTTCTCATCTGTCAAATGCGGATAATAGTAGCATCTATATCCCAGGGTTGTTGTGAAGGATAAAATGAGAGAATAATTTGTAAAGTGTTTAACACAGTGCCTGGCACATAGTAGGTGCTACCAAAAATGTTAGCTATTATCATCATTATCATTGGTGTTACTTTGTAACTTGTAATACTTGTAAAATGTTTCTCGAATCAAAGTGAATCTGCAGGCACATAGTCCATTCTCAGGATGGTGCATGAAGCCTTTCCCACTTAGCAGTGGGTGTCAGAGCTTGTGCTCTGCCGCTTCAGCTTTTGAGAATTCAGTTTCCTCCATTCCCACGATGAGCATCAAGGAAGAAGTTTAGTAAAGGTCACATTACAGAGCCAGTCGTGGCATAGTGAGTACAGACTGGCCTTGGAGCCAGGAAGACCTGGGTTCGAATCCAACTTCTGACACATCCTAGCTGTGTGACCATGGGCAAATTACTTAGCTTCTCTGTGCCGAAGGTGCCCCTCTGCATGATTGAGGGAGTTTCTTTTCCTCAGTTTGTTCCCTATTCTCGGTGAAATCACAGATCTACTCCCCATCCTTATCCTATGTCCCACTGAAAATAGCCAACAAAATGAGAGCTTGCATCCTCATCTTGTGTGGTCTGCTTTGCATCCTGGTATTGGCAACCCATCAATCTCCAAGCAATAAACGGGAGCCATTGTTCTTATCGAGCCTGCCAGAGACGAGCTCATTTTAGCCACTTGGCACCCTGGGAAGCATAATGAAAATGTAAGTAAATACTAACACACATTAATATTAACCAAAGAGCAAATATTTGTGAAACTTCCCATGCCATCTTGTCTACATTTGCACTGCAGGACCTGGGCAGTGGAATGAACACCTTTTGTGAAAGAACCAATTTGGACTTTTAGAGTAAGGTGTTCCTGGCGCTTGCTCAGTGAGCCCCTGGCTGTCTTCATTTGGAAAAGACACGGGTCGTATGCTTGGAACTGAAAGGGAGCTTAGAGGCCATTCAAATCATCCTCTTCTTTTTACAGATGAAGAAACTGAGGGTCAGTGACTTTTTCAAGGTCACCCAGATACCAAGAGACAGGGCTCAGGTTTAGACATGTCAGGGAAGGTGCACGGGGATGCTTTCTTCACTGAAGCCAGTCTGTTAAAATGATCTCCAACCCCCGAAGAGATTAATGGGTTGGTTGGGTTTGGTTTTTTTTTTTTTTGATGCTGAAAATAGTTTGGCTCTAGAGAACATTTTTAAGAAGCCAGAAAGAAGTAGAAAATGCCTCCCTTGTTAGAAACAGATGAGTCGAGCCCTAAGTCCAATCTAGTATTTGCTGCCCACACCTATGGAATTTATAGGGTTGCTCCCTCCTGAGAACAGCTAAGTGAGAAGAAAGGCAGTGGGGGACCTGTATTCAAGTGTGAGTTTGGTGCAAGCTTGCTGTGTGATCTTGGGTAAGTCATTTTCCCTATATAGGTTTATTGCTGTTCAGGAGTGTCTGACTCTCTGTGCATGACCCCATTTGGGGTCCTCTTGGCAGAAATGCTAGAGTGTTGCCCTTTCCTTCTCCAGCTCATTTGCTAGCTCCCTCATCTAGGTAGCATGTTTTCAATCTGTCCCCACTGTCTGAGGGCCAGGCCTATTGCATTTTCTCCCCTCCCCTCTCCTCCCCCACCAAAATGGGATCTCCGATACCTTGAGGGGGTTGAGTATTCTCTTTTCTCTGCCAAGCCTAGACCCCCTCCTTCCCCCCACCAGCTGTGCTCCCCTCGTTTTTTATAGGACTGGTGACTAGCCCTGAAGCTCCATTTAGCCACTTCTTATGGGCTTAGTTTTTACAAAAGGGAGTTTACTTGGAAGATAAAGAATTATTTCTCCCAGCACAATCCTCCCAATACCACCTGCTCTTTGGAGAATTGGGGATGGGGAAGAGAATTAGGTGGGCAGTTTAGCTCAGTTCCTACAGAGCATTAGTCCCACCAAGTTCAAGTCCAAAGATAAGGGGGGGAGGGGTGTGTGTCTGCCCAGCTCCTAGTTCCAGACTTGTTTGCCTCAGAGCAACTCGGTGGGGCTGATTGGAACATCCTGCCCAGATTCTTGGACTCCAGAGTCTCTGGGGGCTCCTAGGCCAGATGGAAGGCACCACTCCCTGCATCTGGAATGAAAAAAGAAGGAATAAAAAGGCCAAAGACCCAGGCTGTAGCATAAAGTGGTGGGGAAGGAGGTGGCCCTAAGGCCCTCCCCCCTTACCAAGTGAAGGAATACTTTCCTCAGATGGTCTCTGAGAGTCCTCCCAGCCCTGACATCCCCTGTTCTAAGGCCCCCCCCTCAGCTCTGACATCCGCTGTTCTCGGGTCCTTCCCAGCCCTGACATCTCCTGTTCTAAGGCCCCTCCCAGCCCTGACATCCCCTATTTTCAGGCCCCTCCCAGCCCTGACATCCCCTGTTCTGAGGCCCCTCCCAGCTCTGATAGTTTCTATAGGCTCTCCCAGCTTTAACTCCATACGTTCTAAAGCTCCTTCCCTCACTGACGTTGGACTAAAAATCCTCGTCACACATGTTCTAAGGGGCTGTTTAGAGTCTAACGACCTCTCCAGGCTTTCAGTTTTCCAATACAAGGGCAGATTCTCTTTTCCCCCAAGTGCTACTTTGAACCTGGACCCCGCCACCTTCCCCATCTGCCCCACCCCCTTCCCCACATCTCACTCCCGTCTCCTTCCACCCAAGGGACCCAGACGGTCTCCCAGTCTCCCGACACCCCCGCCCCCACTCAACAGAGCACAGAAGGCTTGCTGGAGGAATCCAGAAAACTCTGTCCCTTTCCCACCCTGTTAATTGATTCCATATCCATTGTGTACACACTTCACGACTCATTAAGGGCTGCTCCTCCAGGCTCCTTCCGAGTATCTCCTAATCGCTAATGAGGGCCAGATTCACCCCGTGTGCATATTGGAGCATTAAGATTTTTCAATCTTTCACTCGATTGCTTTTACGAGTCCTCTGGCACGCCATTCTCTGGATCGTATAGATTAACCCCATTTATTTCAAGTCCTATTCACAGGCCTGGGGAAGGGGCGCCTCGGCACCGCACACAGCCTCCTAGGAAGTGCTTTGCATAAAGCCCATTAAGAAAGTGACAGCTGAGCCTCCTTCTAATAACGAGCAGTGGCAGATTGGAACAAATTGTTCTCCGTTTTCATATTTGGAGGAACTGGGCAGGGTCTTTTGGGGGGCGGGGTGAGGGGCACATTCGAGATGTCCCCCTTTTTTTCTAATAGGCGATTTAAAAATAGGACCTCGAGAAATCGTGGCAAACCAGAGACCAAAAGGACACAAGAGAGACACACACACACACACACACACACACACACACACACACACACAAAGAGAGAATGTTGCTATTTCTGTTCCGTTTGTGCAATGAGGAGTGGGGGGGGGGGGAGGAAAAGGAGAAAAGGTTCTAAGATCAGCACTTTCTAAGGCTCTTGCAAATCGCCAGGGTTTCTCAGGTCCAGCCTCATTCCTTTCTCAGGATGGGTCCAAGGGTATTGATTCTTTTGCCTTCTGCACTGTGCCCTGGATATGGGAAGATCGCTCAGAAGCAACCCAGCAGCGGGCTCGGGCAAATGATGGAACCCGGGCACAGATTTCTCTCTTTCTTATTGTCTCATTCAGGTCCTCCCCTTCCTTCCTGGGCTAGTGATTCCTGTGGACAATGGGCTAGTAGACAGAGCACAGGCTTAGGAGGCCAGCTCCTCCCCCAGGCTGTAGCTCCCTCCCTCCTTCCTCAGGGGATGCTTTGGCTGCCTAGTCTGCCACGTTTTGGCATCTAAAGGATTCTATTGGAGGTGAACACATCTGGGGAGAGAATAGGGGCTGGAGGGGTAAGGTGAAGTTAGAGGGATTCTTGGAATGGCAGAAGTGAGGTGCTGGGGAGGCTGGGAGGGACTTTTAGGGACAGAAAACCATTTGTCCCACGTGTTCTTAACCTGGGAGCGCTAAAGTTTTTTAAAAATATTTTGATTATTGTATTTCAATATAATTGGTTTCTTTCCTAATATTGCTTTACTTGATGGACTTAGAAACATTATATACTGAGGAGGGGTGCATACGTTTTCTGGAACTGCCAAAGGAGCCCATGATACTCGAAAAGGTTAATTAAGAACCTCTGGTATCTAAGAACTAGACTAAAATTTCATTGCTAGAGGTAATTCCCAGATGAGGAAATACCCTTCACCAATGCAGGTCAGTGCCTTTTCCATAATTTATAATCTGAAGAGTTGCCTAAAGCACAGTGAAGTTAAATGAGGGTCACATGACCAATACATGTCAGAGACAGGATTTGAACCCTGCTCTGTACTTACTAGGCTAGTCTCTCATGTATACAAATAGGATATGGATGGGAACTGGACCTGGTGATTTCATTGGTATAGGGAACTCCCATGAGAAGAAACTCCCTCAGCCAATGCAGGTCGGTAGCTCCTTCGCAACTTAGAGGGCTGTCCAGAGCACTGAAGTGATGCGCCCAGAGTCACTTAGGTAGAATGTGGGAGGACTTGAACTCAGATCTCCTTGGCTTTTGGGGCCTCTCTTAAAGGACATTTATACAGCACTTGAAAGTTTACATGAGCTCATTGATCCTCACAACAACCCTGGAAAGGAGGTGCTCTTATTATTTTCATTTTACAGATGGGGAAACTGAGGCAGAAAGAGTGACTTGCCTAAAGTCCCACAGCTGGGAAGTGTCTAAAACTGGATAATAATCATAGTCATAATAGCTATGGGTAGCTAGGGGGTGCCATAGTGCATAGTGTGGGGCTTGGGGTCAGGAAGATTCATCTTCCTGAGTTCAAATCCAGCCTCAGACATTTAGTAGCTGTGTGACCCTGGGCAAGTCACTTAACGCTGTTTGCCTCAGTTTCCTCATCTGTAAAATGAGCTGGAGAAGGAAATGGCAAACCACTCCAGTATCTTTGCCAAGAAAACCCCAAGTGGGATCACAAAGAGTCAGACATGACTAAAAACAACTAAACTACAGTTAAATAAAGTGCTGTACAAAAGAAACATATGGGACTATCACAGCAGCCTCAGCTGCCACTTAGTGGCACCAATGCCCTGTTCCAAAGGAGTCAGGCCAAAGAGAGATCATTGCCAGAGCTGAGGTTCATGGGACCCTAGATCTTAGAGTCCATCCCCGTCATTCTGCAAATGAGAAAACTGAGACCCATCGAGGGGGTCACACAGGTAGTAAGCATCAGAGGCAAGATCTGAACTCTGGTGCTCTGATTCCAGGGCCAGCAGTTCTTTCTACTATACCATACTGGTTCGAGCTGGCAGAAGGGGTGATATTGGGAGAAAAGGGGAGATTTGTTAGCTCCCAAGGGATTTATTCCATCACTGATATGCTGCAACCTCCACCTAAGTTCTGTTCTGATGTCTTATTGTGGCTGGAGGTGACTAGCTTCTTAAAGGCTTTGGAGGCAGAATCTTACAGTGGAAACAGCGCTGGGTTCGGAGTAAGAGACGTGTCTCTACCTTCATGCCCTTGTGGACCACCAATACTGCCCATGAGGTTTTTTTGGTGAAAATACCAGAGTGGTTTGCCATTTCCTT
The DNA here is from genome assembly GCA_028646595.1 of Phalanger gymnotis. Taxonomy (NCBI): domain Eukaryota; kingdom Metazoa; phylum Chordata; class Mammalia; order Diprotodontia; family Phalangeridae; genus Phalanger; species Phalanger gymnotis. The sequence continues at coordinate 20,745,258 of CM053622.1, forward strand.
CTCCAGCTCATTTTACAGATGAGGGAACTGAGGCAGACAGTTAAGTGACTTGCCCAGGGTCACCCAGCTAGTTAATGTCTGAGGTTGGATTTGAACCCATGAAAAGGAGTCTTCCTGACTCCAGAGCTCTATCCACTGAACCACCTAGATGCCTCTAGCTAGGTCAGAGGACTTAGGTTCAAATCCTCCCTCTGACACATCCCCTGTGTGATCTTGGGCAAGTCACCTCCCCTGCCTGGGCCTCAGTTTCTTCATCCATAAAATGAAGATGTTGGACTGAACAGTCTCTTAAGTCCATTTCAACTCTAGAGCTATAGCTTCTGATCTGTAAAGACCATTTAAGTCTTAAGGGGGGGGGGTGGCTGCTGTGTTCTCTCTCTCTCTGTATATATACATATATATATATATATATATATATATGCAGAGCAGGCACATATATGGATGAAATCACATAACCTAAAAAATGGTGACATATTAAACTATTGCAATCAATCACATAATAGCAAGAATAATAAGAGATATCATGCCTATAGCCCGGTAGGCTTATGAAGAGCTTTATACACATCATTTCATTTGAACCTCACTTTATTCCTCAGGTGAGGGACTGGAGACTTAGAAAGGATGTTAAGTGACTAAAGTTAAGTAATATACTCATTCATTTATCCCCTCCCTCAATTGTCTATTTCTTTACAAATTTATATTTATATCTTATGTTTTTATATCGTCTTCTTCTCCCAATATCTCCCTTCCCCGTCCCCACCTAAAGAGTCATCCCTTATAACAAAGGAAGAGAAAAAAGTAGTTCAGCAAAAGTCATTGTCCTCCAGGATGGCCTTCTTTCCGCTATGCCATGCTGTTTCTAGGTGGCAGATGGGGTGATATTGGGAGGAAAGGGAACAGCAACTAAGCCTGACATTAAAAAAAAACCCTATCTTTTAACGTCACCTACATTTCTCAATGCATCTCTCCCAAAGGATCATTCCTTACAAAATTTTTTTAAAGGCCAAAAAAAAAAAGATTATGAAACTAATAAAATCCATCATCATATGCAGCGGTCCATACCCATAGATAGTCTCCCACCTCTGCTAAGAAGGGAAGTAAGCACATTCTGGTAATCTCGTCTTCAAGGACAGGGTTTGTCATTATAAGTATACATCATTTTATCTGATTTTGTTTTGTTTTTGTTGTTCATGGAGGTCATAAGTTCATAAATTTAGAGCAGAAAGGGATTTTAGAAGTCATTGAATTCAACTCCTAATTTTACAAATGAAACACCTCAGAGACCCTGACTGATTTGTCCAGGGGCACAGGACACGTAAGTTTCAGGATTCCAACCCAGGCCTTCCTGACTCCAGGTCTGACCCTGTATCCACTAAGTCCATTTGTACTGCTAGAGTCATTGTGTATTTTTTTCTGGTTCTGCTTATTCTACTTTGCATCTGTTCCCATAAATCTTCCCATGATTCTCTGTAGCCTTCCATGTAGCAATATTTCATTACATGCGTGGGTCATAATTTGTTTAGTTAGTCTCCGGTCAATAAGCACGTACTTTCAAGAAGCATTTATTAAGTATCAACTGCATACCAGGCTGTGCCAGTAAGGCAAAATGGGCTTAGTTTAACGGGTGTGCTTAAGGAGTTTGGCTTTTGTTTATGGTGAAAGTACTTTCACCTGTTAAACGCTAAGCCCCAGGCCCAAAGCCCTATCAGGTGTGAAACCCCTGTGGGCGTAGATTAAAGACTTAAAAGGGGCCAATTCGGGAAGCAATGGGTCTCTGGACTCT
>CM053622.1:20747140-20847710 GCA_028646595.1 Phalanger gymnotis
TGAGTGGTGAATATGATTTACACCATCTTATTTTTTTGTGGCCTCCTGGCTACTCTTGTGAGGCGGGCCTACTGGGCCTGGAGACTTGTGTTCACAATACTGGAATGGGGAGGTTGGTTCGCTAATTTGTTGCTCTGGGCCCTGAATAAATTTTTTGATGCCTTCTGCTTGGAGAGTTCTGTATACCCATCGATTTCGAACCATTCTGATATTTATATGATCCTTTTTGAGATCATAAATTCGGCCTTCCTGCTACACAGGCACAATGCTAAGTGCTGGGGATCCAAAGACAAAAGTGAAACCCTCTCTGCCCTCAAGGAGCATCCATCCAGGGGATATATTGCCAAACAGATGGGTTCTCAATTAGTGAGGTTATATCAGGAATCCTCAAATGATATCTATCTATCCATCACCCATGTGGTTTGGAGTATTATGCCAGGTTGAAAGAATGAAATCTAGGAAAAAAACAGAGTTCTGGCCTGGCCTGAGTGAGCTTAAAGTTAGTTCAATGTAGCAATCAGTCAACATTTATTAAGTACCTTCTATGTGCCAGGCACTCTGCTAAGTGCTAGGGATGCAAGAAGAGAGAAAAGACAGCGTCTGCCCTCAAGGAGTTCACAATCTAAGGGGTAGACAAGGTCTAAATGATGCGTGCAAGCAAGCTATAGACAGGATAAATAGGAAATAATTAATAGGGGAAGGTACTGGAATTAAGAGGGGCTGGGGAAGGCTTCCCGTAGAAGATGGGATCTTAGGACTTAAATAATACAATTATGACAGACCCTGAATTTATATCACTATAACCTCCCACTCCAAATAATAGTCAAAAGTGACTTTTGAAGAAGCAGCAATGTTTGGCAAATCAAGACAATAAGCACTTACGAGGCACCTACTGTGCGCCAGGCACTGTGCTGAGGATACAAAGAAAGGCAATAAAACAGCTCCTGTACTCTCAAGAGCTCACAGTCTAATAGTGGAGAAGACAACAAACAAAGGCAATTCTAAATTCTGACAAATTAGAGGCTTAGTAAGCGCAGACATGGCAGCTAGGTTGCATAGTGGGTAGAGTACTGGTCTTGGAGTCAAGAAGATCTGAGTTCGAATTCAGCCTCAGACACTTATTAGCTGTGTGACCCTGAGCAAGTCACTTTACCCTGTTTGCCTCAGAATGCCTGTAAAATGAGCTGGAGAAGGAAATGGCAAACCGCTCCAGTATCTTTGCCAGGAAAACTCCGAATGGGGTCATGAAGACCCAGGTACATCTGAAATGACGGAACACAAGTACAGATAATAAGGTCAAAACATGAGATAGTGTTTCAAGGATATCGGACTATAAGCAAATAAAAAAGCAATAATCCCAGTCGTTGAAATAGAAAAGACAAAGTTTCTTCTTTCTGTGGATGCCCTCAGGGTCATTCTCACAGAGAGAGGCACAGTTGGGAATTCTTTCCTCTGGGTTAAAAATAGTAGAGGATTTTACTAAGACTTAGATGTCTGACCAAGTCATTCCCCTAGTCCTCTGGTGGCTCTGTTTCCTCTAGCGTCAAATCCGAATCCCTCTCTTTGGCATTTAAAGCCCTTACAACCTGGTCCCTACTTCCCAAATTGTTAATGTTATTTAATCATTTTCAGCTGTGTCCAAGTCTGTGGACCCTCCCCCCGCCATTTGGGGCTTTCTTAGCAAAGACACTGGAATGGTTTACCATTCTCTTCTCCAGCCCGTTTTTCAGATGAGAAAATTGAGGCAAACAAGGCTAAGTGAGTTGCCCAGGGTCACTTGGATAGTAAGGGTCTGAGGCTGGATTGGAACTCATGAAGATGAGTCTGCCTGACTTCAGGCCTGGCACTCTATGCACTGTGGCGCCACCTAGCGGCCTCCACCTACCTTATTACTACTTCCCTTTAAACGATCTTTGTTCCCGACCAACTTTTCTTCAAACCGTGCCTCTGATGCACAAGCTGTGCCTAGGCAGAGGCGCCTTCACCTGTGAATCCTCTTGGGCAGTTCTCTGATAGGCTGCAGACAAAGTGCTGGCCTGCATGGGTAAAGACCACTGGTATCAATGACAACCGATCCAATTCCTCTCCCTTATCCATCTTACATCAATAAGCATTTCTTGACCTACTCCTAAGCACCAGGCACTGTGTTAGGCACTCTGGATCCAAAGAGCAAAAGTCCTCGGCCTCAAGAACCTTAGACTCTATCAGACAAGACTTGTTTGTGTAGTCTAAGCTCCTCCAGGGACTTTGATCTTTGGATCCCAAGTGCCTAGCACAGTGCCAGCCACTTAGGAGGAGCTCTAGAAATAATGCTTGTTGATTGGTTGGCAGGAAAACTTGCCAGGTAAGATCTTTTGTTGCCTTCAGGGAAACTGGCTGGCACAGTTTGTGCCCCTCGAATTTTCCTGACCACGGAATTCACCCTCTATCAGAAGATAGGTGTCCTGTCCATCCCTGGAATTCCATTCCTTCTAAGGTCATCCTTGAGCAAACATCATTTATTGGCCTCATAGGCAACTCTTTGGCTTCTGGGAGAGGGTGGGTTGCCTCAATTATAGACAAAATAGATGAGTAGCCTCATACCAATTAACCTTGCTTTAATTGATTATTAATTTTAAAACCTATTTACTCTCCCTGGAACAGCTGAGACTTTAGGAAGACCACTGTGAAAACAAATGGAGAATGAAACAATCCCTAGGGAAATAAGGAAGAAGGGAGGACAGAAGCGGGGAGAAGGAAGGAAGGCATTACGCCTCTGGGGTGAGTCATTTTATTCTGGTGTTTCGGAGTACTTGCCGGGAAGGTGACAGACCAAAGTCATTTTGTGTCAGGAAGGAGATGTTCTGAAACAGCAGCTTCCTTGCCAAACTCTCTGCCTCCTCTACCCTAATCCCATCTACACTATCAAGAGACTGTTCTGAGGAGGAGAAGCCATAGATCTGGAGCGAGGAGAGAGCTGGGTTTGAATTTTGGCTCTGACGCTAATTAGCTTTGCTACAATTGGAGGCATCAGCCAGACTAAAGACAGGGGGGCTTTGACCCAGGTTTCAAATTTAGGTGAGGGGAAGGAACTCATGTTTCCCTCCCCCACCCCATGGCCTATTGAAGGTAGGGTAACTGAGGAAGATTCCAGGTCCCCCATGGGTTATTTCTGCGATAAGGAACAGAAAGATACAGAGGGCCTCTAAAGCTTCCGAGATCCCCCAGGACAAGTGGCAGGCAAGGGTATAGACCACAGTCAACATTCTGGCCAAATAGAGGAAGCCCTTTGGTGGCCTCCCTTCCCTGGAGAGGACATATATATCCCTCTACTTGGGAAGTGAGGACATTTCAGGAATCCTTTCCCAATCCTTTTTAAGAAAGAGATGATGCTAAACGATCCAGCCTGATGTCTCATTTTTGTGAGTTCAAATCTAGCCTCAGACACTTACTAGCTGGGTGACCCTGGGCAAGTCATTGAATCCTGTTTGCCTCAGTTTCCTCATCTGCAAAATGAGCTGGAGAAGAAAATGATAAAACCACTCCAGCATCTTTGGCAAGAAAACCCCAAATGGGGTCATGGAGAGTTGGACATGACTGAACAATCCCCTAAATGGAAAGCCCTGGGCTTTCCAGAGACCGGGTCCAGCCAGGCTATGCATCTCTTTCATTTTCGTCCTGGTGAGAAGAGTGAAGCAATGTGCTGGGAATTGTCCCCAGCACCAGAATATGCTCCCTCCCTCCTTCTTCAACACCCAGAAACAAAGAAACAACACGTCAGAAAATAAACATCCCCCAGGTGCCAGAATTCGTGGATATGGCTCAGTTCGATTCAGCCAACATCAATTAAATTAATTGTGACAGTGTGTTACAGTGGTTAGAACCCTAGAGGGAAAATCAGGAAGTCCAGGTTAAAATACCATTTCTGACACACTTTCCATGTGAGTTTCCTCATTTTTAAACTGGAGGCAATAATAGCACCTATCCCAAAGGCTTCATAGGAGTTCAAATTCATTTGGCTGAAGGGATTGGAGTCAGGGTGAGATCAACCAAATGATGCCAAATCTTGGAGTATTTCTCAACTGCCTACTCTGTGCTGGGGACCCCACTAGGTGCTGAGAATACATAAATAAAAAATGAAAACAGTCCTTCCTCTCATGGAGCTTCCATTTTGCAAGGGCAGGGGAGGGTAACCCGAATCCCCAAACCCATTGGAATGGACTCTCTCCTCACTGGTAGAGATCAGTGCTCCCATGCCAAAACTGGCCATGCCTAGGGAAGCCTGGGCTACATATGTATAAGTAGATACCATTGGTCTAGAAGCCTTCTTGTCTTAATTCATGTCTCTTGGGAATGACGAGCTTTGTAGAGTGAAAGACCCTTGAGGTCAGGGATTGCATTATTTTCTGGCTTTGTTTCCCCAGCACAGTACTTTGCACACAGTTGTGTCAATTCTTCATAGGGGAGAGCCAGGACTGTACATTTCTGTCTTCATATTGTGTGGGATGAAAGACCCTCTTCAATTAAAAGTTAATAAGGAGACATCTCAGGGTGGGAACAGAAATAAATTTTATTCCATTCTCAAGAATAGGGCATCCCCTGCTAGCACAGTGCAGAACCAGCAAAGGAGGTGCTTTACAAAAGGCAAAGCACCAATAATTATACCTAACACAAGAGAATTCCTGCCCACCTCTGACCCTTCTCACCATTGGCTGGGAGGTGGGCTTACAATTTAAGCATGAAAGCTAGACAAAGAACCGGGAAACTGAGGCACAGAAACTCCAATTCCCATTCCCTTAGTTAATGATTGCAACTGAGGTGACATCTATAAATCTAAAGAAGGAGAATAGGATAAGGGGAGGGGGAGACCCTCTCCATTCTTCTACAGTACTTTTACAGTAAAGGAAAACAGGTCACACTGACCCTATCCTTACTGAGCAAATCTTTAAACCAGAACCAGAAGAAAGAACAAAAAGTTTCAGGGCAAACTTTCCCAGAGGCTGAGCCATCAGACTCTCACGGCCTCAGAATTTTTCCACTTCCCTATTTCTTGATTTTTAAACATTTCTTAGTATATATATATATTTATACATATTTTCCCTGTAAAGTCTTCACATTTTATTTACTTCACACAACACCCTTAGCACCCAGCACAACTCCATCTTAAGAAAAGGGTGTGTGTGTGTGGGGAGGGATAAGTGTTTATTAAGCACCTACTATGTGCTTTACAAATATTATCTCATTTGATCGTGAGTGGTGGGTGGTATTATTACCTCCATTTTATAATTGAGGGAACTGAAGCAGATGAAGTTGAGTGACTTGCCCAGGGTCACACAGCTAATGTCAGAAGCTGGATTTGAGCTCAGATTTTCCTGACTCTAGTGCTCTATCCACTGTGCCACCTAGCTGCCTCAAGGAAAGTTCCCAGATCAGACATGTTCACTCTTTCACTCCTCTTTGGACCCTGTTCCTGACTCTCTGAACTTGTTTTTTTTTTTCCTCCCCCAAGACCCAAAAGTCTTCTCACCCTGGAAGATTCCTCCACCCTTCCACCCTTGACACTTCAGTTCCTTGGGGAAGCTCATTTTAAGGAAAGTGAGCAGGAGATCCGTGACCACTCCTTCCTTCCTTCCTCTCTGGGCTCTGCCCTTTACTCTTTGGACTTCTTTCTCTACCTGACATTCCCACTCAGCTGGAGAACTTCCTGCTTGCTTTTCAGCATCCTTTTGTGTTGCCTTTCCCTAAGAGAATGTAAACTACTTGAGGGCAGGAACTATCTTTATTTTTGCTTATATTTGTATCCCCAGTGCCTGGCGCATAGTAAGTGCTAAATAAATGCTTGTTGCCTTGGCATAGTAGGAGCTTAAGTATTCATTGTTCGATCAATAGAATGTAAGCACCTTGCGGGCAGGGACTATTTCATTTTTGTTTTTATACCCTCCTCCTCCCTGCTTTTGCCTCCCCACCCTCCAGTGCCCAGCACAAGTGCCTGGCACATGCTTTAAGCTTATTGGTTTGCTTATATGTTTACATGTTGTCTCACCCAATCAAATGTCAGCTACATGAGAGCAGAGATGATTTCCTTTAGGTCTTTATATTCCCAGCACTGAGCACGCCCCCAAAACACAGTAGGTACTTAATACGTGCTTTCTGAATTAAGAAATCCACATCCGTTTCATTTCAGAAACACCAATGAGACACTAACTTCAACCTGTTAGGGATGTGGCCAACAGTCATCCTAGAGTGTCAGAAGTGAATAGGGCACCAAATGTAACATCCCCGGCCTTGGGCCTTGCCAGGCAGCTTTCTCCTGACGGCTCTTCATGAGGTCCTGATGGGCTCTCCCTGGTCCCAGTCTAGACCTATTGACCAGCCTGGTTATTTCTGTATCATTAAAATGTGGTAAACCAGAGCCTCTTTCTCTCTTTTGATCTCTCAGGTACTCATAATTCAGGAGAAGACAAAGTGATTCAGCACATGATAAAAGGTCTTCCATGAGAGATTGCAAAACCCCCAATTCCCTTGTGAGATGTAGATGTAGTAATAATATTTACCAGTGTCTGCTGGGGGAATTGTTAAAGTACTCTTTGTAGCCAAGGACTCCGGGAATGCTCTTATACATCATGGCTTCCCTCCCCCTCTCAACTGGCCACTTGGTAGAAAGTCAGGGCGGGAAGGGATGTCTAGATGTCATTTAGACCATTCCTCTGCCTCTAACAAAGGTCTTTAACTGGGGGGTCCATGAATTTTTAAACTATATATATATATATAAATATATATATGCATATGTATGTATACATATATATGCATATATATATAGTTTGATAGCTATATTGCAACTGAACTTATGCAATCATATATATTTTATTTTATGCTTTTAAACATGATTCTGAGGAGTCTCTAGTTTTTACTGGGCTATCAAAGGAGTCCCCCCTCCCCGCCCTACCTTCTATAAGAATTGTGGTGAAAGCCCAGTAGATAACTGTGTATTCTTTTCTTTCTGATTTCTGGGAAAGCTGATTTCCTGCCATCCCTGAAAGGATAGGATATCCAGAACATTCCAAGCTTTTCTAGTTTTATACTGCACTAAGACTTTTGGGACGACACCTTGGGTTATAGGATAGGAGAGTTTGAGTGACTTGACCAAGATCTCACGTGTAGCAAGTCCCAGAGACAAGGGATTCAAAAGTCCTGTCTCAGACTCCAGATCCAAATTGGGCTTTTCCCTCTCCACTGCACTGTTTATTTTTTCTGTGATCTCACGGTGACTGACTCCATGCCGAATGCTTGATAAGGCTTGACCATCATGACCTTCAAGCTTTTGACATGATCAGTTGCATCATGGAGGATCTGGTAGAGACCAGCATAAAGAATGCTGGGTTTGGAGACAGGAGAACCTGGGTTGATATTCTGATCACTTGCTCCCTGTTGTTTCAACAATCTGGCTAGCAGCTGTTGTGGGGGTGTAAGACCACCCCAAGCCCAACAACAAGAACGCTACCAGCACACTGCAAAAGCACAGGTTCTTTTGATCTGCTTAACTGAGGAAAGCAAGGTTAAGGGGTTGACAAGCTTACTTTAATTCAGCATACAGATATCATTCACTTAGTTCAGGGGAAAAGACCAGCACCTTGAACTTCAGAGCAAAATACAAAGTACAAACATCGACAGACAGACCTTGTCTGATTCAAATCCCAATACACAGTTACCAGAGTTTAACAAAGTCTCAGCATCCGGGTTTATGAGCTGGAGGGCTTCTTAGCTACAGCTGCCCGGGAGTCTCCAAACGCCACCAAGAGTGAGAGCCCTGTGCAAATGGCTCTGTCTTCTCTTCTTATAGGATTTCAGACGTCATCAAACGTCATCTGAATGACCGGAACTTAGGCTCCTGTGATTGGCTCTTGAGTTAGCCCCTCCCCTTAGGACCCTGAGAGGTTCACATCCACATAGGTTAGGTTAACACCTAATAGGGGTTAGAGCCTGGGGCTTGGCACTTAGTAAGACTCAATGAAATACACTGAATTACTCAAAGGAAACAAAAGCCAAACTCTTCAAGGGCACTTGGTTGAACTAAGTGCTAAGAGCCCATTTTGTTTACCAATACACCTGTTGACCTTGAACAAGTCACCTAACTACTCTGGGCCTCAGTTTCCTCATCTGTAAAAGGAGGCAGTTGGACTAGATGGCTTTAAAGTCCCTTCCTGCAGTAAATCCTTGGATCCTCTGATTTCAGGGGTCCCTTGGGTTCTTTCCCATTCCTTCCTTTCTCCTTTCTGGCTCGGAACATGACCTAATGGCCGATATTCACATACAACTTTAAGATTTACAAAGCATTTTATGTGCATTATCCCATTTGAGCCTCACCATCCTTGGAGATAAAACCTTCACTATACCCATTTCACAGATGGGAAGGCTGAGGCCAAGAGGGAAGTGATTTGTTCAGAGTTCAGCTAGTAAATTGTAGACCTGGGATTTCAAGGTAGGTCTTTTGGCAACAAGTGTCGTTCTCTTCCCACATTAAGCTTCTTCTAGTCCCTCTAGCTTCTAGAATCTTCCTCTCCCTACCCCATGCCCAAATTCACTTTGTATTTATTTCATATCTGACTTTGAGGGGCAGTGGACAGGTCAACACAGGGGCTGGGGGTACTGAACCTACTCCCTGTTTTATGCCTAGGCATGAAGTATGGACTTGGTTTAGACCTCAGTAGTCTACCATTTAATGAGATGGAGGTCAGGCTCTTAGTTCTCACACTCATCCGCTCATCAAGTCCCTTACTTCATCTTAGGAAAATTGCTTAAGCCTTAGGTTTATGGCTCACACTTCTAGCATATCCCTTCAGGAGGGAGAGAAGTATAAAGGCACTCAATGTGCGACATGAATTAGGTATGGGATGGGTAATTTATTCCTACACTCCACTGCCCCCCACCCCAGCAAAGGAATGCTAAACTCAGGACACCCAGAAGTGCATATTAAAAAAACAGAATTTGGGCTGAACTTGTATCTGCTGGTTGGCTGATAAATAAATCTCACCAGAACATAATGCAGTTTGTGGAATTGCTGATCCAGCATTTTAAATTTTACTTTAGCTCTCCACTAGCCTTCCACTCCAAACTCAAGCCTCTTCTGATCAGTTTGCCCAGCTGCTACCAACTGCTGTTTGCATCTGTCACTATCAACTGCTCCTCCATCCAACGCTACCATCCACTTCACTCTTTAGGCCGAGGGCCTTCAAACCTTTCAAACTCACAACATTGTTCCTAAGCCCAGACGTGACCACCCCTAGGTTACTGTTCCAACACCCACTCAGAAAAGAAACCTAAAAGAGGCAACAGAAAGCCAAGCTCATGCGCGTATTGCCTAGGTAGGCCATACGCTTACACTGCCGTGTACTCCATGTACCTCATAGAGGCTGGTGTAGGAGGCTGGCAGAGTGGGGCCAACCATCTGTCCTCATCTGACTCTTGGTATACAGGTTGAAAAAGCTCCAACTGGAAGAGAAGAGAGGGTGAGGGGGTTGCTTCCTTATGTACTTCTACTAAGCTGTCAGCTTTTCTGGTTCCTCGGGTAACAAGGGGACACTTGGTCATTTTGCAGTGCCAGGCCCTTGGTAATGAGTCACATATAGATCCCCAAACCTCAGCTTCCATGTGGTCACCAGGATTGGGTACTGACTATGCTCTGTGTTAGGGGAAAGGCGAAAGGGCCCCTGATTCATGCACTTGCTTATTTGTATTCATCAAACCTCCCTGATCTAATAATGATAATGAAAGTTAGAATCTATATAACTCTTTAAGGTTTCTAAAGCACTTTGCAAATATTATTTCATTTGCTCTTCACAAAAAAGCTTGGGAATTGCATGCTATTATTATCTTCATTTTACGGATGAGGAAACTGAGGCACAGAGAGGTAATGTAAGGTCTTCCAAAGTAGGGGTCCTTTCATTCTTTATATCTGTCAGCCTAGCACAGTGTCTTGTACATAATAAGCCATTCATAAATCCTCGTTCGCTGAATTGTCACATCTACCTCTAAGCAGAAGCACAGATGTGGAACTGAAAGGGCCCAAACTTTAATTTTACAATGAGGGAAACTGAGACCCCAAAGGGGGAAGTGACATACCCAAGGTCACCTAACAATGTCAGGATTCGAACCGGGACTCCATGCACCTCCAGTACTTTTCCTGTTCCTCCACACTGCCTCTACATTGGCTCTTTTTCGCCCTGGGGAAAGAGAGGCAGAGACAAGAACAAGGGCTGCTCTTTGCCTCAGGCTGCTCAGACGGCTGGATATTTTTAGCCACTTAGGAAGTCTTCGAGTAACACAGACACAGGCTTAGAACATGCTTTGTCAGCTCGGCCTCCACCGTCCTACGCGAGAGGTTGATGGCCGACTTTCAACAGCTTTGCTGATGCAGCCTGGAATGTTTATATCCACAATCAAGCACTCACGGGTGCCTGGCCCTGAATTTCTACCCTCCTATTGGAAAAGCACAGTGTGGATAGAGCAATTTTTCAGTCTTTCTGGTTTTCCTCACATAGGACATGAGTATAGTATCCTTTTCTTTCCTCAGATTTTTCCTAGATTACTTTGTCTGGTTATCTCCTTTGCCCCCATCACTGCCTACTTTGAATTACACTTATCTGTGTGTACGTAGTATCCATTCCTCCACTCCCACCTCTGAAAATAGAGCATTCACCCTGCTTATTGAGGGCATGGGCTATATGCTCTTTGACTAAAAAAAAAAATTAAGAAGATTTTATATCACTTGATTTTGCATCATTTTCCTAAGATCGTAGATGTAGAGGTGGAAGAGTCCTTGGAGTCCACTCAGCTCTATTCTATGGATGATGAATTAAGGTACTGAGACATTAAGCAAAATTGTTCTTCAGCTGGTAAGTAGTGTTTTGAGTGGGATTTGAACCCAAGTCTTCCTGATTCCAAGTTTAAAGCTCTATCCACTCCTCCATGATCTTGGTAGATTTTTTTTGAGGGGGGAAGGCAGGGCAATTGGGGTTAAGTGACTTGCCCGAGGTCACACAGCTACTAAGTGTGTCAAGTGTCTGAGGCCGCATTTGAACTCAGGTCCTCCCGACTCCAGGGCTGGTGCTCTACTCACTGCGTCACCTAGCTGCCCCACCTTAGTAGATTTTATAATTGAATTCTTCCACTCAGAAACAGCCCCCCCCCCCCGTTGTGAGAAAGAATTAAAAAGAAAGAAGAAGAAAAAAAATCAATTTAGGGAAAGTAATCAACACATTAATGGAGTTCCACTGTATACATAGGGCTTCACATTCATAGTACCCTATCTCTGCAAAGAAAGGAGGGAGATGTATCTTCTCAGCTTTCTGGGGAATGGAGGTAGGGATAAGTTTGGTGATTATACTTATGAGATTTTTTTAAAAATTTTAGGTTTTTAAAATTTTTAATTTAATATAATTTTAAATTTAAATTTAATTTTTAAATTTTTAAAATTTTAGGTTTTTTAAAAAATTCCTTTCCATTTCCATTGTTATAGTCATTGAGGATATTGTCTTCTTTCCAAGAGTTCATAAAGATGTGCCATGTTTTGGATGTTGTATTGCCAATATAGAGCGCATTACCATATAAACAGTAGGTGCTTAATAAATGTTTGTTGAATGATTGAGTTTTCAGTGTCTAGTATGCAGGTAGTAGGCACTTAATAAGTACTAATTGACTCACTGACTGACAAGCAATGCTTGCCTTGTTCTGAAGGCAGAGCAAAATAAAGATTGTGAAGCAGGAATTTGTATTTTAGGTCAATAAAGTATAATTATTTTCCCCATATCTTTCACCTTTCTTGAGGAATTTCAGTATAGCTAGGTCCTGATTAGAGTGAATAAAAAAGCTCATAAAGTAGTTGCATGTATTCAGATTCCCATTATTTGAAGTTGTAATTGTGTGAAATATTGTAATTGGTTCCAGCCCAGTAGAAATATTAAGTGTGAATCCGAATAATGCAATCACTTCATGGGACTCATTATTTGTACTCATAGGGACCTAGCTACAGATTTGAATCAGCAAGCATTTAAGTGCCTACTATGTGCCAAGTGGCAGCTAGGTGGCACAGTGGATAGAGCATTGGCCCTAGAGTCAAGAGGACCTGAGTTCAAATCTGACCTCAGACACTTACTAGCTATGTGACCTTGGATGAGTCACTTGACTCTGTCTTCATTTTCTCATCTGTAAAATGAGCTGGAGAAGGAAATGGCAAACCACTCCCAGTATTTTTGCTAAGAAAACCTCAAATGGGGTCTCAAAGAATCAGACATGACTGAAATGACTCAACAACAACTACATGCCAGGCACTCTGTTAACCAATGGGAATACTCAAATAGACACATGATATCTGGGTATCAAAACTAAATGAAACAATCCTTGCCCTCAAGGGGCTTAAATTCTACTGGAGAGAAATACTATGTATCTAGATAAGTACATTCAAAATATATACAAATTAATCAGTCAAGAAACAAACATTTATTAAGTGCCTACTGTGTGCCAAGGACTGTGCTAGGTGCTAGGGATACAAAGACACAAGTGAAAATAATCCCTGCCCCCTGGGAGATTACAGTCTAATGAATTTAGGTAAACTGGTGCTGAACAATAGAAATAAAATCTGTCACCAGCTCTTATCACAATGTCTTGAGTGCAGTAGGCCCCCGATAAATAAATACCTTTTGGACTGGATTGGGTTGGATTACATTGGAATGATTACCCCTGAGCACCTTCCAAATATCTCATAGTGGGCCCTCAGCCTTCTGTTTGTTAATTAAATGCACTGTAATTAAGGCCTCCTACTTTAAGCATCACTGACCCATCTGACTTGTGGGTACACATCTCCCAAAGTCCCAAGGCTGGTGAAATGGTTTGGGACAACTTTCCATTTCCGCCTCCCTGAGGTGTGCATCCAGGTCAAATCACTGTGCTGCTCTTCTGGTTGAGCCTGAAGATGGGTGGGTCAGGCAGCTGGATCAAGAGTCTCACTAGCAAGTCAACAAGCATCTATTAAGCACCTACTGTGTGCCTGGCACTATGCTAAACTCTGGAGACCTAAGGATAGGTAAAAATAGTCCCTGCCCTCAAGTAGCTTACACTTTGCAAGGAGAAAACAACACATAGACAGACAATAAAAATAAAAACACATACAAATTAATCAATCGACACATTTCTATTACATTCATACTATGTGCTTCCTGACCTTAGGAACAACAAGAACTAACATTTATCTAGTGTTTAATGGCTTGCAGAGTGCTTTCTGGACATGATGCCATTTGTTCTCCCAAGGACGACAAAGCCAAGACTCTCATAGTGACTGAAGCGGTCTCAGCTAAAGCGTCCTCGTCAGGACACCAGACTGGCAGATACTAGTGCTTTTTAAAAGCCTAGTAGGGACAGAAGCTGTGCTTCCAAGGAGCAGTCAGTGTCCTTGAATGAAAGGGAGCAGGCTAACCTCGGCACTAAGAATAATGGCTCAGCTTCAGAGGAAGCGTTTTTCCCCTCATCTCCCAAGTTTCCTATGTGAACCTAAGCCAAATGATCCCACTGTCTGTCTGAACAACTGAGCTGAAAAACATCTCTCTGTAAAGCAGTTTTGGTGTTCTTTCTTTTCTTTCTATCTCATTCTTCCTTCCTTTCTCTCTTTCTTTCTCTTTTGTTCTTCCTTTCTTCCTTCCCTTTCCTTTTTTTCTCTGTTTTTCTTCCCTTCTTCCCTCCTTTCTGTTTTCTCTCCCTCCCTCTTTCCTTCCCCCTTCTTCTTTCCTTCTTTCTTCTTTCCTTCCCCTTCTTCCCTCCCTCCCCTCTTTCTCTCTCCCTTCCTTCCTTTCTCTTTTTCTCTCTCCCTTCTTTTTCTGTTTTATCTTCCTGTCTTCCTTCCTTCCTTCTTTCCCTCTTCCTTCCTTCTTTCTTTCTCTCTTTCTCCCTGTCTTTCTTTCTCTCCCTTCCTTCCTTTCTTTCTCTCTCTGTCTCTTCTTTCTTTCCTTCCTTCCTTCCTTCCTTCCTTCCTTCCTTCCTTCCTTCCTTCCTTCCTTCCTTCCTTCCTTCCTTCCTTCCTTCCTTCCCTTCTCTCTGTCTCTCTCTCTGTCTCTGTCTCTCTCTCTCTCTCTCTCCCTTTCTTTCTTCCTTTCTTCCTTTCTTCCTTCCCTCCATCCCAAGGAGAAAGAGAAGTATCATACAGTGGAAGGATATACAATTTGGTGTCAGATTTGTTAGGTTCAATTCCCTGAACAACCACTGATTCACTTAGCGACCTTGGGCAAATCACTTAACATCTTAATGCCTCAGTTCCCACATCTGTAAAATAGGGATAATAATACTTAGCCAGCTCACAAGGGTGCTGTAAGAATTAATTAATGCTCATAAAGCACTTCGAGAAGCATGGGATGAAAGGTTTTAAATGCAAAGCAGGGGTGATTTGGAGGAATTTCCTGCTTCCAGTCAGGCTGAGCAGGCTGGGACAGAGACCTTCTAGAGGAATTTTCATCCCCTCGCCAATAGCCCTGGAAAGCAACTGAGAATCATATTCAGACTTCAAAACATTATTGGATTTGGGCCTGTTGAAGAATTCTTCTCTTCTTTCTATTTCCCCAAATTTAGTTAAGTTTTCCACAAACTCCTTTATAATTAAGTTCAATTTAAAAATATTATTATTAGGTGCCAGAGATACGAAGGCAAATACATCCCTGCCCTCAAGGAACTTACATTCTATTTCATTTTGGTGTAGATCTGGTAAATATGATGAAGATGATCAGCCCAATCAATCAACAAATATTTAATTAGTGCTTGCTACATGCAAGTCAGTAGAGACACAAAGAGAGAAATGAAATAGCACCTGGCCTCAGGGGGCTTATAGTCTTCTGAAAAGTAACACCAAAGGACCATCATATGATCACAGATCATATGGAAGGGATCTTAGGACAGTCATTGAGTCCAACTACCTCATTTTTTCAGAGAAAGAAACTGAGGCCCAGGAAAGCAAATTTGACTTGCCCAAGACCACATGGACATTAAGTTTCAGAGATAGGATTTGGTCCTTGGGTTCCCCAAGTCCTCAGATTCCAAATCTAGCAAGTACAGATAAATCAATACAAGGTCATTTGAACATGGAATGAAACTGCTAACTGGGGGACAAAATCAGAGAAGGCTTTGTGGATTTCCCTGCTTTGTAAATTTAAAGTCTTTCGAGGATGACTTGGGGTATGAAGGAAAGCTCATCCCTCTCCCCTAAATAAAGTCAAGACACAAAGGCTTATAAATTGAAAACTATCACAGACTTTAGAAGTCATTCAGTTCAATACAATATAATGATCCAATCCAATAAACATTTATTAAGCACCTACTATGTGTCAGGCACTGTGCTAAAGAGATAATTAATAAAAAAAAGACAGTCTTTGGCCTCAAGGTGCTTACAACCTAAAGAGGAAACAACACACAAAAAGAAGCAAGAAAGAGTACCAAGGAGTACCTGGCCATGGGGCCATCTTGTTCCATGAAGCTGAAGCCAGGTAGGACAGTAGCAGCTGCAGTCCATTTTCTGCCTTCTATGAAAGAAGGTGTTAGGAAGAATCTGGGAACTCTGGCCTCCAGCCCTTCTAACAGAGGGGAAACTGACGGATGTGTTGTCAAAGCTTGAGTTTGCAGCCTGGTGGACAGTTTAGAAGTGTAAGCTACTTGAGGGCAGGGACTATTTTTGCTCATCGTTTGGTCTCCAGAGTTTAGCACAGTGCCAGGCACACAGTAGGTGCTTAATAGATGCTTGTTGACTTGCTAATGAGACTCTGTTGATCCAGCTGCCTGACCTACCCATCTTCAGGCTCAACCAGAAGAGCAGTGCAGTGATTTGACCTGGATACACACCTCAGGGAGGTGGGAGGGGTATCTTGTTCTGTGGAATTGAAACCAGGCAGGGCAGCAGATACAGAGTGAAGCTGTACCACCTCATTTTGTAGAAGAGGAAATTGAGACCCAGGGTGGTTAAATGACTTGCTCAGACTCTTACAGAAAGTAAATGAAGATGGGATTCTAATCCAGGTCCTCTGACTTCAGAACCAGAATCTCTTCCATTATATCATGTTTCCTCTATAAGATGAAAAATGTCAGTCCCATCCCTCAAGGGTCTTACATTCTATTGGCAGTGTGTATTAAGTTGTATTGGCAGGATGTTGTGGCAGTGGTCAGGAAGATAAGGATATATGGTGCAGGGAGTGGTGGGAGCAAAGGAGAGATCCCTGTCTTCCTTCAAGACAACTCAAGCACTACCTTCAGCATGAAGCCTTTTCTGATCCTCCCAATGACTAGTGATCCCCTTCTCTGATTATCTCGTATTTAATTGCCTTGTATTTATTCTTATTTATTCCAGGTCCACTCTGCCAAGCTATACTCACTCTTGTGGTTTGGGGTCTCTGGAATGATCTGCTTACTCCCCTCAGGTTTCTAGGGATAACCCCAAGGGACTGAGAATAGTGATACTTATGGGCCCCCACCAGTGTGCTCCCATGTAACAATAAACCAGTAGGCATTAACTAGCTTTTGGGAAAGGGATTTACTAAAATAGTATAGTAAGTACGATTGATATAAAACATCCTCCCTCTCTCCCCAGCACACTCTCCCATGCACCAGGGAATGTGGACTTAAACCTAAAATAGAAGTTTGTCAGGCAAATTCATGGAAAGCACACATGGAAAAGGTATATCTCCTGACTCCTGGCTCTAAAAGTCCTTTTCTCCTTTAATGTAGTTTGCACAAAGTTCACTTCAGGGTATGATGTCTATAATGGATAAGCTGCTCTGCTGTTCAGCTGGCTTCTCATAAGGCATGCTATCTTCCTTGGATGGATAACTTGGCTGTGCTTATTCCTCATAGGGTACAGTGCTTCAGCTGAAGGTGTCAGTCTCTGCTGCACTGGGTCAAGAAGGCTGCTTAGCTGCTGCTGGGTTAGGCAATTCAACTTCTGCCCTGTGATCTCTGTGGTCTTTTCAGTCTTATAAAGTTGCTGCCTAGTCCATCCAACTCAAAGGTTGCTAATCCATCACCTCCCAACTCTTTTGTCTATTATTACCAGCTCTGGTGAACTTTACTGCTAATCCTGGGCACAGGTAGGACCTCTGGATCTCCCAAACTCACAAAGTCTTTACCTGATTACATCTACCTGAGTCAAATTTATAAAAATACAAGTCATTTCCCAATTGATAAATGGTCAAAGGATATGAACAGGCAATTTTCAGACAAAGAAATCAATCTATTACCTATAGTCATATAAAAATGCCCTAAATCACTACTGATTAGAGAAATGTAAATTAAAACAACTCTGAGGTACCATCTTATACCTATTAGATTGGCTAATATGACAAGAAAGGAAAATGCCAGATATTGGAGGAGATGTGGGAAAACTGGGGCACTAATACACTATTGGTGGAGTTGTGAACTGTTCCAAACATTCTGGAGACCAATTTGGAACTATGCCCAAAGAGCTATAAAACCGCATACCCTTTGATCCAGCAATACCACTGCTAGGTCTATATCCTAAAGATATCAAAAAAAAAGGAAAAGGACCTGTTTCTACAAAAATATTTATAGCAGCTTTTTTTGTGGTTGCTAAAAATTGGAAATTGAAGGGATGCCCATCAATTGGGGAATGGCTAAATAAACTGTGATATATGATTGTGATGGAATATTATTGTGCTATAAGAAATGACAAGCAGGATGATTTCAGAAAAACCTGGAAAGGCTTATATGAACTGATGCAAAGTGAAGTGAACAGAATCAGGAGAATACAGTACGTAGTAACAGTAATATCGTATGATGAACTGTGAATGACAGCTTCTCTCAGCAAAACAATGATCCAAGACAATCCCAAAGGACTAATGATGAAGCATACTGTCTGCCTTCAAAGGAAGAGCTGATATTGTTTGAATACAGACTGAAACATCCTATTTTTCCACTTTTTGCCTTTCATTCTTTTTCTTTTCTTTTAGTTTTCTCATATATAATGACTAATACGAAAATGTTTTATATGATTGCAAATATATAACCTATATTTGATTGCTTGCCGTCCCAGGGAGGTGGGAGGGGAGGAGAAGGAGGGAGGAATAGAATGTGGAACTTAAAAAAAACTAATGTTAAAAATGTTTTAACCTGTAATTGGGGGGAAATATATTTTTTAAAAAAAGAAATAGTAGGCACAAAGAGACAGAGGTAATCATGTGGTCACCACTACCACGGCCTGATGGGAGACGGGCTGGTCTTCCTCTCCCGTTGACTTTCTGGACCACCCACTCAACACCTGCTCTCCCACTGATTCTGATGGGAAGTAAGGCATAAGAACACTGGAAAGGTAAATGGATGCTAGGTTACGAAGACCTCTGAATGCCAAACAGAGATATTCTGGAGGTGATAGAGAGCTACTGGAGTTTATTGAGTGGGGGGGTTGGGGGGAGATGGATATGCGACATGGTCAGGTCTGTTCTTTAGGAAAATTACTTTAGTGGCTGAATGGACAATGGATTCGGAGCAGGGAAAGACCCTATGTGCTTAATGGGCAGCTAAGTGGCACAGTGGTTAGAGCACCAACCCTGAAGTCAGGAATGCCTGAGTTCAAATAACTATGACTCTGGGCAAATCACTTGACCCTGTTTGCCTCAGTTTCTTCATCTGTAAAATGATCCGGAGAAGGAAATGGTAAACCACTCCAGTATCTTTGCCAAGAAAACCTCAAAAGGGGTCACGAAGAGTCAGAAACAATTGCAAATGACTGAACGACATGTTCCCGACACTGTACTAGGCTCTTGAGAAACAAAGACAATCTCTTCCCTAAAGGATCTCACATTGGAGGGTGGACATGACATGTATATATACATAGGGAAAAGGCACTGAGGAAGTGAACTGATATTTAAAATAAAATTTAGTATCATTTAGGGCAAAGATTCTCAACTTGAGTTTTGGATACCACCAAGGGATATGAGGTTATCAAGGAATTATGAGGAATATTTTGATTTTATTTTAAAAATTGATTTCTAATCAATAAAATTACAAAATTATCCTTAAGCTAGTTTATAAAGCCTGGTACTCCTATATATGCTTAAAGAAAAAAAAACAATGAATCTCTTTATTTTATTTCTTATGTGCCTAAGCATCTTAATTGGAATTTTTCTCTTTTTATATTGGATAGGTAGCACAGAAAAGTTTTCAAAGGACACGAGGACCAAAAACGTTTGGGAACCTCTGAATGAGAAGTATAGATATATTTGTTTTCAACAAGCCAGGGTCACATGGGTCCTTAAATGAATTCACCTAAGGTCACCCAGTCTGTACAACCTGTACTCAGACTCAAGTCTCTCGGTTCCTTGTCCAAGGCTCTTTCCATTACGCTATGCTTGTCTCTTCCAGCTATTAATTTAGCCGTGCTGAAAGCAAAAGACCACAGCGAAGGAGTTCTTTTCCCTGAAGCACAAGTGGAGAGGTGGATCTGATCTCTGCAAAGCCACTGAAAGCAGAAATTAAAAAAATATGCTTTTTGGTAGATAAGTGCAGCGTATATCTATATATCTATGTGTAGAAATCACCCTGAAGCTGAAAATAATAGTTCTTTGTACCTAAATAGATGCTGATGTCTATCTCCCACATGAGAGATTAAAAAAGAAGGAAAGGTCTGGCCAGGGATCTTAATAACTCAGGTTTTCCCCTACATTATCCAGGCAATTCAGCCCTCAAAAACTTATTCCTCCTCCCTTTTTTCCTTCAAATACACAACGGATAGTGGTTGTGTAGAGGGGGCTGAAAGGATACCATTGTGTCGGACACAAGATTTTGAACTGGAGGGCCCTTAGAGGTCACTTAGTCCAACCCTTAATTTTACAGATAAGGAAATGGAGACCAAGGAGATTTCAGGACTTATCCATTGTCACTGGTTCATAGGACTGTAGATCTGGAATAGGAAACCTTAGTTTTCTCCTCTATAACATGAGGGAGTTGGCTTCTGAGACTCCTTCCAATTCTTTCTTTCCTCATTCCAATTCAATCTTTCCAATTCTAGTCCACCCTCCAACAAAATTCCCTCCCATTGTTTTAAAATGATATCCAGAGTGGTTATGGCATTTTCCCAAGGTCAAAGGGGTAGAAACTGACAAAGCTGGGATGTGAACAAAGGTCTCATGATGCCCAGTCTTTTTCCGTCTTACCCAAGGTTAGTAGATAAACATGTATTACCTGTGGGAACATGTTCAGGTTCTGCCTCAGTTTCCTCAACTGTGAAATGGGGATGACGATAATAGCGCCTGCCTCCGAGGGTTGTTGTGAGAATAGAATATTTGTAAAGCTCTTTGCAAATTCTGAGATCTTCTATAAAGGTTAGCTATTAGTATTCTCTGGGCAGCTAGTTGGCGCAATGGATAGACCTGGAGTCAGAAAAACTCATCTTCCTAAGTTCAAAACTAGCCTCAGACACTTACTAGCTCTGTGACCCTGGGCGAGTCACTTAACCTTATTTGCCTCCGTTTCCTCATCTGTCAAACGAGCTGGAGAAGTGTAACAACAATGTGGCTAGCAGCTGCTGCTGATGTGAAAGACCCAACAAGAGCTGCCGGCACAAGTTTTTTTGATCTGCTTTTCTAAGGAAAGCAACATTAAGGGGTTAACAATCTTATTTCAAACCAACGTACAAATATCATTCACTTAGTTTAGGGGGAAAAGCCAGCACCCTGAACTTCAGAGCAAATACAAACAAATTACAAACATATATTATCTAAACAGAGCAAATAAACACGAATCAAGAGACAGGCCTCTTACCTGTCTGACCAAATCACAATAGTTACCAGAGAAGAACCAATGGGTCGGGTTAGCAAAGCCTGGGGTGAGGGGGTGGGGGTGGGGTGGAGCAGTTACAAGGGCTTGCCCAGAGTCTCAATACTCCTTCCATGAGTGAGCCCCAAAGGCAAGATGCCAACCTCTGAGTTTATATACTCTGTTCAGGGAAAAAGGGCATCACAACATGTGACTCAAACCCACCAGACCTAAAAGCTTCTGGGGTCACAAACATGGAACTCAAACCCATGTAAACTAGGCTTTCCCTTGAGGTAAGCAGGTCATCAAAGACTCCTGATTTAATCAAAGAAACAAAGGCCGGACTCATCAAAGGCACTTGATTACTGAAGTGCTCCAAAAGAGAAAACAGTAAAAAGGTCCCACCTTAATTACCAATACAAGAAGGAAATGGCAAACTACTTCAGTATCTTTGACAAGGAAACTCCAAATAGGGCTACCTAGCAGTGTCCGGCACAAAGTAGGAACTTAATAAGCTGAATTGAAACCAAGCCTAAACTTGCCTCCTTGGAAATTCCCCCCGGAACTTCTTTAAGATGAACTTTATCTCAGTTGAAATCCAAATCAGCCCTGTGAGACAGATATAGTTATCTCCATTTTATAGATGGAGAAACTTTGGCTCGGGTGATTAAGTGATCAAGGCCACACAACTAGTAAATGTGTAAAATTTGCATACAGGTCTTTCCCAATTCCAAGTCCAACTCTGCCCACTGACCTCTGCCGTGTCTCCCTGTGTGGCACAGACATTTTCACCTCCAACGTCCACTCATTACATTAGACGTTGTCAATATAGGATGGCTATTGAAGCATTAAAAGGCTTTTCCGTCTGTCCTTCATGATTTCATTGTCACAATGTGAGCAAATATCATTTTCTCCATTTACAAATGAGGAAACTGGAGAAAGTAAATTGTTTCCCTGAAGTCACCCAGTCATCCAGCCAGGCAGCTGAGGAGAGTATTTCATGAGGCCCAAAGCTCAGTGAGTTCAATGGCGTCCAGAGGATCTGTCTCGACCAATGGCAAGCGTTCCCTAGGTTTGAGCCGGTGAGTACAGCAGCATTTTCTCTCCATGGTAAAAGTCCAGAGTTCATTGTGATTTTTTTTTTCTAAATGGAGATATTCTCTTAGACCACCCTGAGAAATCAGAGCTCATACCCTGCAAAAATGGATGAGAAGAACTGGGGACGTTTACCCTGGAGAAGAAAAGACTTAGGCGGAGCCCATAGGGGTCTTTAAGCCTCTCTGGGGTTGAATGTAAGCTCATCGTGAGAAGCGGTTCTTTCATTCTTTGTATTTGTGTCCCTAGGGCTTAGCACTGTGCCTGGCTCTTAATAGATGCTTGATTAAATGACTGATTGAAGTTTTCCTGGCAGAAAGGCAGTGTATTATAGTGGAAGGTGAGCCAGTCCAGTATTCTCTCTACTACATCCCTTAGCTGCCACCCGGGATGACTAAAGATAGATTTTCTAGCTGAAAAGGACATAAAAGTCCCCCTCGTTTTGCAATTAAGAAACTATGGCCCACAAAGTTTAAATGCCTAGTCCAGCAGACAGGATCGTACAGGTAATAGGTGTCTGGGCTGGGATTTGGACCCAGGTTTCCCTTACTCTGTGCCCTACACTAAGCTGCAGGGGCTTCAAAGGACATTAGCACCTCTGGTGCTCATCCGCCTCTGGTGTCCACCTCTCACCTAACACTCACCTGCTGTTCCAGGAGGCCGCAGCACGCCCGGTGGCCACACCTCCGTGAATCATCTCAGGGACAGGCTAAACCAGGTTGAGGGCAGACGAGTTTTAAACCACTGATGAATTAGGGGGGTGTCTACTCCGAGCATGTGAAAACCTCCCCTGGTGGAATGGGCGAGTGAGGATAATTCATTCCAATGGCCATGAAGGTGGCTGAAGCAGGAGGTGCTGTAGACACCAAGGTCATCCAGGGCATCCTGGGCCTTGACTTTTATCTTGCCATTGGACTTTGATGACTCTGGGAGAGAGAGTAAGGCTGACCACTTCGGGAAATTCTGCCTCACTTAAATCCAAATCATGCACAAGTCAAGACACCGTCCTGTGCCTCTTCAAAAACAAAGGGCAAACAACAGATGTGGAAACTGAGGCTCAGAAAAGATAAATCACTTTCCAAATGTAAATAAGCATCAGATTCGGGAGCCAGCCTGGTTTCAAATCTTACTTCCGACATTTACTACCTTTGTGGTCTCGAACAAGTCTCTTGATCTCTCTGAAATTCATTTTCCTTCTTAAAATAGGAATGAAAATACTGGAGGCATACAGATTACATCACAGGGTTATTGTGAGACTCAAATGAGACAATGCACACAGGGTGTGAGTCAGTCAACATCTATTAAGCACCAATTTAGTGCAAAGCTCTGTGCTAAGAGCTGGGATAGTCCCTGCCCTCAAGGAGCTTACTATGTAATTTGAGAAAACAAGACACCAAAGGATGCTGAAAAGCAAGAAGGGAAGACCCAGACCAGGTAAAGGTGAGAAGAGGGGCATGATGGAGAATACCAAATAAGACTAAAAGCAGAGGAGGTGGTTAGAAATGAGGAGAAGACTGTGCCAAGCCCCCTCATTAGATGGATGCCCTGGAGCCTGTGGCTCTGCCCCACCAGGCAGAGGGGCAGAGGGTACTGATGGGAAGGGAGTACCAAGACAGATTCAGTCTTGAAGGACAGTGAGATTTCCCAATGACGAGTGTCCTGAGGAAGGAAGCCACTGTGGAGGAGTCTAAATGCAGTGTAGGTGGTTGGAAATGGATATCTCAAAAGTCTTACTGCATTTCGAAGTTCTGATAGCTTGAGCTATAAAAGTTTTAAGTTTCAATGGCTTAAAACTTCACCAAGACTTTTGGACACCCTGTATATAAAGGGTTATATAAATAGCCTAGAGGCTATTAGGTGGCCCAGTGGGTAGAGCATTGGCATCAGGAACACTTGAGTTCATATCCTGACCCTGGACAGGGGTCACAAACTGTCTCAGTCAGTTTCCTCATCTATAAAATGGGGATAACGATAGCACCTATTTTATAGGTTATTGTGAGGGATTAAATGAGATAAAATTTCTGTAAAACACTTCATTTGAGAAACCTGCTCAGCAGACCTTAAAGCTTTACACACCTCAGAATGTTATGTAAATGCTAGTTATCGCTATTAAATGTTATTCATTTGGCCCCAGAGGAGGGAACAGCAATAGGTTGATGTCACAAAGAGGTAAATTTAGGCTTGAGGTTAGGAAAGGCTTCCTAGTGATGGGAACTGTTCCCAAAAGTGGGATGGTAGTGGGCTTCTGGCCAACCAGGCATGACCACAGGTTGTGATTGCTATTGAAGGTATGTTTGTTCAGATGTGGCTTGGACAGCACAGCCCCCAGAGTTCCTTGGCTTCCAGGATGGGGTCTCTGGGTCCCAGGGTAAACTCTTGCTCCTGATCTCTTAAGAGTAGCATCATTTTCCCACCC
Organism: Phalanger gymnotis; assembly: GCA_028646595.1. Lineage (NCBI taxonomy): Eukaryota > Metazoa > Chordata > Mammalia > Diprotodontia > Phalangeridae > Phalanger > Phalanger gymnotis. Next base: position 20,771,421 of record CM053622.1, read on the forward strand.
AAAGGGTCTGAGGTCCAAAAGAATGAGACATAGTGTTTGTCCAAACAGTGGGTTGAAGCTGAGACCACCCTGAAGGACTAGTGATTCTTTCCAGAATCCTAACTCAATTTCTTTTTCCCATCCAGAGAAAGACTGTGTGTGTTTTGCAGTGGTGAAAAATAACACAAATATTGCCTCATAGGGATGCTTCTGGGGTCACTCTGAGAATGAATGAATTAGCATTTGAAAACACACTCTGAGTCAGGCTAAAAGACAACCTGAAATATAGGGCTGTTCTATGGTTACTTATCTTAGAAGTATAGAAGCCCTGACTTAGGGTTGGAGGAATTGGGATCTGAACCTGTGCCATGTTGGATAGACTGTCGGGCTTGGAGTCAAGGAGACTCGGGGTTGAATTCTGCTTTCTGGCACTTACTAGCTGTATGACCCTGGACAAGTCCATTTATGGGTCTGAGCCTCAGTTTCTTTATCTGTAAAATAGAGATAATAATAACTGTAGTTCCTTATTTCACAGGCTTGTTGTGAGTCTCAAGACCACAGGATTGTTGACTCATAGATGTAGAAGGGAAGGGAACTCAGAAGTCATCTGGTCTAACCCCTTCATTTAACAGATAAGGAAACTGAGGCTCAGAAGAGTTAGGGTTAGGGTCAGAGGGGATTTGCCCAAGATCACAGCAAGTCAGAAGAGAGGTTTGAACATGAGTTCTATGATGCCAACATCGATGTTCTTTCCATTGTACCGAAGTAGTGTGTATAAAATATTCTTCAAACCCTAAAGCTTTATTTAAACTTTAAATAAAATCTCTTCCTCCTCCTCTTCTTCTTCCTCATCTTCTTTTTCCTCCTCTTTTCTTCTTCTTCACCTCCTCCTTCTTTTCCTTCTCCCCCTTCTCCTCCTTTCTTCCTTTTCTGTCTTTTCCTTCTTTCTTCTCCTTCCTCCTTTTTTTTCTTCTTTGTCATCATGATTACCACTATCATCACCATTGCCATCACCATCATCATCATTGTCATCATCATCCTCATCATCGTTATCCTCACCATGATCATCATTCTCCCTCAGCCAGTAGCTGTATGATCTTAGGCAACTCACCCTATCTTTCTGAGCCTCTGTTTCCCTAACCATAAAATGGGGATAATGATACCTATAGTACTCCCCTCCCAGGATTATTGGAAGGATCAAAGTTCTTTGCAAACTTTAAATCTCTCTATAAGAAGAAGCTGTTATTATCATTAAAATATATTTTTTTGACAGTGGTAACATTTCTTGACTACCTTCCTCTCCCTACTAAAAGCTGGTAGGAGAAAATGGGCTGCTCTTTGCTGTGGATCTAAAGAAAACTTGTAAAACCTGGAAAGACTTACATGAACTGGTGCTGAGCGAAGTGAGCAGAACCAGGAGAACATTGTATACATTAACAGCAACGTTGTGCTATGACCACTTTGATAAACTCAGCTCTTCTCAGCAATGCAAGGGTCTAAGATAATTCCAAAAGACTCATGATGGAAAATGCCGTCCGCATCCAGAGAAAGAACTATGGAGTCTGAATGCAGAACAAAGCATACTATTTTCCCTTCTTTTTCTTTCTGATGGATTTTCCCTTTTGTTCTGATTCTTCTTTCACAACATAACTAATGTGGAAATATGTTTAATATGATTGTATGTGTGTAGCCTATATCACATCTCATGCTGCCCTGGGGAGGGAGAAGGGCAGGGAGGGAGGGAGGAAAAAAAAAATGGAACTCAAAATCTTACAGAATTGAATGTTGAAAACTCTCTTTACATGTAATTGGAAAAAAAAATACTATTAAGTGAAATAAAAAATATAAAGAAAACTTTTTCCTCTGGCTAGCTGCCGCCTTGTGTTCTTTGCATATCCCCAGGGCTTGGTGACCAACATACTTTCCACAGCCAGAGCAGATTCCTTCAAGCCTACTTAGAGCCTGTTGACTGACAAGGAGAGCTGTCAAAAGATTCACCTGGCCGCCATCAACACTCCTGCTTTTTTCGGCTCTGGAAATGCTTGTCCCCCCACAGAGCCCAGGAATCTCTGTAGTTCAAAGGCAGGATGGCACCTGAGTCAAGCATCCTGCTAGATCTCTCTCAGCACTGAAGGAATCGGGGCTGGCTGGCTGCCTCAGCCGGCCTGCATCTAAAGAGGGCTAATTCCCCTACGATTGTCTCTTAATTGCACTGCAGCCTGTTGGCTGGAATAATAGATGGAAATCATGGAGCCCTGACTCGGATGGGCAGCAGGGGGTGTTTATGTGTTATTTCCCTTACCCAGGGAAAGCTTTGTTCCAAATCAGCATCTGGCCCAGGGAGGATCGAAAAACCCAATTATCCAGCAGGGTTTGATGGGAAAATAAAGAGGTGAGTTAGACTCGTTCACTTTTCTCCATTAGCAATTTGAATTTGGGGATCTAGGGGTCCTGACCTTTTTTCTTCACTGCATTTTCTCTCAGATTAATGCTAATTTGATTTTGCCCCCTGTTTTGTGGGCATTATTGAGGTTGAATTACGATGGGGAAAGCACAGATCAGGCTGGCATCTGATGGAGCTAGGGTGAGTACCTGGGCTAGGCTTAATGGACACTTAATAAAAGGATTTGTTCAATAAAACTTGGACTCAGTCAAAAGGCCACACCCAAGGACCTAGAAGGCCACCTGTGGCCTCGAGGCTGCAGGTTCCCTACCCCTGTGCCTAGAACTTTTCACAATCATACCTTTTGTAGCTATGTAAGCTTACTAGGCATTTATTATCTTCATTTTACAGATGAAGAAACTGAGGCTCGGTCATTAAGTGAGTTGCCCATGATTATATAGCAATTAAGTGCCGGAGGTAGGATTTCAAAGGTCTCTTTCCACTAGGGTTCTCTACATAGTCTAGGAATCAGTTAGAAACTACTCCAACCCTTCGGAGGTCATCGGGGGCCACTAAATATTAGATAATGAGCGTGTTGAGCAGGATTGGTCTCGTCTGTAAATAATCCATTTTAAATGGCTTCCTGATCCTGAGTTCAGCATAAAAGCCACAATGTCTCTAAACTAGGAGGCAATGGGTTGTCTGAGTGAGAGATACAAGAGGCAGATTTAGACTTGATGTCAGAAAAAAAAACAACCTTCTTAATAATGAGTGCTTCCTAACAAAGTAGAATGGGCAGCGAGGTGATATATCATATATCATATCATATCATATATCATATCATATATCATATCATATCATATCATACCATACCATACCATATCATATCATATCATATCATATCATATATCATATCATATATCATATCATATCATATCATATCATATCATATCATATCATATCATATCATATCATATCATATCATCAGAGCCAGGCCTGGAGTCAGGAAGACCTAAATTCAAATCCAGGCAAGTCACTTAACCCTTTTTGCCTCAGTTTCCCCATCTGCAAAATGAGCTGGTGTTCTCTGCCAAGAACAACAAGAAGGAGGTAGATTATCTTTTTTATTAAGCTCTTATTGTATGCTGAGCCCTATGGTAAGTGGGGGAATATATTGTGTTTGTCCTTCGTTCTCAAGGAGGCCCATGACATCAGGGAGATGATGACACAACTTGCAGTTGACTTGGATTTGAGTGAGGGAGGGCTGTGCAAAGTCACCAGCCTCACTTTCTCCTCCAGAGCCATCTGGGTCCAGTGGCTTGATATTAGTACAAGTGAAAAGGAAAGAGCTTACATTCTAAAGGCAGACAACAGCATATAAAAGGGATGATACTTCCTCCAAAGAAGTTTCAAAGAGAACTCACCCCTTGGCGGAGGAGGCCGAAGGATTGGGGGTTATAGGTTTCCCTTCAATGGAGGCCTTCACACCAAGGCTGGATGACCATTTTGGGGCGATGTTGAGGGGGTTCCTATTTTGCTATGGGTTGGACCAGAGGGCCTCTTGGTTCCCTTTCAAATCTGAGATTCGGTGATTCTTGAAGCCACATGAGCCCCTCCCTGGGCCTCAGTTTGCCCTTCTGTAAAACCAGAGAGTCAACCTAGTTGGTCACTGAGGTCCCTAATTTTCTAGGATTCTATATATAGCAGCAGAAATCAGAGTTAGCACCTGCTACGGTGCTTGGCAGTTGTCTGGGGTTAGTAAATATTAGATTACCAGGGTGTTGAGCAAGATTGGTCTGTACCGTAAATAATCAATTTAAAATGGATATGAAGGGATTTCTGGCCATTCTCTTGGCAGGGCAGTTTCCGAACTGTGGGAGGGTGTGCATTTAGGCCTTTCTTGTGAGTCTCCAATTTCTCCCACAGTAGAAGAAAGAGCTCTGGGCTTAAATTCTGCCTCAGACATGTACTAGCTATGTGACTCTGGGCAAGTCATGTAACCACTATGTGCCTCAGTTTCCCTTCTAAAAAATGAGGAAGTTTGACTGAATGACCTCCACCGTCCCCTCCCAGCTCGAAATCTATGCTGCTGTGAGCCTAGGCACACTAATTCCTAATATAACTTGATGAAAACCTCTTCACAAGGTCTCTATTACTGAGTCTCTACGGAATGTTCTCAGGAACACTCTCGATCTCCTAAATCAAGTGAGTCATCATCGGTGAGCAAATTAAAGGTGAAGTAGTCTCCCATTCACCCCACAAAGATTCACGGAGCACCCACACTACAAGGTGAGAGCACATGCCACGCTGGTCTCAGGAGCCAGGAAAACAGGGTTCAAATCATACTTCGGACTCTTCCTGGCTGTGTGACCCTGGCCAAGTCACCTACCTTCTCTGGGTCCCAGTCTATGATTTCTAAGGTCGCTTCCAACTCTAAATCTACGTTCCTGTGATAGTAAAGACTTCTCTACTGAGTTATAGGCAGTTTATGAGCTGCCCTGGTGGAAAGAACTGGTGCTTTAAATCAGTATCTGACCCAGGGAGGTTTGAAAGAACCAATTACCCAGCAGAGATTTGATGGGAAAATAAAAGGGACAGGCTAGATTTATTAGAGGTAGCTAGGTGGAGCAGTGGATAAAGTGTCAGGCTTGGAGTTGGGAAGATGAGTCTTCTTGAGTTCAAATCTGGCCTCAGACACTTACTGTGTGACCCCAGGCTGGTTACTTATGTCTGTTTGCCTCAGTTTCCTCAACTGTAAAATGAGCTGGAGAAGGAAATGGCAAACCATCTAGCAGTATCTCTGCCAAGAAAATGCCAGATGGGGTCATAAGGAATCAGAAATGACTGAACAAAGCAACAGCAGCTTTTATTATTGTAATAATTACTATTATGGTTAAAACACAAGTCAGGTACTGCTTACCACACTCGGTCTTTCTGGTCCCCTTTCCCCCACTGCTAATTCCCCTTTGCTTAATTCCTTCATATATATTTTGTATTAACTTGTATGGGTCCGTGTGGCTCTCTCCAATCCAATGTGAGATCCCTTAAGGCAGAGACTGTTGTAGGTTTGTATCTAGCCAGGTAGCAGACAAGTGGGAGCTCCTTGAATGCTCTCTTTCATACACGTGCTGTGCTCCATGCAGGGGCAGGTTTCCAAAGTTTCCATGGTCCTTCTTGCTGAGCCTGAGACCAACCTGATTTATTCTTAATTTTGCTAATGAGGCTACAATAGGAAGAATCTTCTGAGAATACAAGTGACTGAGCCAGAGAATAAATTGCCAAAGGAAATCTCTGTCATTTTTTTAAGAATGGGATTGTTCTTGGCTTGAGATGACTGGGAATCAGGGAGATAGACTGATGGCATGGTAGAAAGATCATGTAGTTGGGAGTCAGAGAACCTGGGTTTGAATCTCAGCTATGGAACCTCAAATCATTAAACTCTCCGGGACTCAGTTTCCTCCCCTCTGCAACAAGGGAGCTCGATTAGAAGACCTCCTTCTAGACTGTGCCTCCTCCACTGGGCACCCTTCCGATACTGTCTTCAAGATGGCTCTCAGCTTTCATGTCCTCCCAGGTCTTCTCTTCTCTAGACTAAACATTCGCAGTGCTTTCACACAATCTTAATATGTCATAACTTCCTTTCATCACGATGGTCCCTTCCTCTGTACATTTTCTGGCTCACAGGTTCTCTTTGGTCTTAGGATCCCTTAACATTTAAAAAAATTATTAGGGACCCCTAAAGAGTTTTGTTTTTATGTCTATCAATATTTACCATATTAGAAATTTAAATGCCTTTAATTATCGTAATAAATATAATAATAATAATTTTGACCTCACAGACTCCCTGAGAAGGTCTTGGGGACCCCTACGGATCCCTAAACCATACTCCAAGAACTGCTGCTCTAGCTTACCAATGTTCTTCCTAAAATGTGGTCACCTCGAGCTAAATACTCTACCTTATTTTGCAAAAACAGGGCCCAGAGAGACACAGGGATTTGCTCATGCTCACAAAGTTGATTTGTAGGAGAGCTGGGATTTGAGCCAAGGTCATCTGATGACCTCACCAGGGTTCTTGCCACAGGTACCTTTATAATGGGATTGTGGCTTAAGAGTTGGAAATGATCTCAGAGGTCATGAAGTCTCACCCTTTCATTTTACAGATAAGGGAATGGAGGCTCAGAGAAGTGAACAGATTTGGCCAAGTTGGCACAGATAATAAGGCTCAGTGGTTAATGCCTCTTTTATATTACTTGGTAGCCATTTTAAATTTGCTTACCTGTTTCCATATTGTTTCTTCTCAATCAAACTTAAGCCCCTTGAGGGCATAGACAATTTAGTTTTTGTCTTAGTATATTGAATATATTGGATATATTGGATATAGTGGACATTGGATAATGTCCCACACAATGCCTGTCACATAGTAGATACTTAACAATAATGTTTACTGAATTCGGTTGAGCACCATGGTGCTGCCATACTGATAAGGTGGGTTCAGATTCTGTCTCTGACACTTAATAGACCCGGGGACTATTTTGAATGGAAATAAACTATATGTGTCTGTCTCTTATTGTGGGCAGTGGGGTACAGTGGAAAGGGAAGGAAGGAAGGAAGGAAGGAAGAAAGGAAGGAAGGAAGGAAGGAAGGAAGGAAGGAAGGAAGGAAGGAAGGAAGGAGGGAAGGAAGGAAGGAAGGAAGGAAGGAGAAAAGGAAGGAAGGAAGGAGAGAAGGAAGGAAGGAAGGAGAGAAGGAGGGAAGAGTGGAGGAAGGGAAGGAGGGAGGGAGAAAGGATGTAGGGAGAGAAGGAAGGAAGGAAGGAAGGAAGGAAGGAAGGAAGGAAGGAAGAAGGAAGGAAGGAAGGAGAGAAGGAGGGAAGGAGAGAAGGAGGGAAGAGTGGAAGGAGGGAAGGAGGGAAGCAAGGAAGGAAGGAAAGAAGGAAGGAGGGAGGGAAGAAGGAAGGGAGGAAGGAAATAAGCTTTTATTAAGCTCTTTTGTTTAGGGCAGCTAGGTGATGCAGTAGATGGCATGCTATCTCTGGACAAGGACCTGAATTCAAATCAACCTCAGATACTTACTAGCTGTGTGATCCTGGGCAAGTCACTTAACTCTGCTTGCCTCAGTTTCCTCATCTGTAAAATGAGCTGGAGAAGGAGATGGCAAACCACTCTACTATCTCTGCCAAGAAAACCCCAAATGGAGTCACAAAGAGCTGGATGTGACTGAAAAAGACTAAACGACAGTATCAAAGGTCCTTTATTAAGCACCTACTGCATACCAGGTGCTGTGCTAAATGCTTTTTACCAATGTCTCATTCAGTCCTCACGGTAACTCTGGGGGGTGGGGCTAGTATTATTTCCATTTTACAGTTGAGGAAACAAGCAAACAAAAGGAACATGACTTGTGCAGGGTCACCCAGCTAGTAAGTGTCTGAGGCTGGATTTGAATTCAGATCTTTCAGACTCTAGGTCCAGCAGAAGGGAAGGGATTTGGTGCGCGAGGCTCAAGGGGTCCAATTCTGCTTTTCTCCTAGCTACTTGTGTAACTTTGGGTGAGTTGTGTAACTTCTCTGGGGCTCGGCTTTCTCCTCCATAAAACCAGATGACTGGAAAAGAGGCCTCGAGCCTGGCTTCTACCTTTAACCCTATGAGGCTATCATCCTCAAAAGCAGGGAGTTATGCCTTTTCCTTCTCTAGATTCCATTTTCTCTATCCGTACCTCAGTTTCCTCATCTGTAAAATGGGTGATAATGTCCTTTCCCAGCCCTTTCCCTCCCCCCCTTTCCCAACCTTACAACTCTCCCATCTCCAGGGACCCCTCCCTGCAGAAGGCCAGAGCTGCCCCGTTCCCTGCTAACTGCCTTCTGAGAACCCTGAATGCTTTTAGCGTCCAGCACCCAGCGGGGGGCCAGACCTCAAGGCACTTAATGAAGTCTGGTTGGCTTATTGATTGCCTGCCTTGTCCTAGGCCGTGGAGCCTGGAGGATGTGGCTGTTTGAGAGGATGAGGAGGTCTTTAGCAGAGAGTTTTTTGAAATAGCTAAAAATCCCTGGAAAGGGTTGAGTGCTTCATCTGGCCCGCTCTCTGTTTTCCCCAAACCCCCGGGGGATCTTGTACAAATAACTTTTTTTTTCCTTCTTGGCTTTGCAGACAACCCTGGCAATGTGACTTTCTCATTTGCAGTCCCAGACTGAACCAGTGTTTTCCTTTAAAAAAAAAAAAGCGCACACATTATCGGGTTACAGTAGGACAATAAGCTGGGCCCAGATTTGAATAAGAGGAGAAAATCTGGCTGGGTTGGCTTTGGAAAACTGTTGAGTCCTTTCACAGAGAGGAGGGGGGGAATAATGAAGAGAGACTGTGGAGGGCCTTGGATTTGAGTTCTGTCTATGACACTTGTTTAAATATGGGTGAATTGCTTGTATGTAATAAATGAATGAATGTTTGAATTAATGAATGCATGAATAGATGAATTAATGCATGAATGAATACATGAATGAATGCACGAACGAATGCATAGATGAATGAATGAATGTTTGAATTAATGAATACCCGTATGGATGAATTAATGCATAAATGAATGAATGTATTAATGGAAGTAAGAATAAATGCATACATAAATGAATGACTGAATTAATGAATTCATGAATGGATGAATTAATGCACAAATGAATATGTTAATGAATGTGTGAATGAATACATACGTGAATGAATGAATTAATGAATGTATGAATGAATGCATACATGAATGAATGAATGTTTGAATTAATGCATGAATGAATACAGTAATGAATGTATGAATGAACGCATACATAAATGAATGTCTTAATGAATACATGTATGGCTGAATTAACACATGGTTGAATACATTAATGAATATGTGAATGAATGCATACATGAATGAATGAATGTTTGAATCAGTGAATGGATGAATTAATGCATGAATGATGTATTTATTAAGCACCTGCTGTTCTTTGACAGGTTGTACTGTGCTAGGCCCTGAGGATACAGATGAAAAATGAGATAGTCCCTGCCATGGAGGAGGTGCATTCTGATAGGAGAGGTGGAGGTGAAAGGGGCCTTTTTGATCCAGGGTGTCACAGGGAAGGTGCAAGTAGTCTATTCTCACATCTTTTCCATAAGCAAGGTAGTGATAACTTGATTACCATGCCCATATCAAGAGAGGGAAAGCCAGGATGGGGAGTTGGGGCAGGAGGTCACATGGTGGGTGGGATGGCAAGCAGGGTCTAGGGGAAGGTAGATACTGTAGGTTAGAAGATTTGTCACTCCCATATCAGCCAAGCAGGACAGCTTATCCCAGCGTGGAGCTCAGATCTCGGCATGCTCAATCCCACAGAGAAGGAGGATGTGGACTCTGGAGGTCTTGTGCAGAAGGAAGAAGAGACAACCGTAGAAAAACAGACGGTGTGGATGACTGGATCAGAAGCCAAATAATGATGGAGGACACCCTCTGAGCTTCAGTTTCCTTATCTGTATGGTGACCGAATATCTATGGTAGCTAGATATTGCGGAAGACACAGTGGATAGAGCACCAGGCCTGGAATCAGGAAGACCTGAGTTCAAATCTGACATCAGACACTTACTAGCTGTGTGACCTCGGGCAAGTCACTTTCCCCTGTTGGCCTCAGTTTCCTCAACTGTCCAATGAGCTAGAGAAGAAAATGACAAACCACTGCAGTATCTTTGTCAAGAAAACCCCAAATGGGGTCACCAAGAGTCAGACACTAATGAAAAACTGAATGGCAACATGGTAAACATTTTGTAGTCAGATTCTTAATCACATTTGGTCTGGGTTATAGCAATAGCCTCCTAATTGGACTCTCTCCGTCTCACCTCTCCCTTCTCTAGTCTATCCTTCACACGGCTGCCTGGTGTGGCTAAGGTAGTTTAAGTGTCTTTCCTAAGGTCACACAGGTAATAATCAACCACCAATCATCAGTCAGTAAGTAATATTAAGCGCCTACTATGTGTCAGACCTCTGGTCTAGGCCTGGGAAACAGGAAACAATCCCCACTCAAAAGGACCTTATACTCTGAGCATCAAAGGCAGGATTTGAACCCAGCTTCTCTGATTCTAGGCCAATGTTAATTTCCTCTGTATCCTTTTGTCCCCCCAGTGGGAATAGAAACTCGACCTGGGAGGATTCCTGATAACTCACCCCAGAGATTCTGGTTGGCATCCCCTAGGCAACCTGTAGTCTTAGAGAGTTACTTGGAGCAATGAGAACTTAAATAATTCACTCAAGGTTACACACCCAGTGTATGTCATGTATGTAACTTGAGATCAGGTGATCCTGGTTCCCAGGTCAGCTCTTTACCCATTACCCCAGTGCTGAAGGGTGGGTTGGGAAACGTTGGGGTTCGCTAGGGTCAGCAAAGTCAAAACTATTTTCACAATACTAAGACTTTTCATTTCTAACAGGATAAATACTGTTAGCTGTAACCCGCACAAATAAAAACTCTTTTAGAATGGTCCTCAATAATTGCGAAGAGTTTAAGGGGGTCCTGGCACATTTTTTGTTGTCATTTGGTTGTGCCTGACTCTGTGTGACCCCATTTGGAGCTTTCAGGTTTGCCTATTTCCTTCTCCAGCTCATGTTACAGATGAAGAAACTGAGGCAAATAGGATTAAATGACTTGGCACATAGTAGGGGGTTAATAAACACTTGTTGAATTACATTTGCAAACCTTGAAGTGCTCTAGACAGGTTAGTTATGAATAATCCAAATTTGCTACCCACTTCCTACTCTCCAGGTAACTTTTTCAGCGCCAGTATTTTCTTGGGGTCACTACATTTGGACAAATCATGAAGTACCCTCACATACAAAGCACGGACATTGTGGATGACTCCAAGAACAATGCTGGGTGTGGACCAGGCCGTGGCAAGTTGCCAATAAGATTTGTTCTTAAGCAATGAGTGGCACAGAAAGAGATAACATCTTGTGGCTATAGCCAGAGCTGGAGGTGGGCAGTCACAGCAGGTATAATGACAGATGGAGTGGCCCAGGTGACATGCTGGTACCCACTGAGAACGCCAGAAAGCCCAAGAGAAAGGCCCCTACTTTCTGGAGAGTTCTTGACAGTTCTTGGACGAGAATGGAACAGAATGGGAAGGTGTGACTGGGTGTTGTCCCTCATTGATGAGATCACAGCTCCGTCCCCATGTGATTATCCGGAAGCTGTTGGATCTTATCAGTTCTATTTTCTTTCTTTCCTTTTTTTCTTTTTTGTGTAAACCAGGAGGCCATTCTTAAACTGGCCTGCTGCCATCCATATGCTAGTGGCAGCTTCTATCTGATTTCAGAGAGTGCCAGGCAAGGGTGCTTCAGATCCTTCAATGAAAAATGACATCCTGGCTTTCATTATTTATTACCTTTTATCACAGGCAAGCTAGTTAAGAAGGAGAAGAGAAAACATTAGCTTTTTTCTGAGCACATCACAAGAATTCTGTTCCACTAAAGACCCCTGCATATCCATCTAAGGTCCCTGCTAGCTCTCCGTTCTATGGTCCATGATCTATGAGCTAATTAGTTTCCAAGACGGTACCGAGCGATGCATCCTTGGAAATAATGTGAGCCTCTTACTATAGATTCATACATTCAACATTAGTTTATATTTATGAAGTCCCTGCTCCCTGAATTGTACTGGGATGGAAGCTAAGGGGAGTACAGAGAAGAAAAAGACACAGCTTCTGCGTTGGAAGAGCTTGCAATATTCCCGGGGAAACAGAGCTTGGGCATCTGATTTCAATTCAGTTGAACGCAAAAAAGCATTTAATGAGTACCTGTTCTACTCATCTGAACCAAGTGTTAGGGGTACAAAAATAAAAATGAAACGCAGACCCTGTCCTCCAGGAGCATACGTTCTATTGGGATTATCACAGGTAATGGATAAATAAATATAAAATGAGGAGAGAGAAAATGCTAATAGCTTGGGGGCTCAAAAAAGGTTTAGGGAAGCTAAGGAAAGAAGAAATTATAAGAAGGGAAGATGAGGAGAGAGTGCATTCCAGGCATCGTGATGGTAGTGGTGGTGGTGGTGGTGGTGTTAGTGGTGGGGTGCGTAGAGGAAGAGGAAGAGAAGAAAAGGAGGAGGAGGAAGAGAAAGAGGAGGAGGAGGAGGAAGACACAGACTGTACAAAGGTATGAAAGTGGGAGCTATATTGCCACATTGAGGGATGAAGGCCAGTTTGGCTAGAATGGAGAATACATGAATAAGACTAATATAAAATACGACTAGAAAAGCAATGTGGGGTTGGATTTCAAATGGCTTCAAACTCCAAAAAAGAGGAATTTGCATTTTATCTTAGAGGCAATGGGGAGTTACTGAAGATTATGGAGCAGAGGTCAGACTTGTGATTTAGGAAGTTATTGGTAGCTATGTGGAGGATGGATAGATAGGAGAAGGGAGTACCTGAAATTAAATAACAATACAAGAAAGTATTTCTTGATAGACATTCACTTTGATATAGCACTTTAAACCTTTTCTCACAGCTCTGCTAGCACCCTCCTCCCCTGCCCCTAGAAGAAATTACTTCACATTTTTTATTTACTTTCAGTCAGTTAACAAACATTTATTGTTGTTGTTGAGTGATTTCAGTGTCCAACTCTCTGTGACCCCATTTGGGGGTTTTCTTGGCAAAGATACTGGAGTTGTTTACCATTTCCTTCTCCAGCTCATTTTACAGATGAGGAAACTGAGGCAAACAGGGTGAAGTGACTTGCCCAGGGTCACACCGATAGTAAGTGTCTGAGACCAGATTCGAACTGAGGTCCTCCTGACTCCAGGCCTGGCATTCTATCCACTGTACCATCTAGCTGCCCCTAAACATTTATTAAGCACCGATTATGTGCCAGACGTTGTGCTACACACCAGGAATACAAAAAAGCAATACTGCCCTTTAGAAGTTCACAGTCTAATGGAGGAGACAACAAGAAACCAATCTCAAACAAGCTACAAAAAGGAGAAACAGGAAATTTTTTTTTCCTTTCCTCCCCAAGTTGAATGTAAATCCATTGAGGGCAAGGAATTGTTTCATTTTTGTCTCCATATCTGGAGGCTTAACACATTTCTTCTCTGAGTAGTTGAGACTTGATAAATACTTGTTGAATTGAATTGAATCGTGATCTGCTGAACCCAGAACAGTGTTTCCCCCTAGAGTATAAGCTCCATGAGGGCAGGGACTATGTCTTGTCTAAAAGTTATATCTCCCCCAGTAACCAACACAGTATGTTTCATACAGAGTAGACACTTTTTGGATTTTTGATTTGTGACTTCGCTTCCCTGGGCCTTAGCTTTCTCATTTATAAAAATGAGAGGGTCTGCCTTGGTGGCAGTTAAATTCCTTTCTAGTCCTCAAACTATGCTCTCATTGCTTGCATCCGTTCCTTCCCCTGGGTCTTTCTCTCCTTTGTCTTCCTGGTATTTCAGAATGAGAGCTGGACTTTGGAAGGAGGCTAACAGACATTTGGGGATTATGTAGTATTGGAGGTAGGCCAAATGACCTCTAGGATTCTGCAACCTTGAAAGGGAAAGCTATTTCAAGGTCACAGAAGATGGTCAATTTGGGTTCCTGTACCCTGAAACTGCTTAATCATAGATTTGGAAATCTAGAGCCAGAAAGGACCTCAGAGTACATCCCTCTCTTTTTACAAGGAAAGAAAACAAGCCTGGCACAGTCAAGTGACTTGGATTTTTAGACTTATTGTTGGAAGGGACCTCAGAGACTGTCTTTTCAAACCTCCTCATTTTCCAGGGGAGAAAACTGAGTCCTAGAGAGATGAAATGACCTCTTAGAATGAGATGAAATGGAATTGTCCAAGGTCAGAGAGGTAATAACTTGGCAAAGTCAGAATTTGAACTCAGATCCCCATAACCCCAGCTCCAGAGTTCTCATTACTGTGTGTGGCAGCCTGGTTTGGAATCAGAAGGAGCGTTTTCTTTGCGTGAGCCTGGGACTGCAGAAGCTGTGGGGCTGCTGTTTCTGCATTTAGTATCTTTATTCAGAGCGATGCCCGCAGCCCAAGTGTGTCTATAAATAAATCCACCACAGTGGCTTCTTCTTTTAATGTTTCTCTCGTAGAAACAAAGAAAAGCAACCTATTCCTGGAGCTTGAGTTCCCACCTGACCACTCTGGGGCTGTGACAGCGTGATCCTCTACAGAAAGAGATTCTCATCCGCTGTTATTGTGGAGAAATCCTCAAAAGTCCTTTTCAGCTCCAGTCCTTGGCCATGGTGGAAGGCAAGAAGCCAGCCAACCATTTAGGAAGCTGTCTGAACTGGGGAAGGGAAGAATGAAGTGATTTTTCAGCTGGGATCAATGGCACCAGACTGGGCAGGGGGGTGGGGGTGGCTTTCCCGTAGGTTCATAGATCCAGAGATGGAAGGAATCTTAGAGGTCAGCTATTCCAACCCCTTTATTTTATATGTGAGGAGCCTGAGACCCAGAGAGGTCCTCAGACTCTTAGCTTTAGAGTTGGTGAAGACCCCATAGAGCAGATGTGTCCGTACACTCCCAAGTGATACTAAAACCATATTAAAATGTCATTGGGAAATATTTAACAAAAATAAAAATATAATATAACATAGATAATGTTAATATGTGGTTTTTGAAATCAGTATGCCACTGTAGGAATCCTTATGTAGCGTATAGTTTAGTGACTCTGTTTCTGTTTGATTATGATGACTGGTTTTCCTAAATGACATTGTCTAGCCCTTACCTTTGGCCCCATTTGATGCTTCCTAGCTGTGTGACTTTGAGTAAGTTATTTAAATTCTTCTGGCCTTAGTTCCCTCATTTGTAAAGGCAAGGATTGGACAAGATGGCCTCTGAGGTCCTTTCCAGCTCTGATTCTCAGATTCAGTCTAAATTTGCCTCTCTCCCATTCAATCATCCTAGGGTTGAGCCCTGAGACCAACAAATGCAATCCTTCTTCCATATGCCAGGCCTTCAGGCTAATTGAATGTGGTCATCCCAGACCCCCACAGTCTAGATCCTTTAAGCCCCTCTCCAGGAGAATTTCTGCCTGAGACAGCCCGAGTGTTGTGGGATGGGAGGGAAGACAGCCTTGATTTGAGTCAGCAAGACTGGATTCAAACAATGCTGAGAAAGAAGTCTAAGAATCTGGGTTTAAACCCTACCTCTATCATTGTGTGACCTTGGGCAAGACTCTCACCTTTCTGGGTCTGTGTCCACTTCTGTGAAAGGATGCAGGTTATACTGAGGACCTCTCAGGCCCCTTTCCAGCCAGAATGTCTTTAATTTTAGGATCCTGTAGTCCTAGGAGCCCTCTGGTACCCATCAGCTGTATACCCCTGAGCAAGTCACTGAGTCTATGTCTCTTCTTCTGCCTCTCTGTCTCATCCGTGTCTTTCCTCTCTGCCTTGCTCTCTGTCTCTCTCTGTCCTGTCTCTCTCTTCTCTGCCTCTCTGTCTGCCTCTGTCTTTCTGTCTCTGTGTGTGTCTTTCTGTCTGTCTCTCTCTTTGCCTCTGTGTGTGTGTGTGTCTCTCCCCCCTTTCTCTCTGCCCTCCTATTTCTTTCCTTTCTGTCTCCTCTCTCTCCCCCACCTTCTTTTCTCCTCTCTTCTCTCCCTCCTTTTCTGTCTCTATGTCTGTCCTTGTGACTCCCTCTATTCTTCTTGTTCTTCCTCCTCCCTTCCTCCTCCTCCTTCTTCTCCTCCTTTTCCTTCTCCTCCTCCTCCCCCTCGTCCTCCTCCTCCTACCCCTCCTCCTCTTCCTCTTCCTCCTCCTCGTCCTTCTTCTTCTTTTCTCTCTCTCTCTCTCTCTCTCTCTCTCTCTCTCTCTCTCTCTCTCTCTCTCTCTGTCTCTCTCTCTCTCTCTCTCTCTGTCTCTCTCTCTCTCTCTCATTAGTGGCTAACTTGTATTGGTAAATGGAGTTTCCAATGTCAATAAAAACCATAGGCCCTCCCCTCCCCCCGATAATCCTTCACACCTAATAAGGTATCTTATTTGATCAGTGTTTGTTGAGTTGAATTGGAAATAAAATTCATTATACTTCTTGTACCTTCAAGTTACCACCAAATCCTGGCAAAGGAGGCAAGATTCAGAGATTAGGTGTGCTTCTTGAACCCGTTCATGAAAATCCAAACTTAGAAAATGGAGATGGAGGGAGGAGAGAAGGAGGCAGGAGGAGTGAAGGATTTGTATTTGCCAAAGACTTCTATGTAGTTTTAAAAATAAATGGTGGACTCCCTGAATACCTCAAAAATACTATTTGATTTGAGAAATTTTTGTTGATGGATTTTTCAGAAGTAGCAAGGTATAACTAACAATTTTTATACCCAAGTCAAATAGTCTAAAACATATCTTCAGAAAGTAGCATGAAATATACCCTTAAATTAATATTTTTTCCTCTGAAATGGGGGGGGGTAATGGGCTATATTGGGACCTTGGGGGTCACCCTGTGGAACATGTGGAGTGTGCTCCTTGGGCCACTTCTAGAAAGACACATACTCTGGCTCAGCCAGAACTTGGGTTGCATCAACTCTTCCTAGATCCTCTTGGTCCCCCTGATGGGGACTCTGCCAAAGAGGAGTGGCCACTGAGTCAGGGAGAGCTGTGCCCTCAGTAGTCTTTAAAAGGTACATACAAGATACATATCGAATAAATGGAAGGGAACCTCATGTGTTTGGGTGGGGAGGGAAATAGAGGCTGGGGGGACCAGAAAGGCCTCCTGTGAGAGGCAGCATTTGAACATCTCCTGTCTTTGCACAGGCTGTCTGTCCTCCATGCCTGGAATTCTCTTGCCTTCTGGAATCCCTGGTTTATGTCAAGACTCAACTCAAGCAAGGTCTCCCACTGCATCCTGGGCCATCTCCAGTCATCCTGATATATATCTGGCCACTACACCCAGATGGCTCCAGAGGAGAGAGTGAGGCTAGTGTCTTTGCACAGCCCTCTCTCACTCAAATCCAATTCAACTGCAAGTCATGGCATCATCTTCCTGATGTCATGGTCCTCTTCAAGAATGAAGGACGAACCACTCAGGCACCACCTTCTTTGTGAAGTCTTTGCTGATACCTTGCTTTACTAGCATAAAGAAAGGGTTGTGAGATGGTGAGAATGGTGAGCCCCATGTGTATAGAGAGACCCACTTATGGCACAGAGCTGTTATTCTGTGGGGGACGGAGAAGAAACATCTCTAGTCTCTTGTCCCCCACCCTTCTCTGAGGGAGACTTTCATTCTTGTCAGGAGAAGAAGCAGGAGGTTGGGGCCAAAGGCCACCATTTTGTTCTCCTCAGAGAGAGAACATACCAGGCTAGAATTATATCTACCTGCTCCCTTAAATATTATTTGTCTAGGGGATATGATTGGGTTCCATCCAACTTTTGACTGCTTTGTCATGTTGAGGAGGGAGACCCCAAGCTTTATATCCAAGGCTTGATCCCTTCTTCACCCAACATAAGACTCACAATGAATACACATAGAGAACAACAAAGAAGTCCATTTATCCAAACAGCAGTAAAACAGTAATCAGAGAAGATATATATTTCTATGTGTATGTATATATGTGTATATGAATTTATGTATATATGTGACTATATGCAGACATAGATACACACACACACACACACACACACACACACACACAGACACAGACAATGCAGAGTGAAGGAGTCCTCTCATTAGGAGCAAGATAACTCAGATCAACCAGGAAGGGGTCCTGGATCTCACCTAAGGGCAAACTCCTTGAAGTCTCTAGAACAGTTGGGAATAGGGACATGATAGAAGCTGCCTACCCCCTCAAGTCTTCCCAGAATCTTTTCCTTTAATAACCTAAAGTGGGGTTAGGCTCTCCCATCTTCCCTGTTGAAGTTATGCTTAAGGAAGACTCTTACTTGGGGAGTCCCAAGGGCATATGGCCACTTGAAGTCTCCCCCAAAGGGGGAACTGGCTGAGAAGTAAAGCTCTTTCCTCATGCCCTCCCTGCCCTGCCCCTCATGCTGGACAAGGCATTCATCTCCACCAATGAGGGGAGGGTCCCATCACAACGGGCCTTGGGGAAGTGGAGAAGCTACTGCTCTTTCCCTATCTTGTATTTGGTTAGTCCGTACTTTGTATATGGCTGTAAATATACATGCCACCACCTCCCAATAAAACGTAATCTCTTTGAGTGACTATTTCATTTCTGCCTTTATATCCCCAGTATCTAGCATTCAGTAGGTGCTTAATAAATTCTTGCAGATAGACTATTTCCTCTTTTGTATTTGGGTGCCTAATATTTAGCATAGGGCCTGTCATACAGTAAGTGCTTAATAATTGTTCCCTGATTAGTAGGCTACTCCATTTTTTGTACTTGTAGGCCCAGCACTTGTCATAGGGCCTGGCACACAGTAAGTGCTTAATAGATATTCCCTAGTTGATTGCTAAATTATTCCATTTTCGGTACTTGTATGCCTCGCACTTAGCTTAGGGCTTGGTATGCAGTAAATGTTTAATAAATGCACATTGATTAATAGATTGTTCCATTTTTGTACTTGTATGCCCAGCATTTAACACAGGAATTGGCATACAGTAAGTACCTAATAGATGTTCCCTGACTGATTGCTAGACTATTCCATTTTCGGTACTTGTATGCCTCGCACTTAGCTTAGGGCTTGGTACACAGTGAATGCTTAATAAATGCACATTGATTAATGTTTGTTCCATTTTTTGTACTTGTATGCCCAGCGCTTAACATAGAACTTGGCACACAGTGTTTAAATAATTGCTTATTAGTTAATAGATTTCTTTTTATTCTTTCTGGTATTTGTATCTCTACTCCCTGTCACCAGGCCTGGCACACAGTAGGTGCTTAATAAATGGTTGCTGATTGACTGATGTAATAGGCACATTGAATGGGTTATTGCTTGTCATTTCATACACTAGAAGGCTATTTAAAAGGCTCCCATGGTTAATACTCTCTAAAAGCAAATACCACCCTCCCCCAATTAATTATTTGTGTGTTTTCATATGCATCTTCATATATTGAGTTTACTTAAAGTGGGAAAATCCTATAATTGGTTGGTAAACCTACCTATGGAGGGGAAAGCTGGAAAAAAACAAACAACAGATCCCAGCCAGCTGCCCAGAGGGATTAGCCGAGCTGTAGAAATGAAGCCGCCTTAGAAATGCTGAGATTCCCTGAGACAAGGTCTCTTCCAAGACTATCTGTCCTTGGCAACTGAGCTCCAGTGAGGAGCCTCCTTCTCTCTCCCTCATGCCCTCCCTCTTCTCCCCCGCCCTCCCGTCTTCTCTAAGTGTTACATCCAATTTTCTCTTGAATACATGTAGTGAAGAAGCCCCGATGACTTCCCAAGAGAGATTATTTATAGGTAAGGAGCGCTCCGGGAAGATTTATGGAACGTCTGTAAAATACGTGTGTTGGAACTCTCGACATTTTGATCGCAGCCAACGAGAAAAATGGACAGTCTCTCACTCGTCGGCTTCGGGAGCATTTTTATGGGCTTTTTAAAATTAATTAATTTTTCCTTTGTTAAGAATTTCTGGCACAGGCTTAGGCCCTGGAGAAGGGAAGCATCAGCCACAGGCTATGTGTCCAAACTGTCAGGTATTCAATCCTGAGCCTCCGGGGGCCAGGCCAGATTGCCTCTACTTTCCCTGAAGTGCTGAGAGCCTTGTCAAGCATTCTCAAGATGTGTGCTATTGTGAGAACGGCAGAGGTTGCCACTAAGTGCCTGCCTGCACCCCGAGACCGTGACCGGGCTTCTCTGATCTGCCATCAGTCTACCCGAAGCTTCCCCCTAAACTCTCTGGCTCCATCTTTCTCCCTGCACTAGACCAAACAGATGGGTTCCTAGGATTGAGGGCCAGAAGGGACCTTGGAGATCATTTCCAATCAATCCAAAAAGCACACGTTAAGCACTTCCTATGTGCCCACCATTGTGCTGGGTGCTGGGGAATATCGTCTCTGCCCTTAAGATGCTGACATTCTATTCGTGAGAGGCAACGTATTTGCAGATAAACAGATATAAAATAAACTGAAAGCAGATATAATGTTGTTGTTGCTGCGGGAAGGCACTAGCAACTGGGGGAGGGGAGGGACGGAATCAGGAGCCTTTTTGTGTGGCATACTTGATCTGGGTCTTAAAGAGAGCTAGGAATTCATCTAGGCTAACACCTTCAGTTTACAGATAGAGAAACTGAGGCTCAGAGAAATTGCTCAAAATCACACATTTAATAAATAATAGCCGTCCCAGTAATAATCATAATAATATCACTTAAAGTCATCTACATTCACAATCTCATTTGAGTGTGATGATGACACTGGGAAGTAGGCTCTATAAATACCATTATCCCCACTTTACAGATGAGGAAACTGAAGCTCAGGGGCACGAGGTTCATAGTTTCATGGATTAAGTGCTGGAAGGAACCTCAGAAATTAAGTGATCATAGATTTGGAGCTGGAAAGGTTCTGGGAGATCATTTAAACCAGAATTACAGATGAGGAAACTGAGGGCTAAAGAGATAAGTCCATTTTACAGATGAGGAAACTGAGGCCTAAATAGGTCAGCCCATCTTACAGATGAGAAAAATTGAGGCCCAGAGAGTGGAGGCAACTTGCCCTGGGTAGCACAGCTAGTAAATGGAGGAGGTGGATTCAAACCCAGGTCATCCTGGCTCCTCAGTGGCTTAAATTAGGAACTCATAGAGCCAAGAGATGAATCGTGAGGGCCTCTGCCTTTAGAATGAGTCTTCTTTCTGTTTCACTAAGCTCCCCAGGAGGGCACTTGGTGGCTTATAAACATGACCCCCTACCTTCTAGGGTCTCATGCCAAGCCCTAAACAGAAATGAGCAGAAGCATATGGCCAAATGTGGAGGATTAACATGGTTCAAGTCCTGGAAATGGTATCATTAACTCACCGGGTGACCTTGGTCTTGTCACTTCTCCTGATCAGTGTTTCATGCCTGTCATCTGTAAGATGGGCTTGGACTAGATCATTTTAAAGATCCTTTTCCTCAATGACGTTCTAAGAGCCTAACGCTCTGTGATTCTCCAGCTGGCCACATTGACGACATCCTTAAGCTGCCCAGGTTCTTGCCAACATGCTTGGCAGACAGTGGAGCCCAGAACTAGGCAGAAAGCACTGGCCCTATGCCTGGGCAGGCTAGACAGCTGCCCACATGGTAGGGTTGGAGGGGTGCTGGCCCTGATACATTCCCCCAACAAGCCTGTCCTGGTGCCTTACAGTCTTGCCGTTTGTTTCTAGAAGGCCCATATTAAAAAGTGCATGGCTTACTCTGGAGGACACACACACACACACACACAGTAAGTTCCTGAACCCGCGCCTCCGTCTTTTACCTGTACAAAGAAAGAATTGGACTAGATGCCCTCGAACGTCTGTTCTGGTTTACAATCTAATATTCGAATGCACTAAGTCAGACTAGCTAGCTATTGCCCAGTAGGGAAAGGGAACCTCAGGGAACGAGGGCTAAGGTAGATACACTTTGATAGGAGAGGAGGATGCAAAGCACAGGGCAGACAGAGCGAGGGATGAGCTGGCATGGATTCAAATCCTGCCTTGGATACTTATTAGCTTTGTGGTCCAGACATGAGTTGATGTAGTACCACAGGTGGAGGGGAAATCATAGAATTTTAGAGCAGAAAGCGACTTTTAGCTCTCATCTCACAGAGGAGGAAACTGAAACTGAGAGGTGAGGCAAATGATTCGTCGAAGGTCATTAAGCCAGCTAGCATAGTCAGGCTTTGAGCAGGTGATCTGGCCCTCCAAACAGTCCTTTCCCTGCTGTTCCACCCAAAGCTGCTGTCCCAGAGCATGGGCACTGGAACTCTTCCCAGCAGAGTGGGGTGAGTGGTATGGGACAATGGCTGTCAAGAGATGTGATGGGTGAATGCTGAGCTGTAACCGTGCTGGGGGCTGACCCCATAAGCACATAGATCTCTCGCTGGTCATTCGGGATAATGGCAAGGGAGCTGATGAGACAGACTGGGGGCAAAGGCCTATGGCCAAAGGGACCATTAGAGAAAACCAAGCCCTCTTCTGGGCTTAGCGAATCAGAGTGTGAGGGTTGGAGGAGGCCTTCCAGACCATCTAGCTCATCTCTCTCTCCCTCCTTAGTTTGATAAGAGAAGAAATTGAGACCCAAAGAAGAGAGGGGACTTGTTCAAGGTCACAGAGATAATCAGAGGATTTAAAGCTAGAAAGTACCTCAGAGGCTAGCTAGTCTAACTCTGTCATTTTACAGATGGGAAACTGAGTCCCAGAGAGGGGAAGTGATTTGACCAAGAATATATAGTTAGTGGAAGAGTTGGAGTTAGGATTCCAACCCCAGGCTTCCTGACTCCCACATTCTGGAAAAATAAATCATTTTTCTGGGTGTGTGTGTATGTGTGTGTGTGTGTGTGTGTGTGTGTGTGTGTGTACCAAAAGTCATGAGCTCTAATCAGGGTGCAGGCTCTTTCTAGACAAGCATCCACGGGTTTCACATAACCTCTCCATGATTCTCAGTCTTTTCGTCTTTGAAACGTGGGAAACAGCGGTACTTAGTGTTAGAAAGACTTGGGCTCAAATTCTGCCTCTGATATTTAGTATACATCATGTCACCTCCTGGGGCCTCAGTTTCCACATTTCTAACATGGGCGATATGCTCCTATTACTCACTCCATGGGGTTGTTTTGTTGTTCATTGAGTTGGTTGTTCATCGAGATCAGGTCTCTGAAATGGGTTCGCAAATTCTAAAGTTTGCCCTGCAAATGTAAAGGGTTATTAAACATTTAATAAGTGCTCGTTAATTAATCGACCAACTAGCAATAGTACTAAACGTAACAGCGGGGCTGAAGTATGGCTGGGGTTCTGTCTGGGAAAGGGTTCTTAACCTGCTGTCTATGACCCTGTACTGTTAACACTGTGATAATTGCACTTTAATATAATTGGTTTCCCTTGTCATCCTATGGATTTTGTATTAAGGATTTTAAAACGTGGTTCTGAGAAGGCTCTGTAGGATTCACTCGAATGCCACAAAGAAAGGGTGAGAGTCCTGACCTGGGTTTAGTTTGTTCATCTGTAAAATGAAATAACATTCATTCTTCCTTCCTTACAAGGGGGTCATGGAGAAAACCCTTTGCAAGCCTTGAATCAGCCTGGCAATGAAAGCTCCACTCATGATAACTCGGCAATCACCAATCAAGGATCATTTATTAAGCACCCATGCTTAATAAAAGGGGCCCCTCCCCCCTCAGGAATACATTATTTTGGGACCTCTTTAACAGAAAGCCTGCAGATGGGAGCAGGAATGGAAGAAATCCTGGATTGGACCCCAGGGTTAGATTTGAATCCCAGCAGTGACCATTAAGTGGCAAAGCGTGACCTTGGCCAAGTCATTTCTCTTCCTCTAGACCTCTAAACTGAGGAGTTGGACCAGATGACCGCTAAGGTCTTTTTCAGCTGTAAATCACCTTGGATGGATTTTGAAAAGGAGAGAAGATTGGGGTGGGGGAGAAAAGAAAAGTTGGGGAGGGACCACAGGGCAAATCCCAGCTTAGCCAGCCTCGTTGTTGGCTGCAGCCAGCAGGTGGCGCTACGGACCCGGTTTACCCAGGCCAGTGAGAAGGGGGTGGGAGGGAAGCCAAGGAGAAAAACTAGTGGAAAACAGGCTTTGAAAAGAACACTTTGTTCCAAAACATTTGCCTTGTAACGGGGTCATCTATAAATTCTGGGATTTCCTGTTGGCCGCATGGCAGGCTGTGCTCTCCCGGCTGCAGCCTGGCAGCCTGGTCACATCCCGGGTCACCGGGAGGGAGGGAAGGAGGAGAACTCTCTTGTCTCCCATCCTTTCTCAGGTTCTGTCTCTGTCTCTTTGTCTCTGGTGTCTCTCTGTCTCTGTCTCCTGTCTCTGTCTCTCCTTCCTTCCCTTCTGTCTGTGTCTTTCATTCTCTTTGTCTCTCTCTATCTCACCATCTCCTCTTTCTCTCTGTCTCTGAGAAGAAGAAAGAGGAAGGTGGGGAAGAAGGAGAGGCAAAGACAGAGGCAGAGAGATGGAGAGGACAGAGAAAAGAAAGACAGAGGAAGAGGAAGAAGGATGGGGAAGAGAGAGGAGAGAGAGAAAAAGAGGAGGAAGGGAATAAGGAGGAGGAGGTGGGAGGGGAAAGGGAGAGAAAAAGATGAAGAGGGAGGGAAGAAGGAGGGAGGTGAGAAGGGAGGGGAAGAGAGAGGAGAGAGAGAAAAAGAAGAGGAAAGAAGGAGGAGGAAGAGGAGTTGGGAGGGGAAAGGGAGAGAAAAAGTGGAGGAGGGATGGAAGAAGGAGAGAGGTGAGAAGGGAGGGGAAGAGAAAAGGAGAAGAGAAGCAGGAGGGGGAAGGAGAAAGGGAGAGACAGAGAGACAGACATACACACACACACACACACACACACACACACACACACACACACACACACACACACACACAGAGGCTATGAACAGCCTCGTTCCTGGCTTTCTTTCCCCCTGGGTTTTCAGTGGGGTGAGATCATGGTCTTTTTTAAAGGAGACAAAGGATTGGCTGTGTGACAGGTCTCCTTGGGCTGGGCTAGGAGGTTCATCCTGGATCTAAAATATGTGAAAAAAAATTAAGAAGATAATCATTCCCTTCCCCTGTCCCCAACCTGTCCTTAAAGAGCAGGAAGAAATTGGAGTCAAGATGGCACAAAATTGTCCAGGTCAAAGGGACGGGAAACTATTCCCATCTGGACCCTTGCCTGGAGTCAGAGGACCCAGTGTTAAAGACCTGGAGTTGATCCTGGCTCTGCTGGGGCTCAGGGCAAGCCACTATTCCACTATTCTCTCTCTCTCTCTCTCTCTCTCTCTCTCTCTCTCTCTCTCTCTCTCTCTCTCTCTCTCTCTCTCTCCCTCTCTCTCTTTCTCTCTCTCTTTCTGTCTCTCTTTGTCTCTCTGACTCTCTCTCTCTGTGTCTGTGTCTCTGTCTCTCTTTTACCCCAGCCTCAGTTTCCCTTCCTGTAAAAAATGAAGCGGTTGAATCACTAGGGTCCCTTCCAGCTCTCAATCTTATGAAGATGAAAACTTGTCTTGAAGGTGTAGCAA
Organism: Phalanger gymnotis; assembly: GCA_028646595.1. NCBI lineage: Eukaryota > Metazoa > Chordata > Mammalia > Diprotodontia > Phalangeridae > Phalanger > Phalanger gymnotis. The sequence goes on from CM053622.1 coordinate 20,796,856, forward strand.
TCATCGCAGAATATCCCTTCCTTTCCAGGGCTAGCCTTCAACTCTCTGTCTCTTTTCCACACAAGTCCCCTTTCAAAGCCAAATGAGTTCAGTTTGTATGTGTGAGGGGGAGAATTAAGCTGCTTATAAACAGAGAGAGAGAAAAAGACACAGAGAGACAGAGAGAGGAAAAGCAGAGGGAAGGAGGGAGGGAGGGAGGGAGAGGCAGGTCTTTCAGGAGTCCTGGATTCAAATCCTACCTCTTACCAGCTAAGGAACCTTGGGCAGATCGCTTCTCCCCAGTTTGTCTCCTCTGTAAATGGGTATAACATCAAGTACCCAATGGACCTTGCAGACTTCATCCACATTGGGGAGATCAAATGAGATAATGGGTTTCAAAAGCACTTTATAAACTCATAACTACATACTATCATCATTTGTCAATCATCTTTATAAGGAATTTAAAGCACTGTTTTTAAAAGGCAGTGATCTGTTTAGTCTGAGAGGCCAGGTGGAGTAGCAGCTAGAGAGCTGACCTTGGACTTGGGATGACCTGGGTCCAAGTGCAGCCTCTAACCTTACTGGCTGTATGACCTTGAGCTAGTCATTGAATCCTTAGTCTCCCCCTCCCCAGGCAACTCTCTGCAAGGCTTTAAGTTGCAAAGTAGGGGCTCCTCACCCAGAGTTTTCACAAATCCAGCCTTGTTTTGTTTTAAAAGCTTTATTTGACCAAAGTAGACATTCAGCATAATGGTGAAGATTGTCTTCTTTAGGCAGCTTCCCACACTCAGCTAGGTGGTGCAATGGTTAGAACAATAGGCCTTGAGCCCAGAAGACATGAATTCAAATCCAGCCTCAGATATTTACATACAGCTTTGTGTGATTGGGCAAATTGCATAAACTCTGTTTGCCTCAGTTTACACATCTGTAAAAGAGGAATAATGATAGAAGCTACCTCCCAGGGTTGCTATGAGATATTTGTAGAGCTCTGAGCCCAGTGCCAGGCACATAGTAGGTGCTTAATAAATGCTTGTTTCCTTCCTTCTTTTGGTGAGTTTTTGCCCTGGAGAATCTTATGTCAGAGGTCAAACCACAAGTCTTCAGTGAGCCTTTTAGGAAGAGGGAGGGACCGATCATTTATTAGGCATTATTAGTGCCAAGCACCATGCTAAGCACTTTACAAGTATTATCCCATTCGATCCTCACATTAACACTGGAAGGTAGGTGCTAGTATTATCTTCATTTTACAGGTTAGGAAACTGAGGCAGACAACATTTAAATGATTTGTCCACAGCCAGGATGTATCAATGGAGGGACCTGAACTGGGGACTTTCTGTCTCTGAGGCTGACATTCTGTCCACTAGACCAGGCTTCATAAAGCTAGTAAATGTCCGAGGGCTGGATTTGAGCTCAGTACTCCCATTTTGCTCCCTAGCTTTGGGGATGGGTTTCTGCAGCACCATCGGCATTATCTGCTGCCCAAGTTTGCCCAGTTGGTTGGCTGGGCTAAGGATGGAGTGTGCACCTTCTTGGCCAGTCTGGGATCAAATCTATGAGGTCCAGACTATCTGGAGCTGACCCAATTCTAGCTTGAATAGGAATAATAAAAAAAAACCTCCATGTTTGTACTGCTTCATGGTTTGCAAAGATCATTTGGCACCCAGCCCTGTGAGGTAGGCAGCGCAAATATTCCAGCGAGATCCTGATTAGTGCAAATAAAGGATCCGAGGAGGACCTGTAATACTTGAATGTGAGCTGCATATTTCCATTGGGCAGGAATCAATGACTCTGCTTTCCATAACAACTTCAGTGAGTTCAAATTCAAGTACGTGGGGGGCCACTTTGCAACATTCGTCATTCACGTTTTTCCACATAATTATTTCACATAATTATTCACATTAATCTGGCCATATGCCCATTTTACGGGCAAGAAAATTGAGGATAAGGATGAGAGGGCTTAGCGAGTGTCTGAGGCCAGACTTAAAACCAGGTGTCTTAACACCCTAAGTCCTAACCTATTCTCTGCAAGAGTGCTGGATTAGAAGTTAGAGGTCCCAGGCTTAACCCTGTCTCTGCCACTTTACTTGTGAGGTCTTGGGTAAATCACTTGCCCCTCTATGAGCCTCAGTTTCTTCATCTGTAAAATGAATGGGTTGAACCACCCACTGTCCCTTCCCTCTAAGTGTGCAATGTAAATGAGAGCAAGAATTGAATGTGTGTCTCTAGTACCTAACATAATAGAGCACAACGGTGGCATCGTTGTTGAGTTGTTTCAGTCACGTCCAACACTTTGTGATCCTCTCTGGGGTTTTCTTGGCAGAGATGCTAGAACGGTTTGCCATTTCCTTCTCCAACTCATTTGACAGATGAGGAAACTGAGGCAAACAGGATGACGCTATTTACCCAGGGTCACACAGCTAGCAGGTATCTGAGATAGGATTTGAACTCAGGAAGATGAGTCTTCCTTACTGCAGGCCCAGCGCTCTATCTACCGGGCTCCCCCTAGAATATGTAGGTACTTAGAAATGCTTGCTAATGAAATAAAATTTGTGCAGCACTTTGCAAACCTTGTTGTTGTGTTTGTCCTTCATACTTGAAGAGGACCATGACATCAGAGAGATGATGACATGACTGGCAATTGACTTTGATTTGAGTGAGGGAGGGCTGTGCAAGGTCACCAGCCTCACTTTCTCCTCCAGAGCCATCTGGGTCCAATGACCAGATATTCCCCAGGATGACTGACTGGAGATGGCCCAGGATGCATAATGCAAACCTTAACAGCCCTATAGAAATGTTAAGTATTATTATCATTATGGTAAATTGTATCAATGATAATGTTTCTATAGAGATTTAAAGTTTGCAAAATACATTATATACAGCAGCTCAAAGTCCTCACTCCAGCCATATAAGGCATGTCCTATAAATATCGTTATCCCCAATATACCAATGAGAAAATGGAGGCTCACACAGCTAGTATCAAAGATGGATTTGAACCCATAGCTCCCTAACTCATTGGGCAGCTAGAGGGCGCCATTGTGCATGGCACGCTTAGCCTGAAATGAGGCAAATTCATCTTCATGAGTTCAAATCTGACCTCAGACACTTACTAGCTGTGGGACGCTGGGCAAGTCACTTCACCCTGTTTGCCTCAGTTTCCTCATCTGTCAAATGAGCTGGAGAAAGAAATGGCAAACTACTCCAATATCTTTGCCAAGAAAACTCCAAATTGGGTCATGGTGAGTTGGGCATGAATGAAACAACTGAACAACAACTTCCTGACTCCTGCAGGTCAAGCCTGATATCCACCAGCACTTGAGGACCTAGAGTGCCACAAGAGACCTCCAGATTCCCCACCTCTACACTGTATCATGACAGCTCTCTTTAGCCCACGATAATCTAATAACAGTGTTTGCTGCTGTTGATTTTCTGTTAAGCAGGGCCAAAAAAAAAGCTGCAACTCAGCTTAAAGTATAGAGAACTTTGAAAAAGAATTCAGTCTCTAGGAAATCCAGCCCAAACAGGATTTTCCTTCTCTGGGGTCTCCTGGTTTCCCTGTCCAACTCCAGGCAGTTTAGATGCATCTGAAAAGTAATGAGTTCTGATCAGGAGAGTGTGCTGAGGAAGAAGGCAGGAGGGAAATCTTCTTCTTTCTCCTAGGGTGTCTCTGAAGGAACGTGGGATGTGAGGATCGGTCAGGGTCTTGCTCAATCCAGTGGCCTAGTGAAGCATTTAACAACCCAGCATGCAATGTGTTATAATTTTAGACTAGGAGCCTCAAGACCCATCCATTGTCTCCACTCAACTCTGAGCTCAGTGCAGCCTTGGACTGCTTTGTCTCTGTGGCTTCAGCTTCCTTGTTTGTAAATTGGAAGGATTACACTGGTTTCAGTGATCCCCAAATGCAAGGAAATAGTTGACAAGCATTCTCAAGTCCTTATTACTTGCCAGGCTTTGTGCTAAGAGGTGGGGATACAAAGAAAGTCAAAAAACAGACCCAGCCCGCTAGAAGCTCACATTCTAATGGGAGAGACTCCATATACATTAATAGGCATCTATGAGATAACCGTGGCCACTGGGGGCGCCATAGAGCATAGAGCTCTGGGCCTAGAGTCAGGAAGACTCATCTTCCTGAGTTCAAATCCCACCTCAGACACTTACTAGCTGTGTGAACCTGGGCAAGTCACTCAACTCTGTTTGCCTCAGTTTCCTCATTTGTCAAATGAGCAGGAGAAGGAAATGGCGAAATATTCCTTGCCAAGAAAACCCCAAATGGGGTTATGAAGAGTTAGACATCAATAATTAATTGAACAATAATAACAGGTTCACGCAAGATATGTACAGAGTATATATGCAAAGTAGATGGCAGATGATCTCAGGAGGGAAGGCAGTAAGAACCTCCTTAGGAAGGGGCAATCTTGAAAGAAGCCAATGAAATTAAGAGACAAGGATCACAAGGGAGAGCATTCCAGCCAAAGGCTTGGAGATAGGAGATGGAGTATAGTATATGAGAAATAGACAGTAGGCCAGTGATGCTAGATAGACAGATCACAGAGAACAGTTGCATGGGCCTGAAATCCAAGAAGAGTGGAAAAGTAGGAATGGGCCAGGTTATGAAGAGCTCTAAATTCCAAAGGAGGAGTATATGTTTGATCACATAGGTAATGGGGACACACTGGAGTTCATTGAGGGGGGAGAAGGAAGGAAAAGGAATAAGCATTTATATAGTACCTACTGTGTGCCAGGCACAGTGCTAAGCACTACCTACTGTGTGCCGGGCACTGTGCTAAGCACTACCTACTGTGTGCCGGGCACTGTGCTAAGCACTGGCTACTGTGTGCCAGGCACTGTGCTAAGCACTACCTACTGTGTGCCAGGCAGTGTACTAAGCACGTTGGTAAGCACTCTTTACAAATATTAGCTCTTTTGATTCTCATAACACCCCCGGGAGGAAGGTGCTGTTATTATCCTCATGCTACAGTTGAGGAAACTGAGGTAAACAGAGTTTAAATTTTGTTGCTCAGCGTCACACAGCTAGAAGTGTATGGGGCCAAATTTGAGGTCAGGTCTTCCTTTCTCCCGGCCCAGGGCTTTAGTCGCTGAGCCACCAGCTGCCTCCAGTGGGGTAGATTGGGGTGACAGGAGATGCAATTCAGCAAACATTTATAGAATGCCTACTATGTTCAGTGCCTGCTGATAGGAAGAGAGCACAGAAGAAGGATTTAAGACAGAGTCCACACCCCTCCTGGAGCCTGTGAACTACAGGAGATACAGCAATGCCCCTGCCTGGCTATAACATAGAAGACGCTTCCAGAAGGGATGAACAAACCCTAGGACTAACCGAAGAGAAAGGCATTGTCCTCACCGACTCGTTTATCCTGCCAAACTCAGAGCTGGAATCCCCCGCAGCCACCACCCAGTCCATTGGTACCTGGGTAGGCTTGACCTCTACTGGAGCCAAGTGGGTGTCCATTTTCTAACTAAAGCTGTCCAGACAGGGGAGCCCAAGGCAGTCCATTCCACTCTAGTATAAGGAAGATTTTCTTAGATAAGACTCAAATTAACCTTTCTGAGGCTTTCACTCATTGCTCCTAAAGAAGACAAGACTGGCAATGGTGCTAAGGAGGCGGAATAAGAAGGGGAGAGACACATTAGGTCGATTATTGGGGAAAAAAAAAAAAAAGAACAGAGAATGATGGCCCCTCCCAGCTCTGACATCCCCTGTTCTGAGGTCCCTCCCAGCTCTGACATTCCCTGTACTGAGGCCCCTCCCAGCCCTGACATCCCCTATTCTGAGGTCCCTCTCAGCTCTGATATCTCCTGTTCTCAGGCCCCTTCCAGCCCTGACATCCCCTCTTCTGAGGCACCTCTCAGCTCTGACATTCCCTGTTCTAAGTCCCCTCCCAGCTCTGACATCCCCTGTTCCAAAGCCCCTCACAGCTCTGACATCCCCTGTTCTCAGGCCCCTCCCAGCCCTGACATTCCCTGTCCTGAGGCCCCTCTCAGCTCTGACATCCCCTGTTCTGAGGTCCCTCCCAGATCTGACATCCCCTGTTCTAAGGCCTCTCCCAGTCCTGACATCCCCTGTACTAAGGTCCCTCCATCTCTGACATTCCCTGTACTGAGGCCCCTTCCAGCCCTGACATCCCCTCTTCTGAGGCACCTCTCAGCTCTGACATTCCCTGTTCTGAGGCCCCTCTCAGCTCTGACATCCCCTGTTCTGAGGCTTCTCCCAGTTCTAAAAGTCTGTGATCCCATAGGATTTTCTAGTTTGCTGACCATTTGGGCTATCTGGCAAGGTCTTCAGAGCCAGGTTTTCTAGCCTGTCTATGTCGCTTTGTGGGGAACACTCCCCCTCTCCTGCTATTCCTTCTCCCAGGTGCTGCTACGTGAGCCCAGTTTAGCTCATACTCTTTCAGAGACTGGAAACCACTCAGGACACTCTTGTCACTTCTGTCAGGCTAATAAAACTTTGTACTTCTGGTGTGGCTTCTGTCCAAGGTTCTTGGAGCTTTTTATAAACATTAACTAAGTAAACAGTGAGCAGTGTTCGCCTGGGGGCAGGTCAGCAGTCACCGCGGCAACATGGCTCCCGTGGAGGCCGACTGTGCTGCAGCTGCCCAAAGGGCATTGGGGCATCTGCTTCCCTGCCCGTGGCTCAGCTCACACTTTACATGAACTGGCAGAAGGCCTGAAGTCTGCCGTCCCTATTCTGTGCTTAACCCGGCCCCTTGAGGGAGCCACCTTGGGAGTCAGAGAAGTCCCTGGAAACTCTGAAGTCCCCCAAGAATTCTGAAATTCTCCCTTCCTAATAAAAAAAAGTGGTCATTCCCTTGCCCTGTCAGGCAGATGAATAGAACTGGACGGGACTGTCTAGTAACCACTATGGAGAGAAAAGACCCAGAAGAAACAGATTGGCCCAAGGTCAACTGCGTTTGCCTCAGTTTCTCTCTTCTGTACAACGAGCTGGAGAAGGAAATGATAAACCCCTTCATTGTTTTTGCCAAGAAATCCCCATGGACAGAATCGGCATGCTAAGGCCATGACCATGACCATGGGGTCATGAAGAGTCGGATGTGACTAACCGAATAACAAGAACAACCCCTGAAGCCAAACGATACATTTTAAAAAGTTCTCTACTGCTCTTTTGGGGTTTTATATTGCCGTCACTACCTAATGATTCCATACCCCCACCCCCAGCCCCTGACAAACCTTCTCTAGGTCACTAAGTGATAAAGTGGAGAGAGCGCTGGGCCTGGAGTCTGGAAGACCTGAGTTCAAATCCAGCCTCAGACATTTACTCGTAAAATCAGGAGGATAATAGTACCTACTTCCTAAGATTATCATGAGATAATAATAGCCAACTGCTTACCACAGGGCTTGGCATACAGTAGGTACAATATAAATGCTCAATCCCTCCCCTTCCTCGTAACGGGTATACATGTGGACCATGATGAACGACATATGCTGCATTCTGTACCTATAGTTCACCACCTCTCTGCTGAGAGGCTTCCCCATCGCTTCACATCACTCCTCTTAAATCTGCATTAATCACTACATTGATCTGAACCCTGACCTTTTGTTTTCCTTTCCATTATTGGGGTCATCATGCAAATCGGTTACCTTGCTCTGCATCAGTTCATACACTCTTCCCTGGTTTCTCTGAATTTCTTGTATTTGTCATTTCTTCCAGTGCTCTAGGACCAGCCAACTGGAGCCAGCTAGTCGAAGCCTTCCCTTTTATAGATGAAGATACTGAGTCTTGGGGAGGTCAAGCGATAAGAACTGGCAGAATTGGGACTTGAACTCAGGTCCTCTGACTCCACAGTCGCTGCTCTCTCCACTCCGCCATGCTGCCTCAATACAATCGTTAAATTAATGTGCCACAACTATTGAGCCATTCCCCAACTGAGAGGCATCCATTTCTCTCTCAAACCACAGGATTTCCACTATACCAGAGCTGCCTGTCAGGTCTCTTGATGTCTGATTAAGAGATGATGGTGATGATGACGATGATGATGACGATTATCGTTATTGCTATTACTGTTAAGCTGTGGAAAGGCCCACTGCCCAGCAGATGTCAAAGAACTGAAAACTGAGTCCAGGGACCTCAGACATTGTTCTGTTCGACTCTACCGGAACAGGAATCCTGACTATAGCAACCCAGATAAGTGGGCAGACAGCCTCTGCCTCAGCGCCATCAGCCATAAGGAGCTCACCACCAGGAAAGAAATGCATCCACTTTGGATGCATTTACTTCTTCCTCTCATTTTCTCTCAATCTAACCCATTGTGAAGACTTGTCCATTTTACTGCCCACCATACGTCTCAGATCTGCCCCCTGCTCTGCCCCATGCTGTGATTCCTACAACCCAGGCCTGGCCTCCATTACTTCTCACCTGGCCTTCTTTCTTTCTTCCTTCCTTTCTTCCTTCCTTCCTTCATCTTTCTTTCTTTCTTTCTTTCCTTCTTTCTTTCCTTTCCTTCCTTCTTCTTTCTTTCTTTCTTTCTTTCTTTCTTTCTTTCTTTCTTTCTTTCTTTCTTTCTTTCTTTCTTTCTTTCTTTCTTTCTTTCTTTCTTTCTTTCTTTCTTCCTTTCTTCCTTTCTTCCTTTCTTCCTTTCTTCCTTTCCTTCTTTCCTTCTTTCTCTCACACAGAGTAGGTGCTTTAAAAATGCTTATTGCATGATTGAGGTCAGTTACTTGGGCCATGTAACACCCAACACATTTTTGGCACTCCGAGTAGAGCGACTTCTCCAAACCTGGCTGAGTGAATCCTCACACCAAGAAGTTTCTGGGGCTTTCCAGGCTCTTCCCTTTTCTCTTGCACCTATATGTTTGTATAAAGTGCAGTTTACCCCATAGGCCACTGAGAAAAGGCTTATCTGTCCCCTGGGATCATTCACGGCTGCCAGGTCTCAGGAAACAGTTATTGGCAGCTTTGCAAATGGGTTATAAAAATCACCGGTGCCCACAAAAAATGTTCAGCTGCCCATTACAGTGTCATTCACACCACCCACAAGTACTCCCTGATCCCATTACTGCTAGGTTCACCGCCTCCCCCTTCCCTTCACCTCATAACGCTAGGTGAAGAGCACACTATTGTTGGCTCCTAACCAACATGAGATGAGTGCTCTGGCAAGAAGAGACGGCGTATTGTGATGGAAAGAGCATTGCATCTGGAAGGCAGAGAGTTGGGTTCAAATCCCAGCTGCGCCTCTTCTTGTTTAACATCGGCCGGTTGCCTCATTTCCATGGGCCTCCTTGCCTTATCTGTGACAGGAATGCTAGCTGACATTTACATAACACTCTGCAGTTTCCAGGTCTTCCATTCTAAGATTCCCATGGGTGCCTGGTGAATACATCATGGAGTCATTCCAGCATGGAATAAATTAGATTTGTTCTGTTCTCTAGTTAGAGACTAGACACCACCCATGATACAAATGTGTGTAGTTATTCAGAAAGGGGGAGCAAAGTGGGGAAGTAGGAATGGTTCAGGGAAAAATCCATCCCCTCACTGGAAAAAACAAGTCATGCCCCATGGAAAGCAGACCAGTTACATCATCTCTGCCTATAAAAGATGGCGCCCGTAAAGGAGAAACTAAGTTCTGTGGGCCCTTCTTACTTAACCTTGCTTTCTCTGAGCCCTCTTACATGGCCTCTTTTAGGACACACAGGTGGGTGGGTGACAGTTTCTTTCATAGGTGTCAGCGGCGTTATTCTTATTAATCACTAAAGACTATGACTAATGCTGTTGGTGCTGAGTGCCTGGATGTTGGCTCAGACGTAAGGAAGGCTGTTACAGAATCCCCAAATGTCAGAGCCAAGAGGGGCTTCATAGGCCACATAGCCCCATCTGGATGGGAAAAAGCTTCTCCTCACCATCAGACCTGGCAAGTGGTCACCTCATCTCTGCATGAAGCCCTCAAATGAAGGACAGCCTGCTACCTGATGAGGCGGCCCATTCCAGCTCAGGCCAGGTATCAGTTTTAAGAAGGCTTTTTTCTGGCCTTAAGTCTGAATTCTTTGCAACTTCTACCCGTCGCTCCCAGCGTAGCTCTTTGGGGAAAGAAGAAAAGAAGGAAAGGAGGGAGGAAGGAGAGGGAGGGAGGGAGAGAAGGGAAGGAGGAAGGAAGGAAGGACAGAACAGAGGAAGGAAGGAAAAAGGAAAAGATCAAAAAGGAAGGAAGAAAGCAAGCATTTATCAAATGCTTAAATATGAGCCAGGCACTATGCTAAGTGCTTTAGCAATATTATACAATTGATGCTCATAATAATCTAGGGGAGTAGATGCTCTTATTACCCCCATTTTACAGTTGAGGAAACTGAGGTAAACAGGTGAAATGACTTGCCCGGAGTCGTATAGCTAATAAGTGTCTGAGGTTGGACTTGGATCCAGGCCTTCCTGACTCAGGGCCCAACACTTTATCCATTGTATCGCTCAGCTACCCTTATTTGGGCTAAATAGAACAAGACTGACTTTTCCCCTCTGTTCATTATCTCCATTTTATCCTGTATCTCTCATGTTTGTACATCGTTGCTTACTTGTTGTCCCCTCCATTAGACTGATCCTTTCCTTGTGTTCCCAGTGCTTAACATGGTGCCTGGCACATAGTAGGTGCTTAATAAATGCTTGTTGGGTGATTGATTGACAGATAAGAGCCCATCCAAAACTCCAAGATGGCTCTTTAGTCCTCCCTAAGTCTTCTCTCCTCCAGGCTGCATGTCCTGAGTTCCTTCGGATGAGTTCTTTTGTATTGACTGTCTGCTGTTACCCCTGAATGTGTTGTAACCTCCTGGTAGAATGTAAGTTCCCTGAGGGAAAGGGCTATTTCTGCTTTGTATTTGTATCTTTAACACTTACCACAGTGCCTGGCACATAGTATACATTGTATACCTCTGTACGACTATATAACATAGTAACACTTAATAAGTCAAGTCGACAAGCATTTATTAGATTCCTGCTATTTGCTACACATTGCATTGGGGGGTGAAAAGGAAGGCCCAAATCTCCAGTCTCTGGGACTGCACAGTCCAAATGCAGAGACAACATACAAACAACTATGCACGGACAAGTTAGAGACTGGATGAATTAAGGATAATCTCAGAAGGAAGGCATAAAGATGAAGAAAGATTGGGAAAGGCTTCTGCAGAAGGTGAGACTTTTGCTGAGATGTAACAGGAGTCAGGGAAGCCGGGAGGGGATGGTGAGATAGTAGAGAGTTCCAGGCATGAAGAATTGCCAGTAAAAACATCTGGTTATCCGAGCTTGTTTAAAGAATAAGTCAATAATAAAAATCATGATAGCTAGCATTAACGTATCCCCTTAAAGTTTGCAAAGCCCCATACATATGGTATCTCATTTGATCTCCACAACAACTCTAGGAAGAAGGGGCTATTATTATCCTCATTTTACAGATGAAGAAACTGAGGCAAACAGAGGTGAAGTGGCTTGTCCAGGGTCACACAACTAGTAAGTGTCTGAGGCTAGATTTGAACTCAGGAAGAGGAGTGTTCCTGACTCTATGCCCAGGGCTCTATCCACTGCAGCGCCACCTAGTGGCACTGAACAAAAATAGGAAGTGGGACAGATTTGGCCCATGGGCCCTAGTTTGCTGATTGTTGCTCTAACATCAAAATCTCTTTAGATCCTGGCTTGGATACCCAGGGTATTATCTATCCCTTCTAGCTCTGAATCATCTGCAAATTTAACAAGCATTTTATCTAGGCCTTTATCCACATCAGTGACATAATTTTCAACAACCTAGGGCCAGGCACAGATCCTTGGGTGCTCCACTGAAGACCCACCCCTTCCCAAATGACTGGAAACCTTTACTGACTTCTTTTTGAGTCTGTCCATTTAGCGCTTCCTGAATCCAAATACCTAAACTATTGCCTGATTCACCTCCACAAATATGGGGAAATTTGCTGTGTGTCCATCACCGTAGCATCCTGGGTTCATGAATTTAGAGCTGAAAGATTTCTTAGAGGTCTTCTAGTACAGAGGTGTCGAGCTCATAGAAATGAAATTGAGAAATTATTAACAAAACAAATAAAAATACAAAACAATATTTTTGTCGTTGTTCATCCATTTTTCAGTTATATCTGACCCAGTGGTGGGATTCAGCCAGTTCGCCCTAATTTTAGGTTAAGTTCAGCCAACTGGTTGTTAGCTTGGCTGGGGCCTGCACTGGCCATGTGTCAGTGGTGGCAATAGCGCCTCAGCTGGGTTCCGTATTTGAATCCCACCACTGATCCGACTTTTTGTGACCCTATCTTGGGGTTTTTCGGCAAAGATACTGAAGTGGTTTGTCATTTCCTTCTCCAGCTCATTTTACAAATGAGGAAACTGAGGCAAATGGGATTAAGTGACTTATCCAAGGGGCAGCTAGGTGGCGTAGTGAGTAGAGCATCAGCCCTGGAGTCAGAAGGACTTGAGTTCAAATCCAGCCTCAGATACTTGACACATGTACTAGCTGTGTGACCTTGGGCAAGTCACTTAACCCCAATCGCCCTGGCAAAACAAAAACAAAAACAAATGACTCACTCAGGGTAACACAACTAGTGAGGGTCTGAAGCCAGACTTGAACTCAGGAAGACAAATCTTCCTGACTTGAGGACCAGTACTTTATCTACTTCGCCATTTAGCTGCCCCTACAATACAATATAGATATTGCTAATTTGTGGTTTTCTAAGTCAGCACGTGGCCTGCAATGATCAGTTTCTATTTGAGTTTTGAACCACTGTTAGTCCAAAGTTCTCATTTTATGGAGGGGGGAAATGAAGGTGAGGACCAGACTAGAGATGTGACCGGCCCAATACTGAGTCCAAAATAGAAGCCAGATCTGCTTCTTAGCCCACTGCAATGTATTTAAAGTTAGAGAAAGGGGGTTCAAATCCTGACACTGCCATTTCTGAACTGTGAGATTTTGTACAAGTCATTTTCTCTCTCCAGAGTTCAGTTTCTTCATCTATAAAATTGGGAAAATTCTAGGTGTCACAGTGAATAGAGGCCTAGACCTCACCTTGGAGAGACCTGAGTTCGAATCTGGTGGCAGACACTTACTTGTGACCCTGGGCAAGTTACTTAACCCCTGTCTGCCTCAGTTTCCTCATCTGTAACATGGAAATAATAGCATCTATCTCTCAGGGTTCTTGTGAAAATGAAATAAGATAATATTTGTAAAAAGCACTTAGCATAGTTCCTGGCATCTAGTAGGTGCTTTAAGGCTTGCTTGCCAAAATAAGGGGTTTGAATTCATTAGACTCTGAGGAAGGACCTTTCTAGCTCTAATATCTATGATCCTATATCACTCAATTTTCTCTGTGTCTCAGTTTCCAGCTCTATAAAATGAGGATGTTAGATTATATGGCTTCTAAAGTCCTGTCCAGCTCTGAATCTATGAGCCTAGGATCCCAAGTCACCTTATTCTCCTTAGGACTCAAGTTTTCAAAAATAGAGTTTGAAATAGATGGCCTCTGAAGTCTTTTTGGATTCTTAATCTATGATCATGTGATCCTAAATAATTATGTTTTCTCTGGGTCTCAGTTTCTTCTTCTGTAAAATGAGGGAGTCAGATTAGGTCAAGTTTTTATAAAGTCAGCTCAATTAATAAGCATTTAATCGGTGCCTGACATGTACCAGGCACTGTGCTAAATGCTGGAGATACAAAGGCAAAAAATAGTCTCAAGAAACATTTAAATGCCTACTATGTGCAAGGCACTATGCTAAGTACTGGAGATACAAAAACAAAAAATAATCTTGAGAAACATTTAAGTACCTACTATGTGCCAGGCACTGTGCTAAGTGCTAGGGATACAAAGAAAGGCAAAAGATAGTCTCTGTTTTCAAGGATCTCCCAGTCTGATGGGGGAGACAATATATGCAGACAAGTATGGACAAACAAAACATAGACCGGATGAAAGCGGAGCTATTCCAAAGAGGGGAGGCATTAGCATTAAGGGACACCAGGAAAAGCCAGATGGTGCAGCTTAAGTTGATAAATGGAGGCAGTTGGGGATCCTAGAGGCAGAGTGAGGAGGAGTTGCTGTTCCGAGTGCCCCTGAAGGTTCCTCCCAGTTCTCCAGCTCTAGGCCTATGCTATTTCCCCTCCATAGCATCAGCTCTCTTATTGCCAATGGAGCGGTCAGAGGCCAATGCCCCTCACACTGGGATTTATGCCTCCAATGGCTCCTCTTGGTCTTTTGCTTCATGAGGGTCTACAGGGCAACAGCTCTGCTAAGGAGGTTTGGCATCCTTTGCCCTGGCTGCCCCTAGGGAAAGAGGCCAGCTCAGAAGTAGGTCTCTCAGGGAAATACGCCTGGGAAGTGAGCCCAGAGGGAACCACCTACGTGAACTGCCAGGCACCAGGCATTGTTGGCAGTCAGCCTGCCTGACATTGCAGTGCTCTGGAGGCCAGAGAGTTGAGAGACAGAGAGATAAAGATGTGCGTGCGCGCGTGTGCACACACACACACACACACGCACACACACACACATACACACACAGATAGAGACAGAGAGAAAAGAGACAGAGACAAAGAAGAGACATAGAAAGGGAGACAGAGACACACTCACACAGAGACAGAGAGAGAAAAGGGAGAGGAAAACAAAGGGAGAGGAAGACGGGGCAGTGGGGGGCAGGGAGAGAGAGAGACAGAGAGAGAGAGAGAGAGAGAGAGAGAGAGAGAGAGAGAGAGAGAGAGAGCTAACAAGCTAGATACAGAAATTAGAGCATGTGCAGGAACCACACAGAGCCCTAGGGGGAGGTCAACTGTCTAAAAAGTAAGGGATACCAGTCCAATGGAGTCCCAAATACCAAGGAGCACATGCATCTACTGTCACATTTCTGAGATGCCATGAGTCAATCAATCAACAAATATTTATTAAAGCATTTACTAAGTGCCAAGCACTGTACCACGTGCTGGGGATATAAAACAAAACAAAAGTGAAATAGCTCCTTGCCTTGAAGGGACCTAGCTGGGAGACAATGTTTTTGTGTACAAAATATACACAGAGTAAATACAAAGTAACCGGAGAGGGCAAGGTCTCCCTGAAGAAGTAGACGCTTGAGCTGAATTGTGTAGGAAGCCATGGGGTAGTCAAGTGGTGGTTGAGAGAACTGCTCTGGGTACAGGAGGGGGAAGGGGAAGGGGACAGGGGGATTGAGCTCTGTTTGCTTGTTTCCTCTCTATCCCACTTCTCCCATTACCTTTTTTTTTTTTTTAGTGAGGCAATTGGGGTTGAGTGACTTGCCCAGGGTCACACATGTAGTCAAGTGTCTGAGGCTAGATTTGAATTCAGGTCCTTCTGACTCCAGGGCTGGTGCTCTCTCTACTGGGCCACCTAGCCTCCCATTAACTATTGACCAGAGGACAGCCTTCTGAAATTCAAAAGTCAGATTCAGATTTCCCAATGATGTCAGAGTAGTGTCCACGATGAGAGCAGCCATGGCTGATGGCTGAGAAATCATCATCCCAAAAATGTGGCTTCAGGATTCTACAAGGGCACCTACCCTTGCAGCCCGAGCAGAGAGCCACATATAACCCAAGGGTTCTTAACCTGTGGTCCATGGACCACCTCCACCTCACCCATCACCTCTCCTGGGAATCTGTGAATTCATCTCAACGGATCTATAAACTTGGATGGGGAAAAAAATGCATCTTCATTTTCATTAACTTCTAACTGAAATTTAACATTTTCTTCAATTCTTTAAAAACATGATTCTGAGAATGTTTCCATAGGCTTTACAGAACGGGTCTGAAACACACAGAGAAAGGTTAAGAACTCCTGATCTAGTAGGGGCAGCTAGGTAGTGCAGTGAATACAACACTGGACCTGGAGTCAAGAGGACCTAAGTTCAAATCCGGCCTCAGATACCCTTACTAGCTATGTGACCCTGGGCAAGTCACTTAACCCCAATTGCCTCACCAAAAAGAAAAAAAAAAGGCAATGGGAGAAGTTCGATAGAGAGGAAACAGAGCCCAATCCCCCTGTTCCTTCTCCTTCCCCCCCCCCAAAAAAAATATCCCCCATCTAAGGATAATTTTATAAAGACTCAATAAAGAGAGAACAGGACATTCTCAGAACCAGGAACTGTAAGGTATCATTTTTGGCGCATGTGATCTTTAAGCTTGAGCCCACTTTCCTCATGGAACCCACGTGGAATTCTGGGAGAATCCCAGACTTTGTGAGAATCATTCTTTTGTACTTGCTACACCTGTGTGATAAATACCTCCTTCTAAAAGCTATTTGAAATCTGGCTGATAAAAAGGCACACACCAGACTGAGGGCTGTAAGCAACCATATCAAATCTATAACCCCTAGAATCTTGAGGGGAGAAGTAATCATTGCCTTCTGGGAAAAGAAAGTTCCAGTTAGAGTGAGCCCAGAAGATATGGTATATATAAATCTACAAGTCATCTGCATAATTGAACCCATGGGGATGCTGAGATCACCAAGTGAGACAATATATAAAAAGGATCATAACAGTTAGCATTTAAATCATGCTTTAAAGGGAAATATTATCTCTTTGATCTTCACACCAACCCTGAGAAGGAAGTGCTCATCAGTCCCATTCCATAGGAGAGGAAAATGAGGCAGGGGTTAAGTGACTTGCCCGGAGTCACACAGCTAGTAAGGGGCAGAAGTTGAATTTGAATTCAGGTCTTTCTGAGTCTATCGTACCACCTAGCCGCCTTTAAGAGGAGAGAAGAGGGCCCAGGACAACACTTTGGGGAAAATGCTGGCTGGTTTTGGGCCATGGCCAATTCAGGACCAGGGTACATTGGGATGGATATGCTTTGGCAAGCTCTTGATGGAATGCCTTACACGAATGTTAGGTCACATTTCCACAGTGTGTTAGAATTTGCAAATGCCTTTTCCTCACATCAACCCTCAGAAATAAAGGGTGTAAGCCAGGGGTGGGGAACCTTCAGCCTTGAGGCCACCCGTGGTCCTCGAGCACATCCGTTTGACTGAATGCAAACTTCACAGAACGGGGGTTCCCCACCCCTGGTAAGCGTTGCTAACCTCATTTTACAAAGGAGAATTCAGAGGCCCAAAGACACAGAGACCCTTTCAAAGTCAGGTAGGTAGTTATCAGAGCCTGGATTCGAACTTAGATTTTCTGTTCAGTCCAGCGCTCTTTTAATCTCATGGGGTTTGCAAAAACCAAACAAAAAACATTAATATTTGATGAGATGGTCATTGATAGCATAGGTTCAGGGATTTTGAGTCGTAAGGGACCTTAGATGCCATCTAATCTGACCTGATCGTTTTACACATGAGGAAGGAGGTTCAGAATGAATTAAATGGTCTCTTCAAGCTTGTGCAGCTAGCAAACGGCAGAGGCAACATTGAACCTGGGTCCTCTGATGCAACATCCTGCATTCTTTCTGTTGCTTCACAGTGCAGAATCCCCCTAGAGATCTGGACTTTACCAGTCCCTTAAAAGACATGGAAAGGGCAGGACCTGAAAGGCCTTCGGGGACCCCACAAATCTCAGCTGTAATCTGAAGCCCAGCAGGAGAAATCAATGCCCCTCTACTACACAGCCAGGAGAAGCAGTCTTCATTGGTGAGGTCAGGGAGGCCTGGTTTCAAGTCCCACCTGGGACGCTTATTGTCTCCTTGACCCAGGGCAAGTCACTTAACTTAGCGGTGCCCCAGACTTTATAAGCTGTCTATGAGCTGCAGGGAAAGCACAAATCTGCATCCGTAGAGGTATTATTGTGGACTTTGTTTCAGCAGCCAGGCAAACCAATGTAACAGTGTTACCTACAGGCTTCACCATAGAAAGCAAAGTTTGGCTGAGGAGGGTAATCCTCTGAGCCTTACCACTTACTTGGGCAAATCACTCAGCATCTATGGGCCTCAGTTTCCTCCTCTGTAAAACGAAGAGAGGTCGACTATAGTGGCTATAGATAGACTTTTAGGTCTTCCCTGCCTTTCTAGGTCCATGATTCCAAGTTGTCTTGTAGATTCTAGGAGGCAAAGAAGTGTGGACAGGGATGTAATCCAGAGATGCGGGAAAGCCTTTGGAGGTTTGGAGACAGGTAATGGGGGTTCCATTTTGACCATCTTTGGGTCCTTGGTCTATTAGATAAAGAACCTTCTGTCCCTTTAAGACCACTGAACTCTCTAATGTGGGTGGGGACCGTGCAAGTCTTCATGGGAAGTCCTTCTTTGAATGATAAAAAGGTGACTTTAATTGAAATAGAGTTACAACTAGTGCCAGATTTAAGAAGATGCTCCCTCATTTGTCAAATCAAGAGAGCTGAGGAATTATATATATATGTACGTATGTGTGTAGCATGCATACATATATATAATATCTATATTTATGTATAATTTATGCAGTATTTCTCTGATTCACACAACCTGCTTAAGCTATCCATTATGGCCCATCACATTAATTTAATTGAAAAATTCAGAGGGAATTGTATTAGATTTTTTTCCCATTAAATTAACATTAGCGCCTTTAAATAGATGTCCTGGGTGCCCATTGTTGCTAACAAAATTATTACGCAAATTGAAATTTGGCCTTTCTGGATTTGGCCACCATTTCCCAGACTCCTCCTCTCCCCCCCCCCACCCCAACCCCTTTCATTTAATTGTCCCCACATCCCTGAGTTCCCAGGCCACTGGGAAGAGAAGGGAGATCCCTGGTGCTTCAGAGTTTCCCTCCATGTGCCCCACTCCTCATGCCCGATCTGGCCTCATCTTCCTCCTGGAAGCACCTTGAACAGTGCTTCATACATAAGAAGAATGTTTATGGAAGGAAGTGGAATTTGATCTCAGCTTTCTCTACGAGGATTTGGGCTTGAGTCCAGCAGAGGAAGGGTTAAGTGAACAAGGATGTAGCTGGACCCCCTCCCCCAGCCCCAACTAAGGATAAGGGAAGTGATTCACAAGGAAGTCATTTAATTATTCTTGTATGTGCCTAAGTGTGGCCAAAAGAGAAACAGATGGTGGGTGAGGGCACATGAATTGTTTTGTTTTTGTCTCTATGGACCCTGCACCTAGCACAGGGCCTGGGACATAGTAAGTGTTTAATAAATGCTTGTTGATTGAGTGACTGACATTCTATGCTTTGGGGTCCCCCCCCCCCAGCATGGATATCTGGTGTTTTATATTTCTTTTTGAGACTGGGTTATCCCATCTTGCCCAGACTGGCTGTTGGTTGCAGTGGCCACTCCTGGGGGTCAGTCTCGCTACTGATCAACAGCTCTGTTTGCAAACCGGGCCAATTCATCCTTCTTTAAACAGCCTAGTGACCCTAGCTGCTGGGGGGGCTTGCCATAGTGGTGTGTGACTTGGTACCCAGCCTTCTGCAGCCCCGAACTCCGGAGCTCAAGCGATCCCACCACCCCCACCCTCAGGCAGTTTTATGTGATCCTAAGGGCTCTTTCCTTGAAATTAACTTACATGATGCTCCCGGAGTCCTGGAAGCATTTAATAAAATCGGTTGTACTACCTGATGCATTTCACCCTCAGCTGCCAGGAATGCCTTTTGCCTCCAGCGGGGAGGAGGGACCTTCTCTGAGACCCTTGGCACTTCATTTTGTCTCTTCAGGAGCTGCCCACTTGGTTTGCTGTGGGAAGCTGAATAAGAAGCAGTGCAGACTGGAGTTTGTGGAATCTTCCTTATCTAATCTTTCTCTCCTCTTTAAGTATACCTGGGCCTGCATTTTTAGGTTGAAAGTTCTCACATGTCCTCCCATCTCCCATTCCCCCTCCCTCTCCACCTCTTTTAGATTTTATCTTTCAGTCCCGGTGAGTGAAGTCATTCCCTGCTAATCCTTTTGGTTAAGCACTGAGGTTTCACTAACCTGGAAGAATCCTAGGAGAAGCCCTTGTCTTTCTTTTATTCTGTCTTATCTTATCTCTCCGTCTCCTGTTGAATGTTTCCCTTTGGTGTACGTGCTAAGCCTACCTTGGATTCAAAACCAAAAAGCTTCAAATCTGGCTACTCTAACTTGGGAAAGTCTAGACTTTCTTTTCTGCTGGCTTTTAAAAATTGAATTGCAAAAATATAAATTAGAGGGGGATTAGGCTGCACTGATTCTGTGTTGTTATTCAGTTGTGTCAACTCTTTGTGACCCCATTTGGGGTTTTCTTGGCAAACATACTGGAGTAGTTTGCCATTTCCTTCTCCAGTTCATTTTACAGATGAGGAAACTGAGGCAAACAAGGTTAAGTGACTTGCTCAGGGTCACACAGCTAGGAAGTGTCTGAGGCCAGGTGTTAACTCAGGGCTTTCCAACCTTAGGTTATCTTAGGGCCGAATTAAAATGAAATAATTATTCGAGGGCCACCTTCAGAATAAAAATACAGTACACTAATAGAAAGTAGGGGAACGTGCGAAATCAATACGACAGGAGAAGGCGCGCAAAGCACGAAAGCAAACACAAAATGACAAAGCGACAAGTATAAAGGTAGGTGCATACTGACTAGTCTGCATCCCACAGATTAAAAACAGCAAACTAAGTTAACAGCAACGAGATTATTTATTAGTGGTGGAATTAAAAAATCGAATACGAATTCCAAATTATATGCAAATTTTTGTTTTATTTTTTTTCCCTCGTGAAAATTAAAACCCACAGGTGGGCCACATAAAATTGCACTTTGGGCCATATTTTGGACCTCTCTGTTTTAACTCAAGGAGATGAGTCTTCCTGACTCCAGACCCTATCCACTTTGCCATCAAGGAGGCCATTTTCCCAAAATGAAAATTTTTTTCCAGCTGTTAGTGTGAGACTTTTGCGTTTCTTCTAGCTACCTGGGGGAGTGAAGTAGAGATCATAGACTCTGGGAAGACAAAAATATCAGTGGGGGGAGAGAGCTCAGAAGTCCTCTAGTGGAACCCCCAAGAATCCTCTCTACATCAAGTTTTTCTTGAAGGCAGTAAGGAAGTCAGCTAGGTGGCGCCATTGTGCATAGAGCACCAGGCCTGGAGTCAGGAAGACTCATCTCCCTGAGTTCAAATCTGCCCTCAGATACTACTAGCTGTGTGACCCTGGGCAAGTCACTTCACCCTATTAGCCTTCATTTCCTCATCTGCTAAATGAGCTGGAGAAGGAGCTGTCAAACCACTCCATTATCTTTGCCAACAAATCGCCAAATAGAGAGTCAGACACTATTGAAAAAGGATTCAACAAGTAAGGAGGAACCCAAAGTCTCGAAGGCATATTGGGGCAGCTCTTGAGTTAGAAAGTTACTCCTTTTGTCAAGCCAAGGAGAACAAAAATGATTCTCTTCTTCCTTACATTCCTTCAAATACTTGGAGACAGTTCACCCCTCAGTACTCTAGTCCCCAGACTAAACAACCCCAGTTCCTTCAACTGATCCTGGCATTCAGTGCCCTTGACATCTTTCTTAATTGGAGGCCCCTTTATAGTTATTTCTCAAATGCTTCCTTTGCTAGGTTTTAAAAAAGAGGATTTCAACTCAAATTCAAGAGGAAATTCCATAATGGCATTTGCCAAAATTAATCATTTTTATTAATTAACCATAGGGCACAGAACTAGAGCCAGGAGGGATTAATCTCATAGACCAACTAATCTGTTGCTGCCATAGATGAGGGAATCGAGGAGGAAGGGAGGTGAAGTTCCCCTGCCCAAGGTCACACAGGCAGTGAGGCCATGGGCAGGAATCAACACAGATTATCTAACTACTGAGCCTAGGGTTCATTTGACTTGTAACTCTTTCCTACTCAATCAACAAACACTTATTAAATGCCAAATAAATATTAAATACTGTGCTTGTTTCTATTAAGTGCCAACTCTGTGCCTACTAAAATGTAAGCTCCCTCAGGAATGGAGTTTTTGACTATCCTAAGTGTCCAACTGAATTGAATGAAAACTCTTTGGTAGGTTCTGGAGGAGATACAAAGGTGAAGAAAATATTTTGGCTGCTGAGATCAAGGGACTTATAGTTTACTAATGGGGATGGCTTCATTCACTCAAAAAGCATTGTTAAGCACCCAATAGTCAGTCAGTCAGTCAACAGCATTTATTAAGCTCCTACTGTATTCAATTGGATAAACATTTTATGCTGTTGTTGCTGTTCATTTGTTTCAGTTGTGTCCAACTCTTCCTGACCCCACTTGGCAAAGATGCTGGAGGGGTTTGCCATTTCCTTCTCCAGCTCATTTTACAGATGAGGAAACTGAGGCAAACAGGTTAAGTGACTTGCTCAGGGTCACCCAGCTAGGAAGTGTCTGCGGCTGGATCTGAGCTCCAGAAGATGAGTCTTCCTGACTCCAGGCCCAATGCTCTGTTCATTATGGCGCCCCCTAGCTGCCTTTCTGTACTTTAGGAAGATTGACTCTATAGTTGAATAGAAGGTAGACTGCAAGTGAGGAAAGACCAACTAGCAGGTTATATTGTAATAGTCCAGGGATGAGATGACAAGGGAATAAAACGCTAATTCTTTGACAGGGTCCAAGGAGAGAAGGGGGTGCATAGGAAAGATGCTGTGGAAGGAAAAATAAGAGTTGGTAACCAATTGGATGTATGGGGTGGGTGCTAGTGATGAGTACAGGATGAAGCCTAGGTTTCAAGCTTGGGTGACTGGAAGGATGGTAGATTGCATGATAGTATAGGCAGCTGGGGGCACCCTAGGGAACAGAGTCCTGAGTTTGGAGTCAGGAAGATTTCATCTTCACACGTTCAAATCCAGCTTCAGACACTAGCTATAGGCAAATCACTTCACCCTGTTTACCTCAGTTTCCTCATCTGTAAAATGAACTGGAGAAGGAAATGGCAAGTCACTCCAGGATCTTTGCTAAGAAAACCCCAAATGGGGCGACAAAGGGTCAACTGGACTGCACAACAACAAATGTTCCAGGCATGATGCTGAGAATACAAAGAAATTGGGTGAAACAACGCCCACTTACAAAGTGCTTACATTCAACTTTGTTAAGAACATAGACAAAAAGAAAGGGAGACATAAAGAGATGAAGCCCGACAGGTAGGTTGGGACCAGCTTGTGGGGGGCCCTGAGTGCCGTAGGCAGGCGTTTCTGTTTGATTTGCTGGGCAATGAGGCCACTGAAGGTTTGGGAGCACAGGAATGACGAGATGACATGTGCACAGATAAATATAGCACAGAATGTAATATGCCAAGTGCAGATGAGGAGGACAGAGTGACTGCCTTTGAATGTGTAAAAAGCAACCCAGGAGCTAAAGGAACTTTAGCAAAGTAAAAATATCTCTTTGGAGGTTGCTGGGGGGGATGGAAGAGAGAGCTAACTTGGCATTCTCTCTCTCTCTTGATCCTTTGAGCAGTCTAATGAAGTCTATGGACCCTTTCTCTATTTTTGAATACATAAAATAGAATACATAGGACTACAGAAGAAACCCATTTTATTGAAATAATATCTCTCTCAATCAATCAATCTATATCTATCTATCTATCCCTATATCTATCTATCCATCTATCTATCCCTAAATCTATCTTTCTATCCCTATATCTACCTATCCCTCATCTATCTATCTATCTATCTATCCCTAAATCAATCTATCCATCCATCCCTATATCTATCGATCCATCCATCCATTCATCTATCCATTCATTCATCTATCCATTCATCCATCCATCCATTCATCTATCCATTCATCCATCCATCCATCCATCCATCCATCCATCCATCCATCCATCAGTCCATCCATCCATCCATCCATCCATCCATCCATCCATCCATCCATCCATCCATCTATCTATCTATTAGCCCCCCCCCAAAAAAAGCTCACAGTCTGCAGATGTGAATCTTTGATGTGACTCCAACCCTTCATTTAAGAGATTGAAAAAGTTTGGGACCCCGTAAATTCAGTGATTTGTTTAAGACCACTTAGACAGTAAGAGATTTGATCAGAGCTTCTTGGATTGCAGATCTAGCAATGGAGGACCTTTCCATGCCACCCCCACTTTGAAAGATGGGGTCAAGACAGACTCGTGTGCAGGCTCCATGAGCCGTTACGAATCTGCTGTGATTTCGTGGAGGCCACACCATCCAGGAACTTCTTTGCTCTTGGATATTGCCTTCTACCCACTCAGTATGGATCTTGCCAGTATCTGGGTTTTTACTAGTTGTCTCTTCCTTTTGAAAGTAAGCTCCTTGAGGGCAGGGACAATTTTTGCTTTTTCTCTGTATCCCCATCACTTAGTCCTGTGCCTGACAGTCAGTAAGTGATTAATAAATGCTGATGGATTGATTGTAATGGAAGAGGCCCCACTGGAAAGCTCTCACACTCTCTAAAGCCTCTAACCCTCTGGCACTCTTCCAAAATGACAAAGTAATTTCAAGATCCATTCTTTTGAATTAACCAGGTTCTCCTCCAATTCAGCTTTCAGGCCTCTCATCTCAGGGACTTTGTATCCTTCACCCCAACCCATGCCTGGAATATTCTCCTTTCTGTAAGCATCTCCGACTTTCTTTAAGGCTTCTCCTACATAGGATCAGAGCTTGGGAGCTAGAAGAAACTTGAAAGATTATCAGATCTACTACCCACCTCATCTCACACCCAAGTAGGATGTGACTTACCCAAGGTCAGGCAGAAGTGGAAATCCAGGATTTGAATCTAGGTCTGCTGACTCCAAAGCCACATTAATTGTGCTGAGCCCCATTGGTTCCCTACCTCTGTCCTCTATCCTCCTCAAACTGTCTAGTATTTGCTTAACTGGTCCCATGTGGCATCCTCTAGTAAAATAGACATATCTTGTATCTCTAATGCCTAAAATTGTGCTATGGTGTTTTTCTTTTGGGGGGTGGGGTGGGTAGGGTCAGGGTGCAGTTGAGGAAATGACCGTAAATTCAGCAACTGAGGAAATCTGTCTGTCACTACCCATGAACTCCAGCTCTGCTAACTAACCTCTTAAGGTAGAACTGAG
Source organism: Phalanger gymnotis (assembly GCA_028646595.1). Lineage (NCBI taxonomy): Eukaryota > Metazoa > Chordata > Mammalia > Diprotodontia > Phalangeridae > Phalanger > Phalanger gymnotis. The sequence goes on from CM053622.1 coordinate 20,821,721, forward strand.
AAAATGAAGGATTTGCCCAGAGTCAAATAGCCAATACATGTTAGAGACAGGCCTTAAACCCAAGACGTGGCTTAGTGGATACAGTTCTGAAAGGGGGTTCAAATTCCACCTGTTGACACCTCCTAGCTGCCTGACCCTGGGCAAGTCATTCAACCTTTGTGGGCTTCAGTTTAACAATTTATAAAATGGTTAAATCAAATCTAAGACCTCTCCCAGCTCTGAATCTATGAGCCTGGGAGGACCTCAGAAACCAGCTTATCCAATACTTAGCATTTTACAGAGACAGGTATGGAGCGTCCCAGGCAGGATGGAATCCCAGGTCTGTCTTCTGGATCCAGAGCCAACGTGCCACCCACCGCCTCCTTGACTCTGGGGCGAGGTTTCCATCTTTTCTTCTGTGTCTGCCTCTGTCTACCTACTCACACACAATAAATGTTTGTGGAATTTGATTGGATCAAACCATTTCTTACAGTAATGAGAAAGCTCCCAAGCAGAGGTGAGACGTGTCAGAGCATGACTAACATAGACAGGGTATTTTCCCTCAAAATATTCCAGACCAGAGGGGGATATTATAATCTCCTTGAGGGTAGGGACTGTTTTAGTTTTATCTATGGATTCTTGGCACCCACCACAGTGTCTGACACGTAGGGTTTCATAAATGCCTGTTGATCGATTGACATCATATCAATCAAACGATGATCAAATGGGTGTGTAGGTGGTGCCATAGTGCATAAAGTGCCAGCCTGGAGCCAGGAAGACTACTCTCCCTGAGTTCAAATCCAGCCTCAGACACTTACTCATTGTGTGACCCTGGACAAGTCATATAACCCTGTTTGCCTCAGTTTCCTCATCTGTAAAATAAACCGGAGAAGGAAATGGCAAGTCATTCCAATACCTTTGCCAAGAAAACCCCAAAGGGGGGGGGTCACAAAGAGTCAGACAAAGCTGAAAAAGGATTGAACCACAACATGCCGTTGTATCCTTCCAGAAGAATGTAAATTCTAGGAGGGCAGGCACTGATTCGTGGTTTTTTTTTTCTGTATGTCTAGTACAAACCTGGTGTTTGATAAATGCTTAATTAATGTATTTAATAAATAATTTATTTATTAAATGGTAGGTGTTTAATAAATGTTGACTGATTAATTGCTATTATATCCCCTTGGAGAAGATGAGCTCTGAAACGACAGGAATTATTTCCTTAAAGGTTTTCCTATCTACGGGAAGGTGGTGTAGTAGATGAAGCCATGGGCTTAAAGTCAGGGAGACCTGAATTCATTCATTCACTATTAGCCGTGTGAACCCAGGCAAATGACTTAACCTTTCTGGGCTTTAGGTCTTTGATTTGTAAAAAATGATGGGGTTGGACTCTGTGGCCTCCAAAGTTCCTTCCAGCTTTTAATCTATAATTGTATGAACATAGCAGAGGCTGAATAAAAGCTCGTTGAAGACGTTGACTAACTGATTCCTGAACTAGAACTCAGGCCAAGGAGCCTCGGCTTTTCTCCCGCCACCCCCAGGCTACTTCTCTGTAGTTCAGACTTCCTGGCTCTCCAAGGACTGCTATGCTTCTGAAAGATTATGTGGGCCTAGGACCCTAAGGTCCTCCAGTGAATAACAGTAGGGAAGTAGGAAACACAACATTATCTGATCCCCCTCCAGGGAGAGTAGGGAGGAGGGGAATGGGTGAAGAAGCCAATAGAGAAAGCTTCCTCTATCTCTCCTCCTGGCTCTTACCTCTGGGTGAATCACGCTATTTACTAACCTGGCCTCCAGCCCCCTTATATTCACCAAACCCTGAGATCCTCCCCTCCCCCCAGCCCCCAGGCGACCGGCACCCAGCTCCACTTGCTGGGAACTGAGGAATGGGGCATGGGCCAAGCATAGCTCCCTATTCCATTCCTGGGGACACAGGCCCAGTCTTGCCTTACACTCCCAACAATGCAAAGAGTTCTTTTCTCTGAACTCTCTTGAGAATATTGGCCAATCTAGAAGAGCTTTTGTGGCAGGGGCTCCTTCTCAACCAGGGCCAATGGCTTGAGGAGAAACTCCAGTCATTGGGAGCATAGGATTTTTATTTCAGAGCAGAACAGGGCCTCACAAGCCAACTAGTCCAACAGATGAAGGAGGAATGGGAGTTTCAGAGAGTTTAGGTGGTTGGCTAGAAGTCACCCTGAGAGTAAGAAGCAGAGCTGAGACTTGAACCCAGATCCTCTGACCCCCAAATCTAGGCTCATTTGTGGACCAAAAAGTGAAAACGGGTTAGGAAGGAAGGACCAGGAGCAAGATAAGGGAGGTGTAAATTGCATGCTGATCTTGAAGGGAAATAAATATGAACTACAAGGCACTTTGAGATGCCTGAGTTCAAATCCTACTTACACTTGACCTTGAACCCTAGAATATCCTGGGACCTTGAACAAATTACCTCCATTCCCTCCCCTCTCTGATGATAGATAAATGTAGCCCACGTTCTGAAGCTACTATCTCGATTTCTGCTCTTACTAATGAGCCTTTCAGGGCTCTAGGAATAGGCCTGAGGGGTTGGGGCTTGTCTTTCTCATGCTATATTGTTCATGAGCCCCTACTAGCCTCCTTCCCTCTCAGAAATGACTAACTGATCTCAGTAAATCAACCAGGCAGCCGAGTCAGAAGACCTGAGTTCAAATCCAGCCATAAATCCTGGGCAAGTCACTTAACCTCTGTCTGCCTCAGTTTTCTCATCTATAAAATGGGGAAAATAATCCTAATACCTACCTCCCTGAGTTGTTGTGAAGATCGAGCGAGACACTATTTGAGGATCAAATGAGATAATATTTGTAGAATACTTTGCAAACCTTGCAGTATGACATAAATTCAAGCTAAAAAAAACCACCCCCTCAAAAAAAAAAAAACTTAATTAGCTTTTAGAAATGGGTATAGTTCTATAGTTGGTACAAGACATCCCTCCAAAGTTTGAGACATAATCTTCTACAAAGACACAGAGTCCAGGGGAAAGTGGGCTCAAGCTTAGGGAGCATGTGTAGCAAAGAAGTGTTTCACAGCTCCTGGAGCCTTCAAGTTGTCCCCCTGATGTATGGTAAAGTTTTTCTCCTGGGTTCCTTATGCAATTTTAAATCTGCTTCCCTTCAGGGACTAGGAAAGCCCTGCATAGATAAGTAAGAATCAGGGCAAAGGGGATGGAACAGATTGGGAAATCCTGGAGAGGGGGAAATCTCCTTACAACTCTGAGAAAGGAGGCAGGTTGGGAGAGACAAATGGGGATTGCCACCACCAGGGTGGGAAGGAGACCTGTTTGGAGGGGGAATGTGGCCTCCATCTAGCACTGTCTTATCAAACACACACACACACACACACATAAAAACACATATACAAACAAATATACATATACACATATATACATACACACATAAAACACACATACAAATACACATATACACACATACATACAAACACACATACACACACACACACAAGTTGTGGGTAGCCTTTGTGGTATGAAGGTTATACTCTCAGGTTATGAGATCTTCTCTCTTTTTCTCTTGGAGGTGTTCAACGCTGGGCCCAGTGGTTAATTCTGCCTAACAGCTATGTTCGGCAGCAGCTAGGGGATTCTTTTGACTCAGCAGAACTGTAATGCTAACCGTCAAAAGGCAGCCAAGCAAGACGAGAGGTAGAGACTGTTTCCCACTCCCCACCCCCAGCACTCACACACATACCTCCCCCCACCCCAGTCTTTCTCTTCACCTTTCATTTCCCTGCCTGTTGCCACCTTCCCAAGGCCTCAGCAGGCATTACACACACACACACACACACACACACACACACACACACACACACACACACACACACACACTCCACTCCATGCCCCTGTGGCTGAGATTTTCCCATTGTCCAACCCCATCGGAGCCCATCTTGTCATGGTAGACTGCAGAAAGGAAACCACTGCCGAGTCCAGTCCAACCTGGTCTGCCTGGGTCTCTCAATGACACCTGAGCAGGAGACCCTGCTCGCCCCAAATGTGTTGTGTCATCTCCCAGGCTCAGACCAGTCTGAGGGGGTAAAAGAGGCAGCTGCCAGACTCCTGTGGTTTCCAGGGTGTGGTAGCAATTTGCCTGCACTGGGACTTTGTACCGTTGTTGCAGGGCTCTTGGGTATGCATGTGTTTTAAAGGTAATGATTTCACCCCAGGTCTGGGAGGTGCTCTACCTACTGGCACAGAATCCCACACCCAACTTGCAGGATGGCCACAGGAGATGCCCGGGGAGTTCAGCAGCTGGGGTGAAAGGGCTGCGGCCAACTCCAGCCAGCTCCAGCCTCTGGGCATGCATACACGCTGCTGCCTGCAGAAGGCCCCAACACAAAGTGAACCAGCTGGGCAGGGAGCAGGAAGAAAGGAAAGAGTGGATTGGGGCCCAGCCCACGCAGCTTCCACAGCTGTTCACTGACTGCCCTTGAGTGAGGGCTCTGCCTCAACTTGACTCCATACAGCTTAGTCTATTATTCCCTTTGGAAGAAGTTGGTTGGCTGGGGCTGCTTGGCACATGACTAAAGGTGGATCAGGGTATGCCCTCGACACAAATTTGTGGCATGGTCTGCCATTTTGGGACAAAAAAAAAAAACCCAGAATGGTGGCTGTCATGCAGAGGTTTCAGATGGGGAAAATTTCTGTTCCTTTGGGTGGATTTCATCTGAATTTCATATACCAGGGAAAGTTACAGTGATTTGGTTCAATTAAATTCAACAATGATCTTTTCATTAATTTTTTTAATGTTTTTAAATTCTGAACTTTACAAATACCAAATAAAACGAGCCTTTCCCTGGACAAAGTAGAACAGAAAAAGAGGGTTGTACAAGAAACTATGAATTTCTATCCCATGCATCTTGCCTTTCCTTTTAAGTAGATAATAAATTCAACATGTAACTTTTAAAACTGTCCTGCTCAATGAACATTTTTTAAAATGCCAACTATATTCTAGGCTCTGTGCCAGATGCTTGGGATACAAAGGTAACCGTCAATCACAAAACCTTTATTAAGCACCTACTATGTCTCAGGCACGGTTCCAGGGGCTGGGGATACAAGTACAAATCCCTACTCAGTGCAGTGGGACACATAATAATCAAATAACAAATAAAATAAGAATAAAATATATAAATAAGAATTAAAAGATGATAATAACTTTCATCCCTCCATAATTCTACCCTAGTAAAGGAGGAAGAAACAATGCCAGGGAAATCAGAAGCGATGGCTCCCAACTCATCACATCCTCCTGAACTGTTCACCAAAGATGCTCAGAGTTGGGGGGACTCAGAATCCATCTGGTCCAGCTAATACCCAAGCAAGAATTCCCTCTCCAACAGTGTGACGGGTGGTCCTTCGATGGTGGCTTGAAGACTTCCAGTGAGAGGAATCCTGCTCCATCCTGGGATAGCACATTCCACTTTTGGAGAACTCTGACCGTTAGGAAGATTTTGTTGAGATCTTCTCTATAACTTCTACCTGGCACCTCTGGGGCCAAGCCGAATGAGTGTAATCCTTCTTCCACGTGACTGCCTTCCATATACTTGAAGACAGCTATCATGTCCTGAGGAAGCGTTTTCCTCTCCAGTTCCTTCGAGTCGACCACTCATCCCTGGTAGAATATAGTCTTCTCTTTCTGTCTTCAATGCTTAGCACAGTGACTGGCACATAGTAGGCACTTAACAGATGCTTGTGAACTGACTTCACTGATTCTACAATCCACTGTGTAATACTAGAGTCACCCTATGACTCTGTGCCTCAATTACTTCTTGCAAAATGAGTCTGAGATCTAACTCTTACTTGTTCAACTTTGTATATATTTAGTATTCACTCATCTTTATTCAAATAAGATAATATTTACAAAGCACTTAGCCCAGTGCCTGGCACATAGTAAGTGTTATATAAATATTTTTGTCCTATTGTTTTCAGGCATATCTGATTCTTCTTGACCCCATTTAGGGTTTTCTTGGTAGAGATCCTAGAGCGGTTTGCCATTTCCTTCTCCAGCTCATTTTACAGATGAGGAAAACGAGGCAAACATGGTTAAATGACTTGGCCAAGGTCACACAGCTGGTAAGTTTCTGAGGCCAGATTTGAACTCAAGTCTTCCTGACTCCAGGCCGAGCCGTCTATCCATGGTTCCACCTACCTGCCCCACGTAAATGCTAGACAATAATAATAACAAACAACGGTAATTATTATTATGCTTGTGGTTGTCATTATTCTCCCAGTAGAATATAAGCTCCCTGAGGGCAGAAGCTCATTTTTGTCTTGGAATCCCGGTTGCATAGGGCAGTTCTAGGCACATAGCAGACACTTAATGACTGCTTGTTTAATGAATGAATGAATGATGAAGAATAAGTGAAATGCTTCAGGAAATGCTTGGGGCTCCTTGAAAATAAGGCAGCAGGTACAGTCATGGTTTCATTATAGTTTTATCCAAAAATATGCCTTCAAAGGGGTGGCTAGATGACGCAATGGATAGAGCACCGGCCCTAGAGTGAGGAGGACCTGCGCTCAAATCCAGCTTTAGATACTTATTGGCTGTGTGACCCTGGGCAAGTCACTTAGCCCTAATTGCCTCCGAAACCAAAATGCTTCTAAGTGAGGAGTCCCGAACCTGGGGTCTGCAAACTTGTATCTTAAAATATTTGGAGAATTTGTTTCTATGTAATTGGTTTCCTTTATAATCCTCTATATTTTGTTTTATGCATTTTAAAAACATCATTCTGGGAGGGGCTCCATGGGCTTCATCTGAATGACAAAGGGGTCCAGCATGTACAGGAAGGTTAAAAGCCTGTATTTTGAGTGAAGGGTTTACATTCACTAAAAAGCACATCAAATAATAATAATATAATTACATTCAGGTCCTAGCTGTCAAGTGTCTAGCGTATGCAAGATATGGCAGCCTTAACTCTAGCTAGGGAGACGACATACATATATAGACTATATGTACATATATATTCCACTTACCTAATTCCTTTCCGAGAAACTCAAAGAGACAGAGGGACATTATCTCATATGTCCTCATTCTAGTCCTGTGTGGGTATTGTTACAAATGAGGAAGCAAAGATGCAGAGAGGTCATATAATGAGTCGGGAAAAGATGTAAGGACAAAATATGGGTTTCCTAACTCTTGGAACAGCTCCAAGCCCATTAAAGGCAGTGAGAGGAGAAATTACTTTTCTTTATAATTGGGAAGGCCACGGAGGCAAATTGCTCTCCCCTTCCCCCCTTCTACCACTTGGATAGGTTGGGAAGGTGGGGGAGGACAGTAGGCTAGTGGGTGTATCGGGGATGGTCTTTCTTGTCGATTGTGAAAATGACTGAAAGGCTATGGAAATTTTTTGTTGGATCCCTGACTTGGTCCAATGGACCTGGTCCAAGCAGGGAGAGATACATACGCTGAAGCATACTCATTGAGAGCTTCGAGAGTTGACTTTTCTCCCTCCTACAACATTCAGGATTCAAAAGCAACAGATCGGTGCTTCTCCATTGATTGAATTCCCATTCAGGGGCCATAGCTCATGGTGAGAAACAAGTCAACCCAACCCAACATGAGGATACTTTTCCTTCTTCTTGAGGACACTCCATCCCATTAGGAGAAGCAATCAGCTTAGACTGAGAAGTTGATGGATGGGCTTGGTGTTACATTCTCACGGAACAGTCATGGGGCTGTCCTATTAAAAGAGACAACCCAATAAGCTGAGGAGATTCAGTCGATAGGATTAGCTGTGCTCATGGAAAGGCTAAAAGGAGATGGCACTGGGTGAGCAAAACCAGGTGTCCAGTCCTCTGGTGGGCATTATAAATGAATCCAGGAATTCAAGAGAACTGTGTTTCAGAGACAAAGCTTTTTCCTTTCTTTGTTTCTGGGTGAAATTTCCCCCTAGGTGGGCAAGGCTAACAAGTAGAGTAATTGACAAATATTAAATGAGACAAAGGCAAGTGGCTATGGGGATCCCACTACTTGGGACCTTCACCTCTTTTGCCCAGCCCTTTCATAGCTACCCAGATTCCGACAGGTTTCTGAGGGCACAGAAGGAATAGATGGTGGGAAATCCTTCCCATCTCCCACCCCAGCCACCATTTCAGTTGTGTCTGACTCTTCCTGACCCTATTTGGAGTTTTTGTGGCAAAGATGCTGGAGTGGTTTGCCATTTCCTTCTCTAGCCCATTTTATAGGTGAGGAAACTGAGGCAAACAGGGTTAAGTCACTTGCTGGGGGTTACATAGCTAGTAAGTGTCTGAGGCCAGATTTGAACTCATGAAGATATCTTCCTAATTCTAATCCCAATACTCTATTCACTATACCACCTAGCTCCTCAACCACCATGACCAAGTTAATAATCATTTTTTGTTGTTGCCAGGTCCCGTGCTAAGTACTTTTTACAAGTATTATCTTGTTTGATCCTCACAACAACTCTAGGAGGTAAGTGCTATTATTAATGCCATTTTACAGATGAGGAAACTGAGGCAAACAGAGGTCAAGTGACTTTTCCAGAGTCACACAGCTAGTTAAGTTTCTGAGGCTAAATTTGAACTCAGGTCTTCCTGATTCCAGGTTCAGTGATCCATTCATTCACTCCACCTCCTCACTGTTCTCACCTGTCTTGATGTTGGACCCCCATCCTGACCCTTGCCAGAAGGAACCCAGAGCCCTGTTCCACTCAGACCTTCAGGTCCTTCTCTTCTTGGCAATCATTGTTCAGGAACATCTACTCATGCCACTCAGATTAGCTAGGGTTCATCAAATGCAATCCTTTGGATAAGATGGTAGACCATTGGGTTTTCTGTCTGCTCTGCCTTCGCTACCTAAGTTCCATTGTGCCTCATCCTCTGCTCTTCCAGTATGTTCTCTGGACCTTTAGGCATGGTCATCTCACCTACCGTTGTATCTTAAGGACTCCTGGACTTTATTGTTCATCCTGCAGGCAAACTGTCCTGTATACACCGTCTCTATTTGTGTCCCCAGCATGTAGCACAGTGTTGGGGACACACTAAGTGCTTTGCAGACACTTTCCCTCTCTATCCAGAGTGGGTAAAAATACAGCTTTGGAATCAGGACGACCTGGGTTCAGGTCCTGCCCCTGACCCTTATTGGTTATGACGTGCTGAATTCGCATCTCAGGGCCCAAGGTAGCTCTCTAAGACCCTAAGATGCAGAGTAGGAGCCAGTCGCATTGGTGGAAGGAGCTTCCTCACCAGGAGTTCCTTATACTTATGGAATTACAAGTCCAGCTCCAAACCAAAAGGGAGTATCCACTATATGGAGGCTACTGTGCTAGCCACTGTAAAATGATACCCAAGGAAGTAAAAATGGGACAATAATACCTGTAGCCAGAGATGTAACTAGGAAGGGGCCACTGGATCCTGGTCTCAAGGCAAAAAATTACTATGTGCACTTTTTCAGCACCTCAGAAATAGTTACTAATGAGGAGCTTAGCATTTAGAAAGGACAATTAGTTCAAACAGGAAGCTAGCAGATCATGGACGTTCTTCACATCACATTAGTCATTATCATAACTAAATCACTCTCCAGCTTAAATGCCTTTGACTTAATTCTTATATTCGTAACCATTATATGTTATTTTCACATCAGGAATTATGAGCTTGAGGATGCATTTCATATTACTTGCCCCTGCTGTCCAAACTGGTAGCTATGGATCCACTTATAATACCAGCCTCATAGCTTCGTAGTGTGGTACAAAGGAGATTATGTATTTAAAGTACTTTGCAAGCCTTAATAGGTTTTGTTATTGCTACCTATGATCTTTGTCCTCAAAATCAAACTCTTGTTTCTAGTTCCTTAAAATCCACCAAACATTTTCCTCATTATAATTCTATGAAGATATTATTATCCCATTTTACAGAGGAGGAGACTGAGGTTGAGTAAGGTAGTTTAGTAGTGGCAATACTCTAAGGTCCTATCTCATTCAGGGTAGAGTCTTACCCTAGAAAGGGTTAATTTTTTAATTAACTTGGTTAATTAACCTGGAAGTTAAGTTTCTCCTTAAAACCATCTTTGAAACTTAATTGACTCAAGTGTAAAGCTTAGGTATTTGATGTGGCTTCTTGGTAGCTTAAATACAAAAAGCTAGCCCAACAGGAGTTCCAGTCTCAGGATGCTGACCAGCAGACCAGCATGGCTAATACAGAGGAAGGGAAACAATGCCTAAGAAAGCCAGTTGTCATCTCCTTGCTCAGTATCTTTCTTACACCATAGATTTCTCCATCTCCCCACCAGCAGCCTTCTCACTCTGGAGATGCCCCTATTCTGAGGCCAGCTCTCTTGATTTGTGAGTCTCTAGCCCTGGGGATACAGGTACAAGCAAGCAAGACAATCCCTACCCTCAAAGAGTTAATGTTCTATTGGGGGAAGATAACAAAGAGGTGGAGAAGTCTGGAGAGTGAAAAGAGAATGGAGCGATGATCCAAGCTTAAGAACGGTGAGAGAAAGGGTAGCAGACTGTGTCTGAAGCTGCAGAGGGATCAAGAAGGATGATGATTGAGAAAAGGGTTTAAATATCACTTGCACTTTTGGAGAGAACATTTTCAGTCTAGGGGTGGGTAAAGGGGCTAAGAAATGAGTAGGAAATGAGGAGTTGGGGACTATAAATGTAGGAAGTTTTTCCCTCCTGATTGTGAAGGGGAGAAAAAGATATAGAATGATAACTTGGAGGGGGGGGGGTGTAATAGTAATTAAGGTGGGACTTTTCGCTGTTGACCTTTAATGATTCTGGCCTTTGTTTGAATGGGGCAGATAAAGTGGGATGCTTTTGCATTTCTCAGCACTGAGACAATTGGGAGCCACTGATTTGTGTCTGATATGATGTTGGGGGTGTGGAAATTCTCCACGCCCAGCCTGGGTGAGGTTGTGGCCCTGAACAGGATATATAAGCTCAGAGGTTAGCTATCTCTCTTGGAGTTCTGAGCCATAGCAGGAGTGGCGTGTGACTCTGGGCCAGCCGTTCGAATGAGCTCCCCGGCTGTACACCCAGATGTTGATAACTACGAATGGTATTTGGTCTGTAATTCAGGGTGCTGGTTTTTTCCCCTGAACTAAGTAAATGATATTTGTATGCTGGATTAAAGTAAGATTGTCAACCCCTTAATGTTGCTTTCCTTAATAAAGCAGATGAAAAGGACCCGGGCTTGCAGCGTTCTGTGAGCTGGTTGTCGTTGGCTTTACACCCTCACAGCAGCTGCTAGCCGGATTGTTGAAACAGGGCGATGGTAGATTTCAGTGATTTTTTTAAAGACAGGGGACAACTAGGCAAAGTTATGGAGAGAGGGGGGCATGACTGAAGGCAAGATCTGCAGGGACCTCAGGGATGGGGTGAGGCTAGCATCAGGGGCTCAACTAGAGGAGAAAGCCTTAGCAAAGAGATTAGAGTGAAGGAGGAGAGAGTGGGGGGAAGGGGTAATAGTGAGAACATTTGGGAATCAGGTGACCTGGCAGTGCTAGCTCATAGACACTGGTGAGGTCACTCCTGGGAGAGCAACTCTGATAGCATGTACTCTATGTAATCAGGCAAAGGCATACATGTGTAGGCACACACACATAGCCAAGGCAATGTGCATCTATATTCCAGGCTTGCTTGTTAATATCTCACTCCAATCAAGCCCAACGCTTGCATCTCAAATACCAAATACTGCACTGTCTATGAGCACCCACCAAAAATAGTTCTGGGTAAGTAAATATGCAAGCCAGGAGGCTGGTTAATTGCAATTTGAGTAGAGTGAAGTCATAGCCGGCTGGGTCTCTAGATGTCATGCAGCTGATGTAGGAGGACAAGGTATCAATAAATAACTAAGTGAGGCTGTCTTGGAAGAAGGAATGCAGCTGGCTACTTTGAGCAGAAATAAGTAGGAGGCATCATTCAAGTGGAGACAGAATAGCTGAGACAAAAGGGTGGACCCAGGTCAAAGGGCCTAGGATGGGTGGATAGATGGATGGGGGGATGGATGCATGGATGGAGGGGAGACAGAGAGAAAAAGACAGATGGATGGACAGATGGATAGATAGACAGAAATGGATAAACATATACAGGCAGATGGAGAGAGAAATGTTATAATCAAAATCAAGGTAAACCGAGTCACAAAGTTCTAAGCATGATCAATTTATCGTCAAAGCATAAATTTGCTAATAAACAAAGTCTCAACCCTCTCAGAAAAGCTAAGACTCCAAATGAGGGGGACAGCTCTCTTTTATGGAGAAAAGTGGAAACATTCAGAATAGAAGGCAGAATCACAGATGGGGAAAACAAATTAGTTACAAAATCTGTAGTATTACAGGTGTGTGGAACAATATGATTGACTGGGACCTGGGAACAAGGGGTTAGCTAAAACCCTTCCTTCCATTCTGTCACTAAGAAATGTTCATTGGTAAAGTCCACCAGCAAGGACAGCTTTGCAATAGAGGCCCAGACTACCTTGGATAACAGACCAGGCCAGACCAGACTCCCTGGTGTCCACCTGCATCCCTCAAGGATAACAGATTTCCTTGAGGAAAGAATAGATTAATGATTAGCAGATCTGAACTTCCAGACTTAACTCAGAGACGACGAGCGATTTACACAAAACCAGGATTTCCAAACTTAACTCTGAGACAAATGAAACATGATTTCAGCAGTTACAAAAATGCCGTCTGTGATACAGAATGGAATCAATAACAAAAGAGAATCAATTTGATTTTCCCAGTTTTCAGAGATAGATGTTTAGGTGACAGATGGATGGCTAGCTAGAGACGGATAAATAGAGATAGATAGGCAGGCAGACGGATAGAAAGCTATGTAGATGCTAGCCGCATGGATGGATAGACTGGTGAACAGACAGGCAGATGGAGAGATGATAGCTAGATAGATAGAGAGATGAAGGAATGGCTAGATAGGTAGAAAGGTAGCTAGATGAAAGAATGGATGGATAGACAGACAGACAGACAGACAGACAGACAGACAGACAGACAGACAGACAGACAGACAGACAGACAGACAGATAGATAGATAGATAGATAGATAGATAGATAGATAGATAGATAGAAATGGATGAGTAGGTAGAAATATAGCTAGATGGAGGAATGGATGGATGGCTGGGTAGACAGAGCATTTGTTAAGTATTTACTACTATGTGTCAACTAGGGACATAAATACAAGTAACATGGTCCCCACCCTCAAGGAGCTAACATCTTAATGGAGGACCCACACATAAGGGGAGTTAATAAGGTAAAGGGGGAGAAAGGGCAAGGCATTTGTCAAAGACGAGGAGGAGGAGAAGTCCAAAGAGTCAAGTTGTAAGTGAAGAAGTAAGGGCCTCTCTTGAAATAGTGGTTGGGGGACATATTCACCAACTGGGAGAGTGGGACCATAGGGCAGATTTTTCATAGGGGTAGGAACATATAACCTCGGGCAAGCTAGATAGCAGGGGAAGTAGGGGCCAGAGTTCTCTGGACCTGGACTCAGGAAGATCTGAACTCAAACCTGGTTGCAGACATTTGATAGCTGTATGACCCTGGGCAAGTCACTTAAAATCTGTCTCAATGCTTTCATCTGTAAAATGGGGATGATAATAGCAGCTATCTCCCAGAGTTATGAGGGTAAAATGAGATAATGTGTGTAAAACACTTTGCAAACCTCAAAGTGCTATGTAAAATTGACCTATTATTATTAGTTCCAATTCTGATGTCAGTAGGTTTGGAGTCAGAGGACTTGGGGGTTCAAATAATGACTTAGCTACATATTGCCTATGGGGCCTTGGACTGATCACTTAACTTCTCTGGGTCCCAATTTTCTCATCTTTAAAATGAGGAGGTTGGATTAGGCCTTGAAGGTACCAACCTAGTTCTAAACTTTCTTTCTCTAGAGTCTTGGAATCAAAGTGTGGGGTTTGAATTACAGATCTGCCACAACATAGAATGAGAGAAAACCAGATCTGGAGGTGGAAGGGACCCCAGTGGTCATTGGGGCCAAACGGAGGAAACAGAGGCCTGTGGTCCTCAATAGGGTCTGACATGGAGCAAGCTGGACTTTCCGTATGAGATGCAGGTTTCTGCAGCTCCCTCCCCTGTGCTTCAGCTCCTGAGCACCTACTACATGCAGGTATTTCTGGCAGTTACGTTTCCTACCTCTGGTCATCATAGCTTCACCTAAAATGGCATCAGTCCCTTTGGCTTTCAATACCAGTGTGAACCACGAGAGGAGCCTTAGAGATCAGCCTCCAATCCCTGCATTTTAAGGAGGGGGAAACTGAGGTACAAAGAATAAAGGTAGCTAGCCCAGACTCCCCCTGCAGAAGAAAGCAATAGACCTTCAGCTCTAAAGTGAAAGAAACAACAGTTAAACTGAGGTCTCCTGGCTTCCTGTCCAGGGCTGTCCCATGACCTTTCACCACTTCTCAGAGAACTCAGATTGTCAGAGTCAGAAAGGATCAGTTAGGTCATCTAGACCAGGGATTCTGAATCTTTTCAAGTGCCATGGACCCCTGGGATGGTTGTTGAAGACTACAGAACCCTTCTCATAATCATACCTTTAAACACATAAAACAAAATTAATAGGATTTCAAAGGAAACCAAAATTCTATTGAAATGAGTGTGTGTGTGTGTGAGAGAGAGAGAGAGAGAAAGAGAGAGAGAGAGGGAGAGAGAGAAAGAGGAGAGAGAAGAGAAAGAAGAGAGAGACAGAGGGAGAAAGAGGAGGGGGAGGGGAGGAGGGGAGGAGAACAGAAGGGAGAGGAGGGGAGGAGAGGATTGGATAGGGAGGGGAGGGAAGGGAAGTTGTGAAGAGTTTATGGCCCCCTGAAAGGCAAATCTATTACCTACTAATTTTGCATCTAAGGCACCTAAAATTGTATGTGGCCCCCACTTCCACTGACTCATAAAGATCTAAGAACAATGTTTTTAGTAGATGTCACCATACCCAAACACTCATGGCATGAGAAGTTCTCAAAGTCCAGGGACCCAGCAGAACCAATCCAAACCCTCTGGAAGCAGGAGGACATACATGTCATCTCTGTCATGCTTTTGTTATTGGAATTGTCCCAATGGTGTTTGCAACAAGCTTGCAGAGGACAGGCTTGTATCCCAGTATTTTTATTGAATTATAAAAAGTCATCACTTTATACATCTGAGCAATGAATGTGGCACGGTGTGTATAGCACAGGATTTACAGTGTGAGTTCAAATCCTGCCACTGATATTTCCTAGCTGTGTGACCCTGGGCAAGCGACTTCAAATCCTAAGGCTCAGTTTCTCTATCTGTCAAATGTGGATTATAATAGCACCTACCTTACAGGGTTGTGGTGAGGATTAAACGCTTTGAAGGCCTTAAAGTGCTACATAGAGTTTTAGCCACACAGAATACTAGTTATTATCTGATGAACACTGAACACATAAGAACAAGAGCAGGCTAAGCTCTTGTCTCAAAACTGTTCCAATCCGAACTGCCCTGAATATAAAGGTGAGGAGAAATGACAATATCAAGCATTGTAGAGAGCTTTAAACTTTACAGAGTGCTTTCTATGTGTACATACATTTATAAAATCTCATTTGGTTCTCACAGCAATCCTGTGAAGTAGGGGGCTACTATTATCATACCCATTTTACAGATGAGGTAGCCTAGGCTCAGAAAATGTCAGTGACTTGCCCAGAGTCACATAGCTAGTTATGTGTGAAGCAGGGTTTGAACTCAGGTCTCCCTCATCCTAAATGCAGAACCCATCCATCCATCACACTCAGCTGCCTTATCGCAGGATGCAGATTTTGTAGTATGCCTCATTTCTCTTTTGGCTCTCCCCTGATCCCTTGGGTTTCTCTCTACCCTGAAGTCCCAATTGCCTTTATGTTGACCCCTCCCCTCTGTTTCATACACACACACACAAACACAAACACACACACACAGACACACACACACACAGACAGACAGACAGACAGACACACACACACACACACACACACACACACACACACTGTGCCTGAATCTGCCTCTTCAATAACATCTCTCTTTCCATAAGGTTCTAACCACTGTCCTCTATAAGAAATGATCCAATCTGTCATCTGTTCTCCTGGGGCCCTATTTATGAACCATTGGCTAAAACAACCAGCAGAATGTTTTAAAGGGCATAAGCGAGGATCATTACCCTCCCAAGGTAGCACATGAATCTTAACACTTGCAGCTTGTGGATATGGTGTCTTTGCCCAGAGGAATGGGAATTCCAGGCAACATGGCCGGAAGGTGTGGGCGACATTCTGGGATGCGTGTGGGAGGGCCTTTCAGCACCCCTCCAATGAAACGAAATTGGGAACCACCTACGCCGCTGGGTCAGAGTTGGCTCTGGGGTTTCCGAGTGGAATTATCCTGGACCATATGGAAGGAGGCTCACCATGACATTTGCTCACACATTTTTCCCCACTGGCCAACTGGCGGTTTGTCCATCATACTTTTGGGCCTTGATATTGAAGAATTACAGCTTGGTGAAAGCTAAAGCAGACTTATATAGGAAGGAACTGTTTCGAATCTGGGCCTCCTCCTCTAACTGTGTGGACTAGTCCATGAACCCTAGATTTGGAGTAAGAAGACTGAGGTTTGAACCAGCACTCTGCTCTTTACTACCTGGAAGCCTTTGGGCAAGTCACTCAACTTGACCAGGCCTCAGTTTCTTTATCTGTAAAATGAAGGGACTTAATGTCCTTCAGTTGTGACCCCCAAGGACCCTTCTAGTTCGAAGTAAAATCCATGATTTCTACAAGGTTCAGGTATCCTTTTACTTTGATGTAGAGAACGAGATCTCCTGGAGAAGCTTGATTCTTGCCTAGGCTACTGGCATAAATACCAATATTGATGGCATGGAAGCTAGCTTTTTGCTTAGATATCCATGTTCTGCAGGGTTGCTGTGGGGGAGGTTGAGACTGCCTGCAGCTAGACATTGCTAGTTCCTTTTGCAATGAGATTGCCTCCCATCCACTCTGCACATATCTGGAATGTGCCTGTTAATAGGTTGGATACCTATTTTCATATGTATTAAAATACATGTATGTATACATAAATCAAAAATTAGCCCTCGTATGTATTAAAAATTAGCACTCATATGTATATATGAAAATACATATATGTATACATATGTAGAAAGAGAGGGAGGGGAAAAGAGAGAGAGGAGAGAAGAGGGAAAGGGGAGAAAAGAGGAAGAAGAAGAAGAAGAAGAAGAAGAAGAAGAAGAAGAAGAAGAAGAAGAAGAAGAAGAAGGAGGAGGAGGAGGAGAAGAAGGAGAAGAAAGAGGAGGAGGAGGAGGTGAAGGAGGAGAAGGAGGATGAGGAGGAGGAAGAAGAAGAAATGGAGGAAGGGAAGGAAGGAGGGAGGGAGGGAGAGGGAAGAGAAAAAGAGGGAAGAGAGAGAACCAATATGTTTATACGTCATGCCCCCCCATTAGAGGGCACCTAAGTGGTGTAGTGGATAGAGTGCCCACCTGGAATCAGGAAGACTCTTCTTCATGAGTTCTAATCTGGCTTCAGACACGTACTAGCTGTGTGACCCTGGGCAAGTCACTTCACCTTGTTTGCCTCAGTTTCCTCATCAGTAAAATGAGCTGGAGTAGGAAATGGCAAACCGATCTAGTATCTTTGTCACAAAAACTTCCAAATGGATTCATGGAGTTGGACACAACTGAAAAACAGCTGGACGATAACAAGAAGTTAGGGTTAAAATACTTCTTACCCATGGAGCAGAGTCCAGCAAGGTGCCCCACTTGGGGATGGATCCTTGGGCTTTATTAACTTCATGCTGGACAAAATATCTGGCCAGCTGCACCGAGGGCCCTCTTGCAATTGCAGCTAGTGATGTGGATAGCTGTGTGGCCTCACTGTGGCTTTCACTCCTTCTCTTTGACTCCCAGAGGGGAGGAGGCCAGAAGAGCCGTGCCCCCACATTGGGAGCAGCAGGCCCCGAGGTCTGGAGCTGGGGGCCTGCTTGCTGACCCCTCCCAGGAGTCTCTTGGGCGCTGCCAAGGCTTCCCCAGACACATCCCTGTCTTGGGGCAGTTAGCTGTCAGACAGCCCCAAGCAGCCTGGGCCATCTAATCCCACCATGAAAATCCTTGAAATCCATAATCCAGGGCTAAGAGTTCCCCAGGCCACAGAGTCAGGAATAGCCCTAGGGGAATTTCCCAAGGAATTTTTTTAACCACTCAAATGTTTCACTTTCAAATGTTTTACTTTCATTGCTTACTAACCCCTCTTAAAGGATGAACTGTTAGAATGGCAATTAAAACCCTCAGTGTCTTCCCTGGAATTCACCCGGGCCTGCTCAGGATTCGCTGCTCTGTTAGTTTGCTGGCATCAGGTCCCACAGATAATGGGTTGGTTATAAAGTGGAGAAGAGGGGCAGCTAGGTGGCACAGCAAATAGAGCACTGGCCCTGGAGTCAGGAGGACCTGGGTTCAAATCTGGCCTCAGACACTTGACACACTTACTAGCTGTGTGACCTTGGGCAAGTCACTTAACCCCAATTACCCAGCCTTCCTCCCTCAAAAAAAAAAAAAAAAACAAAAACATAAAGTGGAGAAGACTCGAGTTCAAATTCTGCCTCCTACATGTTTTAGCTATATGTCTATGGACAAGTCACTGTACCCTTCTCGTTTGTAAAATAATGATTTTAAAAAAGCCTTATAATCAAACAATCAATAAGCATTTAGTTAATGCCTACTATGTGCCAGGCACTTTGATAAATTCTGGAATACAGAATCCAACAATCCCCGCTCAGTTCTCCACCTCATAGGGTTGTAGGCGGCTCAGATAAGAATTGTGTACAAAGTTATTTGTAAATGCTGGTTAACGATTACAAAAGGCGCCAAGGGGCCCAGGTCTCAAGTCCAGAGTATTCTTCCTCACCTCTGTCTCTTAGAATCCTTATTTCTTCTTTAAATTACTTCATATAATGTTGCATTTACTCATAGGATCCGAGATCGAGAGCTGGAAAGAACCCTAGAATCCAGTTGGTGAAATCCTTGTGTTTTACATGTGAAGTTATTGAGGCCCAAGTAGGTTGGTGATTTTTCCAAGGTCACACAGGCAAAAAGTGTCAAAGATAGGATTTGAACCCAGGTCCTTTGACTCCAGGACCAGCGTTCTTCATCAAGTTGCTTTCCCTAAACCAAGTTTATTTGTCTCCATTTATTTTGTATTTCTCATGCCCTGGCCTTAGTAAATAGGGTGTATGAGCTATTCAGAAAGGATTAGCACCTCTGGTGTGGGCCTTGGTGTGTGCTTTTCAGGGCGGCTCATTCACGTTTGGTGTCTCCCAGGCACTCAGCTCTTACCTGTGGCTCCAAGAAGCTGTAGCATGCTCAGTGGCCACACCCAATGGTGGGATTCAGCCTGTTGGGACGGGTTCGGCAGAGCCACTACCTAATTTTAGGTTGAGTTCGGTGAACTGGTTGTTAGCGGGGCAGGGCCTGAACCTCCACATCAGCTGTGGCAGTGTGCCTTGGCTCAGTTCTGTGGAGAACTGGTTTTTAATTTATTTGAATCCCACCACTGGCCATACCCCAATAAAACCATCTCAGCAGATGGGCTAAACCGGGTGGAGGGTCACAAAAGTCCTCAGACTCGTAGGTGAGTTAGGGGGGTGTTTACCCCAAACATGTGGGGGAATGGGTGGATGAGAACAATCTGTTCCAGCAGCCATGAAGACATCTGAAGCAGGTGCTGTGGAGGGCTTGAGGCTTGGTCAGACAGCAAAGATGCCAAGGTCATCCACTGCATCCCAAACCATGGCCAGTAATCTTGACCTTTGTCCTGCCACTGGACTTCGATGACTCAGAAGGAGAGACTGAGGCTGACAACTCACTGAAATCCAATTCACACGCAAGTCAAGACATCACCCCATAATGTCACTGGTCCTCTTCAAACATGAAGGATAAACAATAGAACAGAATAGAAGCTCCTCGAGGGCATGAATTTTTGTTTTTACTTTTGTCTCTACATTCCCAGCCTGTGGCACAGCATCCATTGGTGCATGGCAAATGTTGAATTGAATCATGCTGGCCCAATCCAGAGAATGAGGTTTGTTCATCAACTGGTGAGCCCAAGATAGCCAAAGAAATTCACCAGTATGGTTTCTGGTCTCGGTATAATCCAAAGAACAGTGGGCCTGAAGTGAGGAGTCCTGGGTTTGAGTCCCAGCCTTCCTACTTGCTAGTAGTGTGACTTTGGGCACATCGCTTCACCTCTCTGAGACTCCCTAAAATGGCAAGGTTAAAACTAGTCATTCTTAAGGTGCCTTCTAGCTCTAAATCTCCGCTCCTCTGATTTTGATCCTTAGACATGCACCATAGGGGGAGGAAGAAGTAAGAAAGAAGAGGAAGTAAAAGGGAAGGAGAAGGAAGAAGGAAAAAAGAGGAAGAAGTAGGGGATGAAGAAGAGGGAGGAAAAAGGGAGGAGTAAGAAAGAAGAGGAAGGAGAAGGAGGGTGAGGAAGAAGAGGAAGGAAAAAGGAACAAGGAGGAGGAAGAAGTAAGAAGGAAGAGGAAGGAAGGGGAAAGAAGAGAGGGAAAAGGAAGGAGGAGGAAGAAGAAAGAAGAGGAAGAAGAAGGAGGGTGAGGAAGAAGAGGAAGGAAAAAGGAACAAAGAGGAGGAAGAAGTAAAAGAGAAGAGGAAGGAGGGGGAGGAAGAAGAAGAAGGAAAAAGAATGGAGGACTAAGAAAGAAGAGGAAGGAGAAGGAGGGTGAGGAAGAAGAGTAAGGAGAAAGGAAGGAGGAGGAAGAAGTAAGAAAGAAAAGGAAGAAGGAGGAGGGCAAGGAAGAAGAGGGAGGAAAAAGGAAGGAGGAGGAAGAAGTAAGAAAGAAGAGGAAGAAGAAGGAAGACGAGGAAGAAGAGGAAGGAAAAAGAAGGAAGGAGGAGGAAGTAAAAAAAGAGGGAGGGGGAGAAAGAAAAGGATGGAGAAAGGAAGAAGAAGGAGGAAGAAGTAAAGAAGAGGAAGAAGAAGCAGGGGGAGGAAGAAGAAGGAGGGAAAAGGAGGAAGAAGTAAAAAAGAAGAGGAAGAAGAAGGGGGGCAAGGAAGAAGACGGAGGAAAAAGGAAGGAGGAGGAAGAAGAAATAAGAAAGAAGAGGAAGAAGGAGGAGGAGGAAGAAGAAGGAAAAGGAAGAAGGAGGGGGAGGAAGAGGAAGGAGGGAAAAGGAGGAAGGAGGAGGAAAGAAGAGGAAGAAGGAAAAAGAGAGATAACTAATACATAGCTGGAGTCAGCGCTTTAAATTCCTCACGCTTACCCCCAGTCCCAACCCTTGGATTCATCTTTCCACTTCCTCTGCTCCGTATGCTATAACCTTCTCCGGGCGCATGTGTTTCTATGGCATTGTTCTGAGTTCTCACCCCTTTTGCTTCCTTCAGGCTAGTGTCCAATTAGTTAGGGCTGTCATCAATTAAGATTAATTGAGTACTTGGAGAGTGTATGACCCTGTAAGAGGCAGGATAAACTAAGAGACTGTTAAGAGAAGCGCACGATGGAATGTAGGTAAAAGAACCTTAGCCTGAGCATCCTAGGCTTAGAGATGGAAGGGACCCCCCAGGACATGAAGTCTAACTCGCTATTTCACAGAATTTTATAGAAAATCTGGCCCAGGGGGTTTAAATCATTTGCCCAAGGTCATAGGAGCCTGAATCCAGAGCTAAAAGAAGCCTCAAGCATCATGACCTCTGACCCCCTCGTTTTACAGATGAAGAAACCGAGACCCAGAGAACTTAAGTGATGTGCCCAAGGGTCACATAGGCAAAATAAGAGTCAGAGGTAGGTCCTCTGAGGACCTGTCCCTCTTGCCACTGCAGTACCCATGAGTTTCACAACAACCCGGTGAGGTAGAGATTAGGGGTATTCCTTTTTCCCATTTTACAGATGAGAATTCTGAAACCCAGAAATGTAAGGGGATGGGTCACACAGTGAATAAAGTGCCAGGGGCTGAATTTGAGCCCAAGTCTCTCTAGATCCCGAGTCCAGCATACTTGCCACGACATTGTATTGTCAGTCTGAAATCATTAAGATGAACAATGACACAAATATTTGGATCCATACCCAAATAACCCAGTTTGAGGTCAAACTGCACCACCCCACCCCCCACTCTGCACCCAGGAGATGTACAGACAAAGTCTCACTCAGTGGAAAGATTTTCCTTTGGGTGAGTTGGCACACTGGAACCTCTGTTTCCAAGATGCAGATAATCTCAGCAATTCCTCTGCCCTGATGGGGGTGTGGGGTAAGGATAGAGGAGAGCTGCCTTTCCCCTCCTCCACCATACTCTGCAGACTTTAAGTCAATCTGGGTAAACAACTCAATGCAGCAAAAACAATGTATGATCAAAACTTGGACCTTAGGGACCACTGAATCCACCCCCTTAATTTCACAGATGGGTACAATGAGGTTCAGTCTTCAGTCAGTCAGTCAGTCAGTCAACAAACATTTATCAGGAGTATACCATGCATCAGGCACTGGGCTAAGCACCGAACATACAAAAAAAAAATAAAGGCAAAGATCATCCCTGCCCTCAGGGAGTTCACAGGGGGAGACGACACACCAACGGTACAAACAAGATGTGGACAGGATAAATCAGATAATCAATGGGGAGAAGGCACTAGAATTAAGGGGGATCAGGAAAAGCTTCCTGTAGAAGGGGGCACTTTAAAGCCAGAAAAGCCAGGAGAAAAGGAAGCGCATTCATAGCATGTGGGATGCAAAGTGCCTTGACCAAAGTCACAAAGCTGGTGGCCCACAGACGCTGGACCATGGAGAATGTACTGGGCCTGCATCCTACTGATGAGGTAGAAAGTGGGTGAAACCTAGGAGTAGCAGAAACTGAGGTTCAGATGGGGGCAGCTGAGTGGCACCAAAGTGCACAGACCACCGGGCTTGGAATCAGGAAGATTAATCTTCGTGAGTTCAAATCTAGCCTCAGACATTTACTAGCTGGGTGACCCTGGGCAAGTCCTTAATCCTATTTGCCTCAGTTTCCTTAGCTGAAAAATGAGCTGGAGAAGGAAATGGCAAATCACTCCAGTACCTTTGCCAAGAACTGCTTTTTCCCCCTGCCCCCCACCCCGCCCCGTCCTCCCACTGGGGTCATAAGGAGTTGGACCTGATTGAGCAACACCAAAATTTAGATTTTGACATTTCCTAGTTGTTTGACCCTTGGCAAGTCAGTTAATTTCTCTGACACAATCTTATCTGTAAAATAATATTTGTGGGGACTGCCTCACAAAATTTTGTAGTTTTCAAACTAGAGCATGAAGTAATGGCAGGTCTTAGAATCAGAGGACCTGAGCTTGAATCCCACCTCTCTGGATGATTTCAGGCAAGTCAGTTAACTTCTCTGGGACTCAGTTTCCTCAGCTGTAAAGTGACGGGAGTTGGTCTATGGCTCCTTTCAGCTCAAGATCTATGATCTTCAGATAATGTATGTAGGGCTGAAAGCCCAAATCTCTCTCTAAATGTCAGTTCCTGTTATTACCCTTGGTGTCTGTGACCAACACACCAGGCTTAGTGAATTCTGACAAAAATGAGATCTGCAGTTGAGTGGCAAATGTAAGAGAAACACGGAGTGCAAAGGGGATTTCAAAGATGCTGTTGGAGGTGCCTTATGTCTTATTTAGGTCATCTTCCCTGCTGGGTTTTCAGGTAAATAATGTTTTCTTGGTTAGGAGCACACTAAGGTCTACTTGTCCTGCTATGAATGACAATCCAAGAGGTTACTGAAATTCTCAGCAGTCCAGATTTGTTACATCGTTATTATGTATTAATAAATGCAGTCATACCAATTACTTGATTATTTCAAACAAAATTCCTTCCTCTTTTCATGTTTTTTTTTAAACATGGACTTCACGTTTATAGGAAATTTGGAAGCTTAGAAAGTGCTTTCACATCTATGAGTTCATCTGACCATCACACCTGCCCTGTCAGGTAGGCAGCACAGAAATGTTTCTCCTCTTTTTCAATAGTTGAAGAAATTGAGACTAGGAGAGAATAAGTGACCACCCCAAGGTCACATAGTTCGTAAATGATGAACATGGGATCAAACCCAGACTTTTTACTTCAAGAGGTAAGTGATTTGGGGAATCTCAGATTTGGGTGGAACCTCAGAAGAGTTCAGCCTCTTCGTTGTACAGATGAGCATACTGAGGCCCAGGGGGTGATACAACTTGACCAGGATCACACCTCTCAAAAGCCTCATCCAGTCTTTCCTGAGAGTTGTCTAATGAAAAGGAACCCATTACATGCCCAGGTCAGCTCTCCCCACTTTTAATTATTGAGAAAATGCTCATTCCTCATCAGAATGTGGCTACCTTAGTGGCAGAGCTGAGGCTGTTATCCAGGGTTCTTCGTTCCCAGAACTGTGTTAAATGTTCCTTGGAGAGAACATGGACATCTCCTCTTGCTCCCAGACACACCTCCCCCTCCCCCAGGATGATGGGGTTAAGCAGCTCAACGTCAGAAACTGATATCATGTTATCAGTGCAAATGACATTCAAGGAGAGCCGCCAACATCTGCTTTGCTACTGCACCCTAAGGACCATATGGACTTTTCCATCTGACTTGCAGCAAAAACCTTCCCCATGTGTTTGTCTCCCTCAGTAGAATGTGAGCTTCTTGAGAGCAGGGACTGGCGTAATTTTCTATTTGTATTCCCACTAATTAGCACAGTGCTTTGCACATAGGAAAAGCTTAACAAATGCTCCTTCCTTCCTTCCTTCCTCCTTCCCTCCCTCCCTCCCTTCCTTCCTTCCTTCCTTCCTTCCTTCCTTCCTTCCTTCCTTCCTTCCTTCCTTCCTTCCTTCCTTCCTTCCTTCCTTCTTTCCTTCTTTCCTTTATTTCTCTCGGATAGAAGCTGAACAGAAAAGTACCAAACAGGAGAATCTGAGAATGTTAGAACTATAAGGGACCTTCAAGCTAGGAGACAGGATTCCACAGTGGCAATGGACCCTGGGTGCCATGTTTTTGCCATTTACCACCTATGTGACCTTAAGTAGTCATTTTACTTCCTTAGACTTCAGTTTCCCTATCTGTAAGTTGAGAAAGTTGGGTTAGATGGCTTCTAATGTACCTTTCAGCTCTAAATCTATAATTGTATTACAAGATGGTCTCTAAGCTCCAAATCTACCATACCATGAACCTTTGATCTAATCCAATCCTTTCATTTTTACAGATATAGAAACTGAGGTCTAGATAAATGAAGAAACTTGCCCGACATCCCAAAGGGCAGTTAGTGTTTCTTCTCTCTTCTCTTCCTTCCTGTTTTCTCTGGTCCATTTTCTCTTCCTCATCTTGATCATCTTTTAACCTCAATTTCCTCACCTGTAAAATAGGAGCATAATCCTTAGCCTGTCTTCACAAATTCTTAGCACTTGGCAAATTCGAAAGGACTACATATAATCTAGCCATTACCATTTTCCTCCTTTTCCTCCACCAATTCTTCTCCCATCCCATCTCACCGCCTCCACCCCACCCCCCAAATTTGGGGCCAGGTCAGCCGGACCAGAAGGCAGTTCGAACATGAAAGAGGCCCGCCCCCACAGTTGTGATGATGATGGTTGTTATGGTAAAGGAGAGAAGTAAGAGAGGATCTGGAGTCCAGTCCTTAGAAGCCCTGCTGGGCCCATCCCTTCCAAGCCTTGGCCCAGCCCTAAGACAATAAATACAGCCTTGGTGCCTATGCCAGGCAGTAAATGATAACACCGTCAGCTGTACATGACTGTTGAAACAAACACACGCTGCAATCATCAGGCTGGACTGGGAAGAGAAGCATTTGGCAAATGAGACTGTATTTTCACATTGGTTTGTGCTGAGCATGTAAATTTCCTGGGGGCCGGCCTGGTGCTGGAGATGTGTAATTGATTGTCTGAATTATAATAAACAAAGTGTGACAGGTGATCATCCATCATATTCCCCCTGAATGTTCCAGGCTAGCTGAGAAGGGAAGAAGAGCCGGGGGCGGGGGGGGGGGGGGGGGG
>CM053622.1:20847810-20864124 GCA_028646595.1 Phalanger gymnotis
TCTTTCTGGGTTTTCCTTGTCTCCTGCGCCTTCTGACACGGAGTTCCCAGGGGACTTCCTTAGAGGGGGACAGTGAATTCTCCTTCAAGGACTGAGCTGGGGGAAGGTAAAAAGGGGAGATGGGGGAGGGGCTGGGCAGCTTCTTGTAATTGGAGTAGATACATTTGAAAGAAGCCAAAGAAAGGAAGTGTGTGTGTGAGTGAGTGTGTGTGTGTGGGGGGGGGGTTGGCAGTCACACTCAGATGTCACTGATCTGCAACTTCAGATGGGCAGAAATCAATCTCTAACCAAAAGAAGAGAAATGTAGTTGAAAAAGCAAGCCCAAAGGCAGCTTTTTGGGGAGAAAGGGAGGGGATAGAGGGAGAACAGCTAAATGATAGAAGCTTACACTGGTATTAGGGCCAGTCCTTGTGTAAACACCTTTGGTGCAGTGTGGAAAGAGCTGTGGGTTTAGAGTTAAAGGATCTGAGTTCAAATCTACTACTTTCTCCATTAGAAAAGTCATTCAATCTTTTTAGACCTCAGTTTCCCAGCTTGTCGATGGAGGTACTATTTGAGATATTAGTTACTGCACTGGACTTGGACTCAGGAAGACCTGAGTTCACATCCAGCCTCAGACACTTACTAGTTGTATGACCTTGGGCAAGTCACTTCACCCTGCCTCAGTTTCCTCATCTGTAAAATGAGCCAGAGAAGGAAATGGCAAACCACTCCAATATCTCTGCCAAGAAAACCCTAAATGGGGCCAAGGAGAGTCAGACACAACTGAAATGACTGGACAACAACAACATACCCTGGACAAGTCCCTTTACCTCTGACTGCCTTGGTTTCCTCATCTGAAAAAAAAAGAGGACCAGACGTAATGATCTCTATAGACCTTTTCTGCTATAGCTTTATCATCCTAAAATCTTCTGGCAAATTCCCCTCGACCCTCCCAGCACCCCTGATGTCTGGAGCAGTGGGAGCTGCAGAAAATGGTCATAGGAAGAGGCAGAGCCCAGCTTTGGAAAGAAGAGGGAAGAATGGCTGCCCTCGATGTCAGGGTCAGAGAGGGGCCTTTGCAGGCAGTGAGGTAACAGGCCTCTCCCTGATTCTTCTCACCTTGCCCTGAGATGGGCTGGTAGAGGCCAGAGGGGGTCAGAAATCTTCGCTAGTGGCCGGTCAGCTGAGACCAGTGGTGAGACTGCCTGCTATAGTTCACATCTAATATTGATTCTGCTTCTCAGAAGGGGATGAAACCAGGGACTGGATGGACCTTTCTGCATCTCTGTTCGATGACCACTCCTGCAGAATTCAGACTTCCTATGGAAAGTGTGTCCACTTAACAGAAGATTCAAACATTATGCTTCCTAGACTTCCTGTGATGGAATAGTCCGTCTGGGGAAACTTCCTTCTGGACCTAGAAGGGACCAGAGAAGGAGAAGAAAAGTGCCTACTATGTGCCGTAATATAGTGCCATTATCTCATTTGATCCACAGAGCTCCTTTAGTCCAATTCTGTCACCAAGGAGGAAACTGAAGCTGATATAGGTTGTGACTTACCCAAGGTCATACTAGTAGTAAATAACAGAGCTGGGTTTTCAACTAGGGCTCTGTGACTCCCAGTTCTGGGCATTTTCTTCCGTCCCACATTGTCTCCATGAAAATGAGGCTGATAGGGGATGGACAAAGGCAGTCATCATATTCTGAGCTTGGTCTCTGTTCTCTAGGAGCTTCCAGTCCAGACAAACAGCGCTGATGCTTCTTGGCATATTAAGGACATAAAGACGAATGAACAGATATTTAGCCAGCACGTACATTAAATAAGAATTTACATTATGCAAAAGCTAAGGCACTTGCAGAGGTGGTGAGTGAGGAGTCGTGGGAATTGTCATTCCAAGAGAAGAGTTATCTTATTTTGATTCTTTTGGCACGGCACCATCTGACCTCTCTTCCCCACCTCCCTCTTCACAAGAGCCAAATGCAGGAATTTGGAATAGCTGGGGCCCCCAGAAGTAGTTAGAGTATACATACAAACGTAATGGGGAGCAAACTTCCCCTTTCTCCTTTCCGTCCAGGTCTCTGGCTGGCTGAGCTGCCAAGTATCATTAGGGTTTTAATTGGTTTCTGAATCACTATAGGCTGACTTGATTTTGATTGACAATTCAGCTGATCAATACAGTGAGATATTAAGAAAATACCCTACCCCTCTGTGTGATATTATCTGTGTGATAATACAGCATAAGGGGTAGGTCCAGGCAAAAACAGTCTGATGATGTCAAGTCTATCAAACTGCTCTGGAAATGTCTGAGTGAAAGAACACATGATGGGATTTTCAGAATGATGTTCATCTCACTACCTAGTATAAAAACGTATGTATGT
The DNA here is from genome assembly GCA_028646595.1 of Phalanger gymnotis. Lineage (NCBI taxonomy): Eukaryota > Metazoa > Chordata > Mammalia > Diprotodontia > Phalangeridae > Phalanger > Phalanger gymnotis. Next base: position 20,850,171 of record CM053622.1, read on the forward strand.
ATGTATGTATGTATCTATGTATGATCATGTGTCTATGGAGAAAGAGTAGGGGAGAGAAAGGTAGGGTGAAAGAGGAAGAGAAAGAAAGAGAGAGAGAGAGGGAAAGAGGTGGGAAGAGAGAATGAGAGAAGAAGGAGGAGGAGGAGAAGAAAGAAGAAAAAGAGGAAGGAGAGGATTTTAAGGTAAATATGATTATACAATTTATTATTCATAATTTTATTAATTATTAATAATATTAGCATTTATATATGCTTCCTATATGCCAGGCACTGTGATAAGCATTTTATGATATTTGATCTTCACAATAAATCTAGGAGGGAGGTGCTATATTATTATCCCCATTTCACAGTTGAGGAAACTGAGGCAAACAGAAGTTAAGTGACTTGCCCAAGGTCACACAGCTAGTAAGTTTGTGAGACTGGATTGGAACTTAAGTCTCCCAGGCTCCAGAACCAGTTTCCTCAACTTTAAAACAGGGATAATAACAGCACCTACCTCCCTGGGTGTTGCAAGGATCAGATGAGATAATATTTGTAAAGCACCTGGCACAGAGTAGGTACTTAAATGCTTATTCTCTTCTCTTAGCCTTGTCAAATGTTGGCTGCTGATCAGTTGGCCTATGTTACCCAAAAAAAACACTCCAATGCAGAGATTCTTGAGAACTGGGAACACTTCAACTCCATATTAATATTGGTGCAGTGCAAGGTGTGCTATATCTTCAGTCAGAGGTCCTGGGTTCAAATCCTCATTCTGCCACCTACTTAGAGTAAATTTCTTCACTTCTCCAGGCTGAATTCCTCCTCTGTGAAGTAATGATCTCATTGCTTTTCGCTGAACTTTTGGTCATAATTGAGGCCCCACGGCTGGACTAATACACAGGGTAATCAGGTTGTGTCTTCCTTTGAAATTATCCAGATGAAAGAAGACTCAGCCCCTCTACTATAAGATTGCTTTGTTCTGAAGGTCATAATGGAATAATTCCACCCCACCAGCTGTTCTCTTCATGGGGGAGGAATTTCCACCAATTCACCTCCATGAAAGACTGGCAATGCCAGCAGGAAGTAGGTCTGCAAGTACAGTCCAGCTCGGGGTCAGAGAAATCTGAAAGCTCATCTTGCTGTGGGCTCTGTCCTCGGGTCACTGGCTCTACTGATTGATGGGGAGTGACAATGTTTCCTTGGACCTCAGACCAGCTCCTTGTAAGTCAGCTGAAGAAAGAGTAGATATCTTCAGATAAGGGTAGGGGGATGCGAGGCGGAGGGAATAAGCATTTATTAATTGCCTGCTATGTGCTTGGCACTATGTTAAATTCTTTTACAAATGTTATCTTATTTACTCCTCACAACAACCTTGCAAAGTAGGTGCTATTATCTTCATTTTACAGTCGAGGAAACTGAAGCAGACAGCAATTAAGGGACTTTCCCAGGGTCACCCGGCTAGTAAATGTTTGAGGCTATATTTGAACTCAGGTTTTCCTAATTCCAGTGGTGCAGTGGATAGAGGCCTGGGCTTGGAATCAGGAGGACATCTTCCTGAGTTCAAAATTGGATTCAGACACTTCCTAGCTATATGACCCTGGGCAAGTCACTTCACCGTGTTTACCTCAGTTTCTTCATCTATAAAAATAAACTAGAGAAGGAAATGACAAACCATTCCAGTATCTTTGCCAAGAAAACCCAAATGGAGTCATGGAGAGTGAGACACAACTGAACAATAACAACAACTTCCTAATTCTAGGCTTAGAGCACTATCCACTGAGTCACCAGCCAAGTGTTGGCTATAGATGGACTCAGATTTATTATTCATCATAATTATTGGTAGGATGGAAAGAACTGTAGACCTGGGCTTGAATCCTGCTCATTATTTGTGTAACTTTGAGAAAGTCACTCAATGTTTCCAGGCCTCAGTTTCATCTATATAAAATAAGGGTTTGGAGTAGAATCATAGATTTACAATTAGGAGGAACCTTAGAGGTCATTGAATTCAATTCTCTCATTTTAAAGATGAAGAAATCAAGACCAAGAGAAGTTAAGTGACTCGTCCAGGGTCACAAAGCTAGTTAGTATCCGGGGTAGGATTTGAATGGAGGTCTTCCTGACTCTTAGCACAGTAGCTGTTGGACGCAGGTGAGGATGAAGCACCTTGAGATGCCAAAGGGCATCTCACATGTTTTGACTAGAAATACCATTACTAGGTCTGTATCCCAAAAGAGATTAAAAAAAGGAAAAGGACCTGCGTGTACAAAAAATATTTATAGCAGCTCTTTTCTGGGGGCAAAGAATTAAAAATGGAGAGGATGCCCATCAACTAGGGAATGGCTGAACAAGTTGTGGTGTGTGATTATGATGGAATACTATTTTACTGTAGGAAATGATGAGCAGAATGCTCTCAAGGAAAACTAGAAAGACTTATGTGAGCTGATGCAAACTGAAACGTACTGGGTACAATGTACCAACAATATTGTACGATGATCAGCTGTGAATGACTTAGCTGTTCTCAGCAATACAACGATCCAAGACAAGTGTGAAAGACTTAGGATGAAAAATGCTGTCCATCCCCGGAGAAAGAGCTGATGGTGTCTGAATGCAGACTGAAGCACACTTTTTTAAAACTTTATTTTTCTTGAGGTTTTTTTTGTCTATGCTTTTTATCATAACATGACTATTATGGAAGTATTTTGCATCACTACACATGTATAACCTATATCGAATTGCTTGCCCTCTCAATGAGGGTAGGTGGGGAGGGAGGAAGGGAGAGAATTTGGAACTCAAAGTTTTAAAAACAAATGTTAAAAATTGTTTTTATATGTAACTGGGAAAAAATAAAATACTAAATAAAAAAAATACCTTGAGAACCTGGGTTTCAAATCAGAGCTCCACTGATAGCCTCTGAGGTCCCTTTCAACTCTGGAGCTATGATCCCATGATTCCAAAGTATAATTCACATTTATGGAATACCCTCAACATGTACGCTTTGCAGTCAATATTTTCTGAGTACAGGGCCATTTTCCCTGCCTTAATGGATCTCACTTATTAGTGATGAGTCAACAGGATCATAAATTTAGAGTCGGAAGGAAATTCAGAGCTCAATCCCCTCATTTTACAGATGAAGAAACTGAGGCCAGGAAGGTAGTGACTTAGGATCAGAGAGTCATTGATTTAGAGCTGGAAGGGGCCTTGGAGGCTAATTAGTCCCATCCTTTCATTTTGCAGATAAAGAAAATGAAGCCCAGGGAGTTTTCATAATTTTCCAATGGTATCATAAACAAATAGATGAATTCTTATCTGTGAAAAGAGGAGAATGGGCTGGGTCGGGCTTGGCAACATACACAGAATCACTGTTTGGGGTCATTCCTTCTTTCTCGGTGAGGGTTTGGTCGACGTCTTTGTTCAAGAAACCACCCTGCACATAGCACCCAGGCAACCCTGAAACCAGCCCGACTTTGTTATCCCTCCAAATGTCAGGAGAAATCAAGGGAGGTGATTCCGATTACCCAGGAACACAGATACCTGGTCATTCCAAAAGAAATATAGACTGAAGGCATACATGTGCCAGCACACTGGCCCACCGGCCTTGTTGGGGCTTTGAAACTTTTTTATTCTCTCACTATGAAATAGTGTGTGTAGTGGGGGAAGTAAGCATTTATATAATACCTACTATGTGCTGGACAGTTTTTACAAATATTATCTCATTTGATCCTTACAACAACCTTGCCAGGAAGGTGCTATTATCCCTATTTTACTATTGAGGAAACTGAGGCAAACAGAAAAGTTAAGTGACTTGCCCAAGGTCACACAGCTAGTTAAGTATCTGACACTGAATTTGAACTCAGGTCTTTCTGACACCAGACCCGGTGTTCTATCCACTGCTGCCTCTTATAGGGAGCCTCACTTTGGATTTACTATTATAACCCTTGTCGCCCATAATTCAGCTGAGGATTTAGTCATCTTGGCATATATCACTTCATCTGAGTTCTTATGATTTAAGTGTGATTGTGATCCTCATTTTACAGATGAGGAAACTGAGGCAAACAGATGTTAAGTAACTTGCCCAGATGTCATACATCTAATAGATGTCAGAGGAAGAATTTGAACCCAGATCCTCCTGATGTTGAATCCAATGCTCTTCCCACTTATATACCATATCACCAAGGTGAAACAACCTTGGCATGACTGGATAAGGCAATCCTTTTCACATAGCCCTATCAAAGACCAGAACAAGTATTTCTCCTATGTTGAAAACACCATTGTATGAGGTTCAAAGCATTATCGCAGAATGTGGTGGTAATTCCTCGGTGTTTACAGGGCTGCTGCCAACATGCATTACCCTGAAACGAACTTACCTTTCAAATGAGGGATGAATAATTTATATGGCAACTTCTTTCCACTCGCCAGCCAAGGGCTTCTGATCATCTTCCTTTTGCTGTGAGGTCACTAAGGAGCAGGCGTCATTCCCTCCGTTTTAGAGGCGGGGAAGGACAACCACAGAGAAATTCCTTTTCTGTATCAGGTGCCATGCCAGGTGTCGGGTGGGTCACAAGGGTAAAAACAGAATAGTCTCTTCTCTCAAGGAGTTTACAGTCTCCTGGGAGGATACAACGGGAGCACAGGTAAATACCAAGTATCCTCAGATATTCAAATGGTTCTGTGATCTTATCCACATGGATGTTCCCTCCCACATTGCAGTTATCAACTCATCCATGCCTGCCCATCCTGTGTGACTCCTGTCTGTATTAGTCTCTACAGAAGGTGGAGACGTGTTAGGGACCTCCCTTGATTTCTCCCGACATTTGGAGGGATACCATTGGAATAGTATTATCCAAAGTCGGGCTGGTTTCGGGGTTGCCTGGGTGCTATGTACAGGGTGGTTACTTGAACAAAGACATCGACCAAACCCTCACTGCTACTGGCTCATTTCTTTGTTAAGTCTCTCTCCAGGTTCAAAAGCATTCTGGGTATGAATAGATTCAGAGATTGCTAAATCTCTGCAGAAATTTTCCATTTAATTGGCTTGCCCCCAGTGCAGCCTGGGCTGAGAAAAATCTCCTTTCTCTTTTGAGTTAGCTTTGCCTCTCTCAAGCTTGAACCACACACTTAGTGCCCTGGACTAAAAAAAAAATGATAAATGGCATTATTATTTAATAGCAGCTTTAAGTAACAAAGAAATGTAAACAAGCATTTAAAGGGACAGGTTTCCACTTGCAGACCATGGTGGCTATAGCTGATGGTTTGGGTTGAATTTCTTCCCCGTCTCTCCCCGCATCCTTCTCTTCCCACCTGTTGAAGGGAAAATGGGAAGTGAACTGGTTGGATGAGTGAAGGAGAGCTAAGATTCTTCTTGGGTCTGCTCCAGGGAAGAGGGAGGCGTAGAGAGGAGAAGAGGCTCTATGGGCTAGACTCCAGTTACCCTGGGGATTCTGATCAAATTTCATCTCATCTCTCCCCACCTTCTGGCCTGGTCCACCATGCTACGGAATCTTCATGTTGCTTACTTTTCCTGCTTTCTGTTGTGGAGAGAAGCACCGTTAACTGTTGGCTCAGCAAGAGAGAAATGGGGTGGGACCGGGGAATGTGGCTCATAGTCCTTCTCTCCCTGAAGAGAATAGGGGCAGCTAGGTGGTACAGTGGATAGGGTGACTGTCCTGAAGTCAGAAAGACTCATCTTTGTGAGTTCAAATCCAGCCTCAGAAACTTACTAGCTGTGTGACCCTAGGTGAGTCACTTAATTCTGTTTGCCTCAGTTTCCTCATCTGTAAAATGACAAGGAAATGGCAAACCACTCCAGTATCTCTGCCAAGAAGACCCCAAATGGGGTCACAAAGAGTTGGGCACGACTGAGATGACCGAATGACAGCAAAAGAGATGTTTCCCATGCTTACATCTGGGCCTCCCTTCTCAGCCACATGACTTCCCTTAAGGAAGACAGTTCCTTTCAAAAAAAGGATCAAAACCCCCCTAGAAACTTGGGGAACCCTGGGTAAATGTTTATAAACCATCATGCAGACATCAATCAGCATCAAATCAAATCAAATCTCTATGGCAACGTACCTGGTGGGGGAGGGGGACTATCACAAAGGTAATATAAAATGGTTTGAAGATGGAGAGAATGTTAATAACTGGGTGGGGGTGGAGATCAGGAAAGGCCTCCTGTAGGAGGAGACACCTGAAGGAAGCTGGGGAATGGAAGGAAGCAAAGGTTGAGTGGGGAGAGCACAAGGGGACCATTTGTGCAAAAACGCTGCAATTTGGTCGAAGCCGCAGCCAGCCCTGGAATGGAAGTCAGCTTGCTCATTATCCTAGCTAGGCCTCTCTCCATTAGCCTGATTAGGACCATTGATTTATCCCTTTTTTGGTGGCAGAGGGGGGAAAAACCCATGCCATTTATGGGATATAAATATCTCAGAAAAAGCTCGAAAACATTGTGTCACATGTATTTTCTCAGCACTTCTGCAAACAGTCAATCACTTGACAAAGTACACCCGTCATTCACCAGCTTGGGGGGCGGGAGGGGGGTTGGGTATGGAAAGGAGAAGGCAGAGAAATCCTCAAGGAAAGCATTGTCCAGAAAGCCTTCACCCAGAAGCATCATAAACAGCTGCTGCCATGTGTCGTCTGAAGTGTGCCCAGCCTTCTAGGAGTTTCTGGAGCATGATAGAAACACAACGCACTTTTGACACTAGGTGACATCAGGACTACAGGAGGTGGAAAGGTAGAAATCATCCCATAAAGCTACTATACTCTACAGATGGGAAAACTGAGACCCAGAGATAGTTTACCTAAAAATCACCGCACTGGTTTATGGCAAAACTGGTATTTGAGCATAGGTCTTCTCACTACTGGGCAGCGAGGTGGCTCAGTGGATAGAGTGAATAGAGAGGCCTGGAGTCAGAAGACCTGGGTTCAAATCCAACCTCACTAGCTGTGTGACCCTGGGCAAATCACTTAACCCTGCTTGCCTCAGTTTCCTTATCTGTAAAATGGGCTCGAGAAGGAAATGGCAAAACCACTCCAGCATCTGTGCCAAGAAAACCCCAAATAGGGTCACAAAGAGTTGGACATGACTGAAAACTACTAAACAACAACTTCTGATTACTGCCCACTGTATCATGCTATTTTGACAGAAAAAATGTTTAATAGTATAGACCAAAGTTTTTAACCTGGGGCTATAAACTTTAGCACACACACACACACATATACACATACATATATACATATACATAGTGTATATATGTATATATGTGTTTGTGTATATGTATATACATACATATATGTGTGTGTATGTATGTGTATATGTGTGTGTGTATCTGTGTGTGTGTACATATATATATATATATACATATATACACATTATATATCCTTTTAATGTCATTGGTTTTCTTTGTGATTTTATGCATTTCATTTTATGCATTTAAAAACATTATTCGGAGGAGGGGCCCACAGGCTTTATCAGACTCTTAGGGGCATCTAGGACAAAAAAGCAAAAAGATTAGGAATCCCTGGAGACCATGGGAGTTCAGTTAGAACGAACAAAGGTTGCTGTGCCCCAGCGTGGGTTGGGAAACTTCACCTGAGAAGAGGCATCTGAACTAGGCTTTGAAGGATGAAGAGGATTTAAATGAAGGAAGAGAAAAGGTGACCATTCTACTGGGGGTGGGGATGGAGGTCAGGAAGAAAGTAACCTGAGTAAAGACAAAGAGAAAAAGGAGAAAGAAGGTCAGGTCTGAGGAATGAAGAGGAATCTTGCTTACCTGGAGTAAGAGGGCAGGGATGCATCTGGCCACTAGGTGGCGCCATAGTTGGCATTGGAAAGATTCATCTTAATGAGTTCAAATCCAGCTTCAGACACTTATTAGCTGTGTGACCCTGGGCAAGTCTCATCACCCTGTCCGCCTCAGTTTCTTCATCTGTAAAATGATCTGGAGAAGGAAATAGCAAACTACTCTGGTATCTTTGCAACGAAAATGCCAAATGGGGTCATAAGTTGGACATGACTGAACAACAGTATGTATAGAAAAGAATGCTGGTGTAGGAGTCAGGGGACCTGGGTTTGCATCCAGGATCTGCTCCTTCATTACTTGTGTGACCTTAGCCAACTTATCTACCTTTGCTGGACTTTTGGGTTCTTCATCAAAAATGAAGAGGTTGAATTAGAAGATGTCTCTGGTCCTTTTTATCTCTAACATTCAATGATTCTGATTCACACTGGGAAGTAGTGAGTAATAAGGGTCTAGGAGTGTCCAGCTGGACCTTGGCAGGCCCCTTTGTATTCCTCTTGAGTCTCCTTAAGAAAGTGTCAAATTCCTCTGCAAAGTTGATACCATGTGATACACCATGATACTCCTTGATACAGTGTGAACTCCCCTGGCTCTAGAGATTGCCCTTGGCCCTTAACACCTCATTGAGGATGATTTATTTGGTCATGCTCAGTTCTTACACCTGGGCTATGTACACATACACACACACACACACACACACACACACACACACAGCCTTTAAAACAGAAGGGATAAGAATCAAAGAGAAAGAGAAATGGAGAAATGAGAGTCCCCCTCCCCGAATTGGACTCGTGGCCCTGGAGGAAGGGCCTATGCATTTAGAGGGTCCTTCCAGGACACCACATAGCCCTAGAAATGGCAGTGCATGGAATGGTGAGAAGTTCCAGGGCCAAGCTGAGAGGCTGCTGCCAACAGTGGAGTGGCAGTTGCTAATTTATGGAGAAATTTTTGGATCAAGCCTTCAGGACCCGGCAGAGCAGGTCTTGACATTTGCCAACAAATGGAGGAGTCCCTGGACCAAGCCTCTTATATCCAACAGAGGAGTTTCTAGGCTAGATTGTCCAGGTCCTTGAGGGCAGGGACTGACTTTACCTTAGCACAGGGTCTGGCACATAGTAGGTGCTTCATAAATGCTAAACTGACCCACTACTCTCCAGACAGATTACTAAGTGTTAAGGATACAAAAAAGGCAAAATCAGTCCCTGTCCTCAATGAGCTTACATTCTAAAGGGGTAGACAATATGCAAAGAACTTTATAGAAGCATGATATATATATATGTATATATATATGTAAATAGGATGAATAGAAATAATTAATAGAGGGAAGGCTTAAGAGGGATCAGGAAAGTCTTCCTACATTGCAGAAGGTGAATTTGTAGCTGGGACCTGAAGGAAGTCAGCAAAGGCAGGAGGTGGGTATGAAAAGAGAGAGAATTCCAGGCATGAGGAACAGCTAGTAAAGTGCACGGAGTTGACAGAGTGTCTTGTAGGCTGATGTCACTAGATCACAGAGAATATTGGGGGAATAAGGTGTAAGAAGACTGGAAAGGTAGGAAGAGATCAGGTTATGTTGTTGTTGTTGAGTTATTGCTGTTGTGTCCAAGTCTTCGTGACCCCATTTGGGGTTTTCTTGGCAAAGAAACTGAAGTGGTTTGCCATTTCCTTCTCTAGCTTATTTTATAGATGAAGTAACTGAGGCAGACAGGGTAAAGTGACTTGCCCAGGGTCATACAGTTAGTAAGTATCTGATGTTGGATTTGAACTCATGAAGATGAGTCTTCCAAGCCCACTGCTCTATCTGCTGTACCACCTAGCTCTCCTTGCTTTAAAAGCCAGAGGTCTTTATATTCCATTCTGTAGCCACTAGAGTTTATTGAATGGGGGTAGATGTGGGGGATGACCTGGGCTTTAGGAAGGTCAATCCAAAAGCTGAGAGGAGGATGGATTAGAATGGGAGGAGACTTGAGGCAAGGAACAAATGAGCAGACTGTCATAATTAATCTAAGCGGAGGCGATAAGATCTTGGAGCAGGATAATGTCGATGTCAGAAGGATATGTTGAAAAATAGAATTGATAGGGAAGAAGAGGGAGCTCTTTGAGAATTACTACCATTTTTTTCAGTGAAATATGAAGTCAATGATCTCAGCTGAGAAGGGAGTAGAGGGAGAAGCTGTGGGGAGGTTTGAAGAGGGATGAAAATATTTAGAAAAGTTGTCAAGTGAATGGGACATCAAATCTGTTAGGGAGTTGTAAAAAGGATTGCCTTGCAGCAGTGAGGGCCCAGTCGAGAAAATGTAACATAAACTTGTAGCGGGTGCCATGACCACAGTTTCATGATTTTCTCTAGCTTCATGCGGTAGCTCATGAGTAAGAGTGAAAGTGGCAGATGGTGGGAGCTGTGTTGTAGAAGTTCCTGAAAAAGGCAGGTATATCTTAAGCTGGACCCTCTAAGCAACTGGGAACCATAGAATCATTGACTGACAACAAGACAGGGTTTGAATGTTGGAAAGGAATTTGGCATTCCCACAAGGAATCCCCATCCTAATATCACCCACAGTGGTCATCCAGCTTCTGCCTGAAGACCTCTAAGGAAGGGAAGCTCACCACCTCCTGAGGCAACCCATTCTTCTCATCATTTGGAAATTTTTTCTAACTTCCAGCCAAAACTGGCCTCTTTGGAATTCCCATCATTGCCCCTAGTTTTGTCCTCTGGGGCCAGACAGAACAAGCCTAATCATTCTTTTACACAATAGCCCTTCTGATACCTAAAGATAGCCAGCATGCCCCCCTCAGTCTTCTCTGGTTTGGGCTCAACCTCTCCAACCCCTTCAAGTGAGCCTTATGCAGTGCTCAGCCAGACCAGACCAGATACAGACTTTGCCTTCTCCAGGGGCCCCTTGTTTGCATGATTGTTTTAGTGTAGGGCCTGATTTCATTGGGAAGGATGGTAAATAGAGCACTAAGCGTAGAATTTGAAAGACCTGGGTTCAAATCTCTCCTGTCCTGGTATTTAAAACCAGGTTTTCTGCCTCTAAATCTGGAGGGTTTTTTTTCTTCCTTCACTGCCCCACAGCTGCCTGGACTAATTCCCATGACTATAGTATGTAAACATTTATGTTCCATTCAAGCTTTAGTGTTTGGTTTGGGCTGAAGTGGTGTAGGGCTGGATACAAGCTGTGCATAAGTCATTCCCATCAGCCCTGGCCTCCCTTCCAACTCTGCCTGTCCAATTCTTCTGTCCTCCAGGCAGTTTTACTCCCCCCACCTTCCCAAAGGAGAAGAAACCCATCAAAAGAATACCTCTCCTGACCTGCAGAGATGGCCCTGGTTTTTTCAGGGACTTTGCGGGGGACACGGGGAAGTATGGGAAGAGAGAAGAAGAAAGCAGAAAAGTGGGGAGAGGGAGAGAGAGAGAGAAGGGAGAGAGATGGGAGAGAGATGGGAGACAGAGAGACAGAGACACAGTGAGAGAGAGAGAGAGAGAGAGAGAGAGAGAGAGAGAGAGAGAGAGAGAGAGAGAGAGAGAATTCATATAGGGAGGAGGAGGAGGAGGAAGAGAGGGACCAGCCAGTAGTGCTAGGCAGCCAAGGCCTGAGCTTGCCTCTGTAAGTCACTGGTCCTGGCAGCCTGGAGGTTTGTTTTGGCTGAGACCTGTCCTGGGAACCACAGTGAAGCTCACGCTCTTGGAATTTGCTCCCTTTACGAGTCACTCAACAACTTGGCTTCGATGGATGGTTTAGGGGAAGGAGAAAGAAAAGAAAAGAGAAAAAAGGCCTCTCAGCACTGTTGATAAAGTGTGTGAAACTGTGAGGCCAGGATCCCTGCTTCCATTTTCCTTGATCCTTTGCCTGGGGTGGGGTGGAGATATAGAGGCTGGGGGTGGGGGAAGGGGACCTGGGCAAAGGGAGAATCTCCAGAGAGGTTTGGTGACCCTGGGAAGAGAGCCAGGCCCTGAAGGCCTGTCTTTGGCTGCTGAAAGGGCCCTGCAGAGAGGTGTTCTGTAAACAGTGTTAGCACTGGGTGGGTGGGTGGGGGACCAATTGTGGCTTCCAATCCCCATGGCCCCCCTGGGAACTTGGCAACTGGCCATCTCCTCCTTTCCTCCTAGGTTTAGTGCAGGAAGGCAAGTCCTCTAGTCTGATCCTTTCATGTTACAAGTGGGGAAACTGAGGCCTAAAGAGAGAGTGCAAGTAACTTGCCCAAGAGGCAAAGTGGCAAAGTGAGGTTTTGAATCTAGGTCTTCTAACTCCAAAATATATAATTATGCCTCCTTAGGGAAAACAAATCAATGGTTTCTCACTCTGCTTCTTGGAATCTCTAAGTTTCTGCAAAAGTTAGCTCAGGCCCTGACCTCCTACATGAGGCTTTTCCTGCTCCCTCTGTTGCTGTGCCTTCCCCTAATAAGGCTGTCTCATATCAACAAGCAAGAGAAGAGGAAAGGAAGAAACATTTATTACGTGCCTACTATGGACCAGGCCCTCTGCCAAGCACTTTACAACAAGAAGAAGCAACAATCAAGAAAGTATTTAAGAAGCAAGCCCCACTCTCAGGAAGCCTGCCTTCTATTTGCCTTCTTGGCTTCTTGTGGCTTCTTGCTCCTTCCCCATTAGACTGTGAGCTCTTTGAGGACAGAGAGTCTTCCTCCCCTTCCTTCCCTCCCCTCCCCTCCCCTCCTCCTCCCCTCCACTCATTTCTCCTCTTCTTTTCTTTTTCTTTCCCTACTTCCTTTGGTCTTTGTGTTCCTAACTCCTGACACATAGTAAGACCATAAGCAATGTTTGTTGATAGATTGACAGAAGTGGACCTGGGATCAGGGGAGGGAAGCAGAATGCCCTGTTCATCAAACCCCGTGAGCAACCGTGATGAGTCCACTCTCTGGTAAAGGATGTGGCTTAGGAGAGCTGATAGAGACAGATGCCAAAGTCCTGGACTTTGGCTTCACACGGCTTACAGTTTAATTGCAGACACAAGCCAGGCAGGTGCCAAATGTGCATATCTCTCTGTCTCTCTCTGTCTCTGTCCCTCTGTCTCTCCTTCCCTCCTCCTCCTCCTCTCTCTCTCTCTCTCTCTCTTTCTTTTGTTTGTCTTTTTTTTCTGAAGGGGGAAGGCAGGGCAATTGGGGTTAAGTGACTCGCTGAAGGTCACACAGCTAGTAAGTGTGTCAAGTGTCTGAGGCCAGATTTCAATTCAGGTCCACCTGACTCCACGGCTGGTGCTCTACTCACTGTACCACCTAGCTGCCCCCCCCCACTCTCTCTCTCTCTCTCTCTCTCTCTCTCTCTCTCTCACACACACACACACACACACACACACACACACACACACACACACACACACACAGAAGAGTCAGACCAGCAGAGTAGAGAGACCGCAGATTTGGAATCAGGACAACCCAAATTCAAATCTCAACCATCTCTGGCATTTATTAGCTGAGTGACCAAGAGCAACCTTGTGTCGGTAAGGCAAAATGGGCTCCTTAGCACTTAGTTCAACAAGTGCCCTTGAAGAGTTTGCCTTTTGTTGGCTTTGAGTGATTCAGCTATTTCATTGAATCTTGTTAAGTGCTAAGCCCCAAGCCCAAGATTTAGGTGTCCTTGGTGCCTCCTTGCCTCAGGGGAGGGCTTAGTTTAGACATGAGTTTGAGTGACATGTCTGAGACATCGGGGGCTCTTGGACCACGTGGGTTTGAGTCCTCCTCTTTCTGGAGATTTTGGGTAGCGTGAGTGAGTTGCATGTGTGACTCACCCCTGACACTGAAAAAGATATAAAGGCCAGGGGTTGGCCTCTTCTTCCTTGGAGCTCTGAGATGCAGCAGGAGTGGCGCGTGACTCTGAGCCAGCCTTGTTGAGCTCCCGGATAAACTCAGATGTTGATAGTTCCTTGGTAACTATGAATTGTATTGGGTCTGTCTGTTTGTAACTTGTTTAAGGGCTCTTGAGATGGTGTTGATGAAGAGACTCTGGGCAGCTGTAGCTAAGGAGCCCTCCAGCTTGTAAACCCGGATGCTGAGACTTTGTTGAACTCTGGTAACTATGTATTGGGATTTGAATCAGACAAGGTCTGTCTGTTGAAGTTTGTAATTTGCTTGTGTTTTGCTCTGAAGTTCAGGGTGCTGGCTTTTTCCCCTGAACTAACTGAATGATATTTGTGTGCTGAATTAAAGTAAGCTTGTCAACCCCT
>CM053622.1:20864224-20879392 GCA_028646595.1 Phalanger gymnotis
AAACCTCATCGGTAAAATGGGGTAAATAATAACAGGGTTATTTGAAGCTCCAGTGAGACACTACCTGGAGAGGGCTTTGCAAGCCTTAAAGCTGGATGTAAATGACAGTGTGTGGGGAATGGTGGGGTTTTATAGAAGTCAGGGCAGGCCAGCAAATCAGGGGAAACCCCCATGATGCTCTTACAGGGAGGTTCTGCTACCACTAAGAGAAAGCAGCTCTTGGGGGCTTTTACTCACTAGATTATAAGCTTCTTGAGGCTACAACTGATTTTGTTGCTTGGACAGATGGACGGATTGATGCTTTTCTCCTTATATCCCCAGAGCCTAGGACAATGTTTTGTACCCAGAAGGTGCTTGACACATACTATCTAGTTGATTTCATTCATTCAGCTTCAATGAGTAGATTGTATTTTATCTTTTCCAATTACACTTAAAGACAATTTTTAACATTGATTTTATGTGAAATTTTGAGTTCTAAATTTTCTCCCTCTTGCTCTCCCCTTCCCCCACCCTAAGACAGTAAGCAATTTGATAGATTCAACATTTATGAAAGTACTCGCGTATGCAGAAAATAATACTTGGAGCTATGGGAAAGGCAAAGGTTTGATAAATTAGCTGTGTGGCCTCATGGAGCTTACGGTCTTGCAGGAAACTAAGATACCGATACATGGCATTGTAATACATGTGAAATTGTAAGTGCGTTCAAGATCAAGTCAGTTATTAAGCACCTACTATGTGTTGGGCACTGTGCTAAGGGCTGGGGATACAAAGAAAGGCAAAAAAAAAGACAAATAACAGTCTCTGTCCTCAAGGAACTCACAGGTGAATGGAAGGGACAAAAATTAATAATAACTAGTTATATAGAAAGTATATATAGAGTAGGGAGAAGACAATTTTTTTGAGGGGGTAGCATTCGCAACTCAAGGCTCAGGAAAGTGAGATTTGAACTGAGTCTTGAAGAATTCAGAGATCTGAAGAGGTAGTGATGATGGCTAAGTATGTTGGGGGGGTGGTGAATCAGGGCAAAGACCTGGAGATGGGAGAAGACGAAGTGCTATGTGATGAGGGGGTTGGTGGTCAGGAAAGGCTTCCTGTAGAAGGTGGTAGGATTAGAGCAGGACTTCAAAGGATAGACAGATAATGCTTCTTGGGAAAGGAATTGTGCTCCTTTTGTCTTTGGGGTCAGTGCCTAACCCGGTACCTGGAATTTAGGAGACATTTAATAAATGCTTGTTAAACAGATAAAATGGTAAATCAGGGAAGGGAAGGCATTCCAGGCATAAGGACTTATGGGAGCAAAAACCCGCAGGTGGCATGTTCAGGGGACAATTTGACTTTGGTATGTACATATATGTGCGTGTATCCATGTGTATGTGTATGCATATTTGTATATTGTAGGTATACATGTATACATACACATATCTAGGTATTCATGCATTTTTATATGTATACATTTGCACGTGTATATGTACATATATGTGTGTATCTCTAGCTCTATCAACAGCTAGGTGGCGCCATAGTGGATGCAGCACTGAGCTTGGAATCATCTTTCAGAGTTCAAATCTAGCTTCAGACACTTACTAGCTTATGATCCTGGGCAAGTCACTTAACCCTATTGGCCTCAGCATCCTTATCTGTAAAGTGAGCTAGAAAAGGAAATGGCAAACCACTCCAGTATCTTTGCCAAGAAAATACTAAATGAGGACACAAATGAACCACTCAACAATAGTGTGTAGTTATACTGATAGTTTTTTATTTTTTCAGCAAATTTTTATTGCTGTCTTTTTTACATGATTATAATTTTCCCAGCATAACTCCCCTCCTCCCTCCCAGAGAACTATACTATATAGCAAATAGTATTTTTAAGACAGAAATTAAAAATGAGAGAAAAATCAGCATAGCCAATCAATACATTGAAAAAGTCCGAAAACATATTCAGTGTGCAGTCTCCCACCTCCATGAAGAATTAGGTTAGGACTCTCCTCTGATGCCTCTTTTTTTTTTTTTTTTGAACTTGCTTGACCTTTGTCGTCTTGCAGCATTAACTTTTGATTTCATGTGTTTATGTGTTCGGCTGTTCTTTCCATTTATATTGCTGTAGTCATTGGGTATGTTATTTTGTTGGTTCTGCTTGCTTCATTCTGCATCAGTTCATGTAGATCTACTTGTGCTTCTTTGTATCCATCGCTTTAATAATTTCTTACAGCATGGTAATATTCCATTGCATTCACATACCACAATTTGTTTAGCTGTTCCCCAGTTAGCAGTCATCTACTTTGTTTCCAGTTCTTTGCTATCCCCAAAAGTGCTGCTACAAATATTTTTGATGTATGTGGGGACTTTCTTCATATCCTTGGCCTCCTTAGGGTATAAGCTCAGTAATGAAGTCTCTGGGTCAAAAGGTATGGACATTTTAGTCACTTTATTTGCTTAATTCTGAGTTACTTTCCAATATGGTTGTAGCAATTCATAGCTTCACCACAATGCATCAGTTTGACCATCTGCCCACAACCTCGCCCACTTTGATTGTTGCCATGACTGGCAAGTTTTCATTCTCATCTTCCCGCTCTTCTAGCTGACCATCTCCCAAGCGGACAGAAGAAGGGAGACGAGAGAGGTTTCAACCCCACGTCTATCAGGCCTTCCCTCAGAAACTGAAGCCCATCATCTCCCCTGCCCTTGGAATAATGGAAGGAGGACTGGGGAGCAATTTTGAAATAGCGAAGTGACACAATGGATCCATCTCTAGGCCTGGAGTTAGGAAGACCTATGTTCAAATCTGGCCTTGGACACTTATTAGCTGGGTTATTGTGGTTATCATTGTTCAGTCGTTTTCAGTCATGTCAGACTCCTTGTGACCCCATTTGGGATTTTCTCTGCAAAGACACTCAAATGGTTTGCCATTTCCTTCTCCAGCTCATTTGACAGATGAAGAAACTGAGGCAAACAAGGTGAATTAACTTGCCCGGGTTCATACAGCTGATAAGTGTCTGAGGCTGTGCTTGAACTCACTTCAGGCTGGGCATTCTATCCACTGTGCCACCTAGCTGCCTCAGGATTGATCCCCAGTTTGGGTGACTCTGATCAAGTCACTTGACCTCTCTGCCTCAGTTTCCTCAACTGTAAAAAGGGGACAATAATATCATCTATCTCCCGGGGTTGTTGCAAGGATCAAATGAGGTAATGTTTGTGAACAGCTTAGCTCAGCGCCTGACATACAGTAGGTGCTCAATAGATGTTTGTTTCCTTCCTTCTTGTGCGACTTTAAGCAAGTCACTTTTCTTCCTTATCATTCATAGTTCTGGTCCTGTGAGCTACTAGGCATATCACCCTGGGCAAGTTATGTCTGTGTCTCAGTTTTCTCATGTGTGAAATAAAGGGGCTGGACTCGATGACCTCCATGTTTCCTTCCAGGTCTCCATTAGCCCTACAATCTGACGGTGCCATGGAAATGGCCCACAGTGTCAGTCTCACAAGATTGTTGACTGATGAGCTCTTTCCAAGCACCATGAAGTCACCATGGAGGCATGGACAGATTTTCCCTCTTTTTAATCTCCCTCTACGCTTTGGGCTGCTATTGGAGGGCTTGGATTTCCCAAGTGCTGATGTGAGCCCTGGAACACTTCTCCCCTGGGAGAAATGGGTCACTGGAGAAACCTGCCCTTGCAGACTCCACCCACGGTGTTGGTTGAGGATGAGTCATGGCCCTGGGAACCTCACCCAGCCATCGTTGGTCTGCTGAAGCCTGGATGGAAAAATCGATTTCCATAGGTCTGTTGCTTTTGTTCATCTAGCTGAAAAGTCTCTATCTCCTTAGCTCTGGCCCTATCGTACCCTTTGAGCTTGGCAGAGGAGAGGGGCTGAGCATACACATCCCTTGGCCTCCTGCCTCTCCTCCTGCCTCCAAACACACCCAGAATGTATGATTGGGGACTGAAGAATGCCTGTCTTATCTTGCCAGACGCTGCCTAAATGCTCTCACTCACACATTTGTGTAAGGAAGATGCCGGCATCTGCGAGGGCTGGTGGTGACCTGGAACAGTCTTTGAAAGGATCCAGCCAACTGAATTTAATTAAGCTACAGTTCCAGAAGCCAAAACTATTTTCCTAAGAAAGTGAGAGAACCGGCAAAAAAGTCCCCTGCTGAGGGAGCCCCACACACTCAACTGAGCAGCATTTCCTGTGTCAGAGACTGTCCTGAAGCTGCCAATGGGGCCCTTTTCTCAGCGAGCTGATCTGATCGAGGAAGCATTGATCCCAACTCAAAATGATGATGATATGGCAATGATGGCGATGAGGCCCATGATGACTTTTTGCCTCTGGCAATACTGCCTCGTGATCCCAGGCGAATTACCTAAGTGCTCAGTGGATGAGGCACCAGGGGTATGGTGTTAGGGAAATCTGGAAGGTTGTACAGTTCAGACAAGGTGCTAACCCGCATTGGAAGAGGAAGTTTTCTCATCCAGGAATTGTCTATACCAATTAATTTACCACTCTAAGTCCATGTCTCTATTTATTTCTGTCTTTCTTTCTATATCTATCCATTCCTTCATCTATCTATCTATCTATCTATCTATCTATCTATCTATCTATCTATCTATCTATCTATCTACCATCTCTATCCATCATCCATCTATTTGGTCTGTCTATCTATTTATTGATCTATCTATCTATCTATCTATCTATCTATCTATCTATCTATGTACCATCTCTATCCATCATCCATCTATTTGGTCTGTCTATCTATTTATCGATCTATCTATCTATCTGTTTGTCCATTCATTCTTTCAGCTATCTACCTATCTATCTACCCATTCCATTATCCATCTGTCTGTCCACTCATTCCTTCATTTATCCACCTACCTACCTACCCATTCTTCTATCAATTTATCCATTCCTTCATCTATCATTCATCTATCTATTCATCCATCTATCAATCCATTCCTCTATCTATTCATTCCTTTATCTATCATTCTTCATCTATCTATCCATCCATCAGTCAATCTATGCATTCCTTCATCTATCCATCCATCCATCTAGCTCTCTCTTCATCTATTTACTTCTCTATTTTTGTTGTTGTTTTGTGACTATGTAACCCCAAACAAGTCACATCCTCAGTTTAAGTCACTGAAGACAGCTAGCTGGTACAGTAGATAGAGTGCTGGGTCTGGAATCAGGAAGACCTAAGTTAAAACCCAGCCTCATACACTTACTAACTGGGTGACTTTGGGCAACCTATTTCTTCTCTGTCTCCCTCAGTTTTCCCATCTGTAAAATGGGTATAAAAATAGCACCTACCTCTCAGGGTTGCTGTGAGGATCAAAGGAGAGCATATTTGTAATGCACTTAGCACAGTCTCTGCCACAAAGCAGGTTCTGCATAAAAGCTTATTCCCTCCTTCTTCCCTTCAGTTTCCCAGGCAACTCTCTAAACTCTCTCTATAAAGTTGCAGGGAAGGTACTGACTTGCATTGGCAGATCAAGTTTCCTCCCCCAGGAAGTCCCCACTCAATCGATGAAGACCCCAGGTCCTGTCTCTATCCTGTTGTTATTAGAGCCAGAAATATCATTTGCTCTACCATTGAGAAGCACGGCTACTCCAAAGTTGCCAGGAGAGCCATCTTTGTGGCCCTAGAACTGGAGAGTGATTTGGGCCTTTCTTTCCTTAGATTTTCCAACTCTCCACAACAGGTATGATAAGGGTAGATGGTTCCTTTTCTTGTTTATTTTAAACTAAAAAAAATTTTTTTTTTGCATCAGTATAAATCTCTTAGAACAGAGAATGTCAGGGCTAGGGAGGGGCCTTAGAACAGAGGATTCAGAGCTGGGAGGCACCTTGCTCAAGATATCACATCTTGCCCCCTCTCTTTACTGATTCAACAACTGAGGCCCAGAGAGAAGGGAAGTGGAAGGGGAGCAAGCATTTATTAAAAGCCTACTATGTGCCAGGCACTGAACTAATGCTTGACAAGTATAATTTCTTTTGATTCTCACAAACAACCCTTTTAGACAGGTGTTGTTATGATCCCTAGAGCAGAAGTCTTCCTGACTCCAAGCCCAGTGCTGTATCCACTGGGCCATCAAGGGATCTGCCTGTGACAAACTCCACACTTCCATGACCTCTGTCACAATACAAAAAACTAACTAAATATATAATAAGATTAATCATATAACCGTATCATACCTGTCTCAAGAGAGTTAGAAAATATGAGGAAAGGCAAAGTCTAAATTTCCTGAAGCTTTTAGAATAGTCCCACTTCTCAATGGGAGAGCAATTGATTATATTATGTTGTATTGTATTACATTACATTACATCATAGCATATCATATCATATTCTATCATATATTATAGATCATATCCTATTATATTATATTCTATCATATTACATCACATTATATCATGTTATATCATATATCATGTCACATTATGTCATGTCATGTCATGTTTATTATATTATATCATATCACATCACCTCACATTATATTATATTTTATTATGCCATGTCATGTCATGCTATGCTATATTATATCATGTCATGCTGTGCTATGCTATGCTATATTATATTATTATATCATTATATTATTTTATGTTGTGTTGTGCCGTGCTGTTATGTTACATTAGGTTATGTTATGTTATGTTTTTATTATGTTGTGTTGTGTTGTGTTGTACTGTTATGCTATGCTATATTATATATTAGGTTGTGTTGTGTTGTGCTGTGCTATGTTACATTACGTTGTTATGTTCTGCTATATTATATTATGTTACACTATATCATATTATATCATTATAGTATATTATATTAAAAATAATCATAGGGGATAGGGACAGGATGTGTGAATTCACTGATGTAGGGAACTGCAGGGTGAGTAAACAATCTCTGCCAATGCTAGATTGGCGCCTTCTCTCACCCGTGGCTCCAAGAAGCTCTAGCATTCACCTGGTAAAGTTGTCTTGGAAAACGGGCCCGACTAGGTTGAGGGTAAGCAACAGGCCTCAAATCTGTCAATGAGCTAGGGGAGTGTCTATCCCAAGCATGTGAAGGCTTCCCCTGGAGGAATGGGCGGATGAGAACAATTTGTTCCAATGGCCGTGAAGGCGGCAAAAGCCCAAGCTATGGAGCACTTAGAGCTTGGTTAGACTCTGGGGAGAGGCCAAGGTCATCCACTGCATCCCAGGCCATCACCAGAGATCTTCACCTTTGTCCTGACACTGGATGTCGATGACTGGGAAAGAGAGTGAGATGTAGGATTTCATGCAACTCTGTCTCACTTAAATCCAATTGACGTAGAAGTTGAGGTATCACCCGTGATGTCCCTGATCCTCTTCAAAAACCGAAAGACAAGCAACAACAAACAAGCACCTACTCAGAAACTCAGAGAATCTTAGAGATTTGCCTAACCCTAATTCCAGTCTGGGGGAATTGAGAGTTCAAGGACTCACCCAGGGTCATAAATCAGTATTGTCAGAGGCTACAGTGCACCATCACACAATCTAGGTAAACTCCTCCCTTCATCTTACCGGTAAGAAAATTTCTCTATGGTCACACAGGCAGTTGTTGTTCAGTTGTTTTCAGTCCTGTCTGACTCTTTGTGATTCCGTTTGGGGTTTTCTTGGCGAAGATGCTGGAGTGGTTTGCCATTTCCTTCTCCAGCTCAGTTTGCAGATGAGGAAACTGAGGCAAACAGGGTTAGGTGCCTTGCCCAGGGTCGCATGGCTAATAAGCGTCTAAGGCCAGATTTGAATTCAGGAAGATGAGTCCTTGCACAAAACAGAAATTTAATAAATACCTGGGGGTTTTTTTTGCTATCGTTGATGACCAAGTATTTACTAAATGCCTACTATATGCCAGGCAATGATGACATATGATGACACATACAGAATTTAGTATACAATTATATACTGAGCGGTGCTATATTTTAGCCCACTGGAAAGAGATCTGGATGGCCTGGTTTCAAATCCTGACCATTTCAACTACGGTGCCATGACAGAGGAGGCGGAGAAGCTTTGGCACTGAAGGCAATTCTATGGGCACAGCCACTCCAGGATCGAGGCCCCCAGAGGGACTGGGGGTATAAGTAGAGCCTTGGAGAAGGGCACCATGATGCCAAGATCCTGGAAATGGCAGCCAGGGGTAATTGCAGCTCACCCTTCTAATGAAATGTTCAGATTTTCTATACCAGAGGGAAGAAAAATTTGAGGGGAGGAATGCACCCCTCCTTTTGGATGTCAGCACCCTGTGGTAAATAAAGCTTTGTTCACTTCCTGCTAGTTACTGTTAGGGAACCCTAGCTCTTCCTGCCTCCTCATCATTATAATTATAGCTAACACTTAATCCTCACAATAATTCTGGGAGTCAAGTAAATGCTGTTATTATCCCCATTTTTCAGATGAGAAAACTAAGGCAAACAGGTTAGGTGACTTATCCAGGGTCACACAGTTAGAGTCTGAGGCCAGATTTGAACTCAGGTTTTCCTGACTCCTGGGCAGCTGGGTGGCACAGTAAACAGAGTGCTGGGCCTGGAGTAAGGAGGACTCAGCTTAATGAGTTCCAATGTGGCCTCAGATACTTACTAGCCGTGTGACCCTGGGCAAGTCACTTAACCCTGTCTGCCTCAGTTTCTTCATCGGTAAAATGAGTTGGAGAAGGAAATAGCAAACCACTCCAATATCTTTGCCAAGCAAGCCCCAGATGGGGTCACAGAGAGTAGGACACGACTGAAAAAAGGCTGACCCATAAACTTCCTGACTCCAAGACTACCACGCTATCCGTTATACCACTTACACTTCTGTGGATGAAGAGACATTCACTATGCTCCAAAGCAGCCCATTCCTCTTTGGGACACTTCCATCTGTTCAGAAGCCTTTTTATTACTTAGGATTTCCTTCACCCGATCTGGGATCTCCGTGAGGGGGATAACCCATCCAATAACACAGGTTGCAACCCAGCTGTGTTTTCTCATTCCTCACAGTTCTTGTCCCAGTCCTTGCCTAATCCTTCACAAAGGGTTTAGCAAGCCTCCTGTTTACTTTCTTTTTGATCTTTGAATATGCAGTGGGTACCGGCTGGCCATTATTTGTCTATCCTTAGCGATCACGTAATGATCATACCTGCCAGTGATATGTTTTCTGAAGGACATCTTCAACCATGCTCCCCAAATGTGCTCCATTATTAGGAGAATGCTGTAGGCCTGCTTTCCCTTGTAAGTCACCGCTCTGTTGTCCTTTGTGTTCGGATGTCCAGAGAGCTCGGTGTTCCCTTGATCAGTCAGCAAGCATTTCTCTCCTCTTTTTGCCTCTGACCCAACACGCTTGCATTCTATTTCTTTGTGGCCTCCTCACCCCGGGAACATCCCTCTGTCCTCCCATTGGCGAGGTTGTCATTTTGTCCAGGGGTCTAGATTGGCCATCCTCCATTCCCCTACTGCTTCTACTTTAAACTTTCAGAACTTTGCCCATGTCCCCTTGCAGCTACCACCACTCCCTGCTGCTTTTCATCTCGTTTTTGAGTGTCGGATTCTCCTCTTTTCCCTGTCACAATATAAGCTTTTTGCTTTTCTTCGTATCCTTATCATTCCATATAGTGTATAGTATACAATTAGCACTTAATAAATGCACGGTGCTTGTAATTAAGCATCTGTGTGCCTGGCACTATGCTAGTCACTGGAGATATGATTCACAACCTTATAGCATCACCTGGAGACCATAGAGGTTTAAAAAAAAAAATGATCGGCTGCCTTCAGGATCAGCCTTAGATTTTTGGATGCATTTTTTTCTCAGACTGAGATGAAATCTTCCTCTCTGCAACTTCCTCCCCCTCCCCCCACCACATTGTTCTGTGCTCTGGGGACAAGCAGGACAAGCTTAATTCTTTCTCTGCCTAACAGTCCTTCAGATACAACCAGAGTTATCACATCCCTCCTGCCCCTGTCCCCACTCCCTACCAAGCCTTCTGTTCTCCATACGAAACATCCTGAGTCTCTTCCACCAATCCATACATGGCATGGTCTTCATTTCTCTAAAAAGTCAGGTTACCCTTCACTGGGGACTCCTAGCTCATCAATGTCCTTCCTAAAATGGGATGTCCAAAGCTTGATGGGGGATTCCTAATGTAAGTGATGTCCACCAGGGTAGAATAGACAGCAGGATAGAACATAAGCTCCTTGAGGGCAAGGACTATTCCACTTTTTTAACTTTGAATCTCCAGCATCTAACACAAAACCTGGTACACAGTAGGTGCTTAATAAATGCTTGATTATTTTGAGCCCTCTACTTCTCTGAATTCAGCTCAGGATCACCTTAGGTTTTAGGGACTGTTATATTACACCCTGAAAGTTAAAATAGTGGGTAGATAGTGGCAGCCTCAGGATCGAAAAGATTTGGAATCTTGCCTCCAACATCCGATGATTGTGTGACTCTAGGCAAATCACTTAACCAGTGACCTAGGAAACTCTTCAAGACTTGAAGTGGTAGAGCAGGTACCAACCTGCATTAGTAAAGGGAGTTTCCTTCCTGTCACCTACCTACACCAGTGAAATCATAGGTTTGGTACCAAAAAAATCACACTTTTACCTCCCAGGTAACTATATGCCTTAACCCAACTAAAATACATAGCTTCTTAAAGAAGGCCTTGGTATTAAATGGAAATTTGGTGTACTGGGTGGGGATGATGGGGATGGGAAGGGAATTGGGAGTGGGGGGTGGGAAAGAGAATTTTGTTTGAGAGGGGGAGATGAGAAGTAGGCTTCTAGTCTCCCTTTACCCAAGGCAGTATAGAATAGTGGAAAGAACACTGAATTTGGAGTTAGCAGACCTGGGCTCTAATCCCACCTGCGATGCTTGTTACTTTTGGGACTTGCGTGACAAATCCCTTAACCTCCCCAGGGCTTCAGTTTTCTCATCTGTAAAATAAGAGAGTTGGGGAAGATGGCGTCTGAAGTCTCTTCTAACTCACAATCCATAATTCTAGCATCCTACTCCTCCTCTCTGGGACTCAGTTTCCTTCTCTGTAAAAGCAGGGCCTGAGGTCCCTCCTAGCTCCAAAGTCATGAGTGGATAATATATGCCTGGGTAAGACAGGTTCTTAGGGCACCATGGGCGTTTATCAAATGCAATAACAAATCCAGTGATCTTTGGCTCCGTGTGCCCACCACCCTGCTGGGGATCAGAGTCAAGGCCAGCCCTTCTCCTCTCAGATCCCTAACCGGTTTCCCCACCTCTTCCTAGCTGCCAGCTAACGACGTAATCATACTTAGTATTTATTTTGCACATTCTCAGGAACTTTGAGCGCTTCACAGAGATTATCTCATCCGTTCTCACCCCTGAGGAGGTCCCACCCAGGACTGCCCAAATCGATGGTCTAATGTACCATGCTCCAAAAAGCTTACTGGCTTGAGCCCCCTTCCATGTTCTAATGTCCATCTGAGCTCTGCCAAGCTCTGTTCTAAAACTTCTCCCTCCCAGTCCTGCTATTCTGTGTTCTGAGGGGATGGCACATAGTGCCTGGCACATAGTAGGTACTATATAAATGCTGATTCTCTCCTAAGCCTCCTCCTCTTTAAGGATGGAGTGCTGGCCTGGGGTCAGGAAGTCGCTGTTCAGTCATTTTTAGTGGTGTCCAACTCTCGGTGACCCCATTTGGGGCTTTCTTGGCAGAGATGCTGGAGTGGTTTTGCCATTTCCTTCTCTAGCTCACTTTACAGATGAGGAAACTGAGGCAGATGGGGTTAAATGACTTGCCCTGAATCACACAGCTAGTAAGGGTCTGAGGCCGGATTTGAACTCATGAAGATGAGTCTTTCTAATTCCAAGCCTTGCTCTAACCACTGTACTACCTAGCTATCCTTTGAGTCAAGAAGATCTGAATTCAAATCCAGCCTCAGATACTTCCTAGCTGTGTGTTCCTGGGCAAGTCACTTAATCTCTTTCTGCTACAACTGTAAAATGGGGATAATTATAGCACCTACAATCCAGGATTGTTGTGAGGATTAAATTATATAGTACAATGGTGCTTAGTAAATGCTGATTTCCTTCCTTTGGCCCAGCCCTGGTATTCTGGGACCTTAGGACCCCTTCTGGCTATGATGATCCCTGTTCTAATGTTCCTCCCAGTTCTGACATTCTCTTACGAGGTCAGGGATTGATGAATAAGGAGAGATAATTCAATTTGCCCAGGAATACTCAGCGAGTCAAAAGTAGAAGGGCCTGGACCTAGAACCCACGACACTGGACACTCAGTTCTAAATTTTATCCCTCTGGACACTTGGAGCCTCTTCTGGTTAGAAGTCCAAGGACATCCCTTACTCGCTGGGGCCAGGGCTTTTGTCTAACCTTACCTTGCACGGTGACGGGCTGCCTTGATAACTTAGCCTCTGACCTGCAGCTTAGTTCCCAGAAAATTCTCTGAACAGACGCTCCCTGAGAGGCGTGAGTCAGAGATCTCCCACTGGGCCTGAAGCTGCTTCAACTTGTCCTTTTGCCTTGGGCTCCGGATCAAAGACGAAGCTGATGAGGCTGCCCAGCAGAAGGCAGTGAGGTCTACACAGGACAGAATCAGACCTGGAGCCAGGAAACCTGGTTTCTAATGCCAGCTTTGCATGAACTAGCTGTGCAGTCTCTGGGGCCCTTTTTGTCCCTGTGAAATCAGGCTAATGACACCTGCCCTCCTCCCTCTCAAGAAGGCTGGAAAGATAAGGGAAGGTAACATATCTTACGATTTAAAAAGCAAAAGTTTCAAATTCCATCCCATAGGTAGCTTTTATTACCAAGCAGGCTTCACCAGAGAGAAATAGAGGCCTATCTTGATTGAGAAAGGAGAAATAAATCAGGGGACTTTATCCTCATAATGAGTTAGCATGGTACAGTGAGGAGAGTTGACCTGGGTTCAAATCCTGCCTCAGACACTACTAACTTTTTGGCCCTGGACAAATCACTTAAACTCTCCTGGGCTCGATGTTCTCATCTGTGCCTGGCACATAGTACTCAATTAATTTTAATTACAATTTTAAAAAAATTAATTAAAATTTCAAAAATTAATAAATCCTTTATCTCTATATTTAAAATTAGGGCATTGGGCTCAATGACCTCTGAGGGGCCTTCCACCTCTAGAGATCTCCTATCTGTTGCTGTCCCTGCTGTTAAAAGTCAGTAGAGAAAGGGTGGGAGAGGGGCCGTGGCCTGAGGTTGGGAAGATAGGTCACATCCCACCTCCCAGGGACAGCCAATCATGGGCCTTGCCTCCAGCACAATCATACTTCCTCTTTTACCTGCTAATCAATACTTCCTCACTCTACTTCTCCCCTTCTACACCAGGCATCACTTTCCATGTTGTTGTTGAATTGTTTCAGTCATATCAGACTCTCCATGACACCATTTGGGGTTTCCTTGGCAGAGATACTGGAATAGTTTGCTATTTCCTTATCCAGCTCATTTGACAGATGAGGAAATTGAGGCAAACAGGGTTAAATGATTTGCACAAGTGTCTGAAGCTAGGAAATGTTTGAAGCTGGATTTGAACTCCAGGCCTGGTGTTTTATCCACTATACCACCTAGCTACCCATAATCTGACTGCAGCTGGAGCACCCTGACCAGCAAAATGCTCCTCCCATGAGTCAGTTGGTTAACAAGCATCTATTAAGCACCTACTATATGCCAAGCATTGTACTAAGCTCTGGAGGTACAAAGGAAGACAAAAATAGTTCCTGCCCTCCAGGATCTCACAGGCTAATGGGGAAAGAAAACGTGCAAAGACCTATGTATATACATGATCTATCCAGCAGAAATACAGTGGGAGGAAATCTTAGAAGGAAGGCATGAGCATGGATGGGGACTTTCTACACTGAAAGGCATTTTGTAGAACGTGAGGTTTTACCTGAGACCTGGAGGAATCCAGGAAAGCCCCACATATAATACCTCAAGTCTGCTCCAAGATGTAGTAGGATCCTCTTGGAAGGAGTGGGCTTCCCGAGCTTCAGACTTTCCTATGCAGCTGTTCTCAGAGCTAGCTTGGGGGTTGAGGGGGAGGGGTCTGAAAGTTTTTAATGCTTCCAATGTAGTATGATGCAGGGAGAAGTATGGTCACAGCAGGAAACTTGGGAAGACTGAAGTGCTCCACCCCAGGAACAGAGCACAATTTTAATTTAAAGTCAAGAATAGGCTGGAAAAGCAAACAAACAATAGAAAAGAACTTTACCACAAAAAAGTACTATGGTGACAAGGATGACTAAGTCACAGACTCAGAAGACAACAATATGAAAACAGCTATAGAAAGTATCAAAGGGGGAAAAAATGCAAATTGGACATAAGCCCAACAAGAACTCCTGGAAGAGTTAGAGGAAGAGATAAGAGGTGTGGAGGAAAAATTGAGAAAAGAAATGAGAGTGATGCAAAAAAATTATGAAAAGAGAATTAACAGCTTGGTAAAAGAGGCACAAAAATATTGAAGAAAATAACACCTTAAAAAAACAGAATTGGCCAAATAATAAAAGAAGCACAAACATTCACTGAAGAAAATAATTCCTTAAAAATTAAAATTGGGCAAGCGGAAGCTAATGACTCCATGAGACATCAAGAAACAATAAAATAGGGGGGCAGAGCCAAGATGGCAGCTGGAAAGCAGGAACTAGCGTGAGCTCCCTGCCAAGTCCCTCCAAAAACCTGTAAAAAATGGCTTTGAACCAATTCTATTTCTGCAGAACCCACAGGGTAGCAGAGGGAAGCAGGGCTCTAGCCCAGGACAGCCTGGATAGTCTCTGGGTAAGGTCTATCCTGCACGGAGCTGGGAGCAGAGGGGAGCAGAGCTGAGCCCAGCATGGGCGGTGCGGACCAACCAGACCAGGAGCCAGGTGGAGCGTGCCCTAGCACCCTGAATCAGTGAGCTGCAGCAGTTACCAGACTTCTCAACCCACAAACACCAAAGACAACAGAGTAGGTTAGTGGGAAAAGCTGCTGGGGACAGGGAGTTTGCGGTTCAGCCACAGCCCAGGGGGCAATGGAGGTGGGGCAGCTACAGAACTACAGCTGCAGTTGCTTCTGGCCCCAGGCCCACCTGGTGGGAGGAAAAAAGTGGCAAATCCGAGCAGGAGTGAAGAGCCTGCTGAAGATCTAAGTCCAGTCCAGGTTGGGGGTTCTTGGGGAAGGAGGAGTGCTGGTGAGGCAGAGCTGGCGCATCCC
>CM053622.1:20879892-20898136 GCA_028646595.1 Phalanger gymnotis
GAAAGAAAGAAAGAAAGAAAGAAAGAAAGAAAGAAAGAAAGGAAGGAAGGAAGAAATGAGGAAGAGAGGAAGGAAGGAAGGAAGGAAGGAAGGAAGGAGGGAAGGAAGGAAGGAAGGAAGGAAGGAAGGAAGGAAGGAAGGAAGGAGGGAAGGAAGGAAGGAAGGAAAGAAGGAAGGAAGGGAGGGAGGGAGGGAGGGAAGAATCTATCCAGTAAGCCTCATGTTAACTGGGGAGCTTCCGGCCGTCAAAATTTACCTCCCCTTGGAGAGGAGAAGGAGAGGGAGGGGTCGAGCTGAGTTACCTAACTTCCTGGGTCCACATTTAGGAAACTAGGACTGCTTGCAGGTTGTGTTCATCCTTTGTTTTTGAAGAGGACCACAACATTAGGGAAATGATGACATGACTTACAGTTGAGTTTCATGTAATATGAAAACTAACCCCGTTCCTTGGTAAGGAAGAGCTTGGAACTTTGGTCTTTTAGCACTGCTGTGAAAGCATCAAAGGACCCAGCCCTGAGTATACAGTACCATAGAACCACCGCATGTCAGAATCAGAAACAGACCTTCAAGGTCATCTAGTCTAGCACATACACAAACAAGAATCCCCTTTTACAACAACCCCTTGCACAGTTCATACAGTTTCTCCTTGAAGTCAACACTCAGTAAATATTTGCTGAATGACCTGAATTAATTAATTAATCAATAACCCCCAAATGAAAAGCTGATTGATGCACATTCAGAGAACAGTACCCGGGATGGCAAGAAGACCGGAGGTTTTGCTAAATTGGACTCCATTGAGTGAACTGGAGATGCTTGACCTCCCCCGGACTCATCCAGAGTCATGACAATGATACTGCTTCTATTTTTATGTCTCTAGCACCCAAAACAGTGCCTGGCTTATAGTAAACTCTAAATGCATGTTCTTTTAATTGATTGAAAGTCTTTGAAGGATTGTCATTGAAAAGGGGTTGACCCCAGAGGGGCCAAAAGAATAACAGGACTTTAGATGAATAATTGGAAGGGGCATCAGGAGGTCATCTAATCCAAGTCACCCATTTTACAGATGAAGCAAGCGAGGCCCAGGAAAGCTAAGTGTCCAGCCCAAAGTCACATGAGTAATAAGAGGCAGAGTCAATTACTTGCTTTGGAAAAGGCATTCTTCATTTTACAAAGGAAACAGATTCCTTTAAGGCTCTCCTCTAAGGCTCGCCTGCACATTTATGTTACAGGCTGCTGCATTTTGTGAAGTATGTGTACCCATGTGCTCCTGAAAAGTTGAGTGTGAGTTAAATTTTTTTAAGTGGAGTCCAATTTTAATTATTCTGGAGGAGTCTGCTATTTAAAGGCAGCTGTTAAAGGCAACTAGGTGCACAGTGGAAAGAAGGCTGGGCCTGGAGACAGGATGACCTGAGTTCAAATCCAACCTCAGACCTTTACTAGCTGTGTGGCCCTGGGCAAGTCACTTAACGCCATATGCCTCAGTTTCCTCATCTGTAAAATGAGCTACAAAGGGAAATGGCAAAACACTCCAGTATCTGCCAAGAAAACCCCAAAAGGGGTCATCAAGAGTCAGACACAACTGATTCCACTAAATAACAACAGTTTTTTTTCTCCGTAAAATGAGGGGGTTGAACCTTCTAATGGCCCTTCCAGCTCTAAATTTATGATTCTATAGCCCTAAGAGTCTTTCCAGTTTTTACATGGCAGGTTTTTTAGAGTACATCATCCCTTTATTTTTCTATAGATCCTACTGCTACTCACATCCGGGAGTGTCCATGGACCAAGTAATCTGGAAGAGAGGGCAGGGGAGCTTCATCTCATCCTAATTCTCCCAGCAAAGACTTGGTGGTACTTCCTGAACACCCTTTAGAGGTTTGTAAAATAGGGCAATTTTCATGGACAACCAAGGAGACCCATAGAGACTGTAAGAAAGTATCTCCTCCATAATACGGAGATCCTGCAGATGGGCAGGCCTGCCTCTCCTACCAGAAAATGTGAACAGTGTTTAATGAATATGCACGAGGATTCATTAAACATTTCCCCATGTGGCTGAACAAAAGACTGCTCCAAACCCCCAAGCCATGTTTTAAAAGGAGAAATGTTGCAGTGATGAGCTGTGGAAGCTAAATATGCCATAAGCAAGAAACAGCATATAGATGTGTGTGTGTGTGTATATATATATATATATCTACACATAATTAAATGTGCATATATACACAGACACGCTTATGTACACATATGTAAATACTTATATATGTATATATACAGAGACACTCATATTTTCAGCTTCATCTCCTTGATATTTAATGAAGAATAGACATTCAATAGTGATGATGGTGAAGTTAATCGTGGTGATGGTGAGAGTGGTGGTGATAGTGATGGTGATCGTGATGATAATGATGAAGATGATGGTGCTATGGGTGATGATGAAGATAATGATGACAATGATGAATGTGGTGATGGCGGTGGTGATGATAATGATGAAGATGATAGTGATGATGGTGGTGGTGATAATGATGAAGATGATGGTGATATGGGTGATGATGAAGGTAATGATGGTGATGATGGTGGTGGTTGTGGTGATGATGTGGATGGTGATCATGGTGAGATGATGATTATGAGGATAATGATGATGATGATGGTGATAAATGAAGATGGTGTTGATGAAGATGACTATGAAGGAGATGAAGGTGATGATGGTGGTGGTGGTGATGATGATGATAACTGGATAACCCCACTGCTCTTCTGTGTAGCCACAACTCAAGAACTCTAAGGACAGCTAGACCAAGGGTGGGGAACTTGCAGCCTCAAGATCACATGTGGCCCTCTAAGTCCTCTAGACACTTCTAACTTTCCTCTCTCCATATACCCGTTAATAAAGCCTTGTGTAGCAACAAAATTCTGAATGCGCTCAATGAGGTCACGCCACAGGACTCCTTTGAACCTGTACCAAGACTGTAGGGCACAGGGAGGTTAAGAGACTGGTCACATAATTATTTCTGTGAGAGGTAGCTCTTGAACCTACATCTTTGTTTTTCTGAGGCTGTCCAAATATCCAAATGGTCATAATTAGACCTACGTAGTCCCCTTCCTCAGTAAGTCCTGGAAACCTGGAGGTGCAGTGGAAGAGAAAGGGTAGGTGGATTACAAGAAGAAGAAAAGAGGGAAAGCCTTGTTGTTGCTCATGAATGGAATGCTAGTGGCTGCTAAGAACCGACTAGCACTGGCAGTGCCCTGACAGGCTCTAGGAGAGTCACAGGCGTCCTGGGGTAGGTCCTGTCTATATATCTTCCCTCCAGCTCTCAAACAAAGGCAAGTGTGCTCTGCAGAGCCCAGCCTATATCCAGCACTGCTGGAAGCACCCTATCTCTATCTGGATCCTGGCTGATTCCAATCACCAGCCTGAAATTGACAGTAGTCATTGGTGACGTGGTGGCACCAAATCCAAATTGCTGCTTAGAGATGCTATAATAATGACTTAAGGTCACTAAAAAGTCAAGTGGAGAAGCTTGGTATTGTGACATCTTGCCCATCCTGAAAGTGGTGGATAAAGCTAGAAATATTCCCTGTGCCAACTTTACCTAGGGTGGCCCTAGAGTCAAAGGACCCAGATTCAAATATTGACTGTGCCCTTAATCCCTATATGACTTTGGTCAAGCTATTTCTCCACTTTAGACCTGAACTTCCTTATCTATAAAATGGGAGGCCTGCCTGGGACTGGATGGAATGGTCTCTAAGGTCCCTTTCTGTTCTGAATCTATGATCCAAAGTCACTTCACCTGTCTAGGTCCTGATTTTCTCCTCTGAAAAGCAAGAAGGCTGGACTCAGTGGCCTCTGAGGTCTTGTCCAGCTCTACCTCTTACCTCCAAATATGTCTCTGCTGTGTCCCCTCCTCTTCACCTGCAAGACCACCACTATTTCAGGCCCTCTTCACGTCTCGCCTTATCACTTCTTAGACTGCCCCCCCCACCCCTGCAGAGCCCATCTCTGACACTGCTTCCTACAAGAAACATTTCTTGACCCCCATCCCTTTCCTCCAGGTGGTAGCACCTAGAGGAAAACAAGGAGGCACAGCATACAGAGTGCTAGGCATGGAGTCAGAAAGACTTGAGTTCAAGTTCTACTTCAGACCCATTAGCCGAGTGACCCTGGACAAGTCCATTAGTTTCAGTTTTGTCAACAGTAAAATGAGGGGGACAGACCTAATAGCCTTCAAGTTCTCTTCTAGCTCTTCCCTAGAAGTAATCATATATATATATATTTTTTTGTAAATACCTCTTTATGCACAAGTTTTTTGTCTATTTTGTTTTGTTTTCCAATGATAGTTTGTAAGCCTCTTGAAGACATTGGTTCTTGTTTGTTTTTGTATCTGCATAGCCTGGCACATAGTGGGCACCTAACCAATGTTTGTTAATTGACTGATAGATTGTTATACAACTCAAGTAGAAGGAACAGAGACAGAATTTTAGAGCTAGAAGGGCCACTGTTTTTTTCTATTTTCCCACACTCAGCTATTTAATACAAGAGGAGTCAAGGTCACCTCTGAGATCCCTTTCAGAGATAGAATTTGATGATTGTCATAGAGGGTGTTTCTACACTGGACGGAAGGTTGGACTCAATGCCTTTCACAGGAACTCTTGAAGCTTACACGACTATTGGCTGAGACTCTTATGAAGGACATTCCTATACGGGTATAAGTTAGAATATGTGGTGTCTGAAGCCCCTTATAACCCAGAAATTCTTCAGTTCTGTGATTTTATGATTTCTGTTGTTGTCATTTTTGTAGTTCAGGTGTTTTTCAGTCATGTCCAATTCTTCATGACCCTATTTGGAGTTTTCTTGGCAGAAATACTAAAATGGCTTGCCATTTCCTTCTCTAGTTCATTTCATAGATAAAGAAAGTGAGGCAAACAGGATGAAATGATGTCCCCAGGATCACACAGATAGGCAGTATCTGAGTCCGAATTTCAACTCAGGAAGATGAATCTTCCTGACTCCAGACAGGTGCTCTAACCACTGCACCACCCTACAGGGAATTTCTACATAAGATAGGAAAGTGAACTGACTTCACAAGTCATCATTATACAGTGGAAAAGAGCCTTGCCTCTTGAGCCAGAGGACCTGAGTTCAAATTCCAGCTCCGACACTCACTCTCTCTCTTCATCCATAAAATGAGAAGGTTAGATTGAATGACTTCTGAGATCCCCTTCCAACTCTAAACCTATTACTCTAGGAATAACAGCTAATAATAATAGTTAAGATTTATACAGCACCTACTTTGTGCCAGGCACTGCGCTAAGTGCATTATAATTATTATCTCACTTGATCCTCACAACAACCCTGGGAGGTAGTTTCTATTATCATCTGCATTTTACAGATGGAGAAACTGAGGCAAGGAATGATGAAGTGATTAGGTCAGGAGCACCCAGCCAGTACGTGTGCGAGGTTGTATTTGAACTCAGATCTGCCTGACTTCAGGTCCAATGCTCTAAACCAGGGGTGGGGAACCTGTGGCCTCCAGGGCACACACGGCCCTCTAGGTCCTCAAGTGTGACCTTTCAATGGAATCCAGACTTCACAGAACACTAACAGCTATATTGCTTTAAGAAAAACTTTGAGCAAATAAATCATTTTCGCTATTATAAATACCCAAATTAAATATGAAGAAAAATATCTGCATCCAGAGAAAGAAGTGCTATAACTGTATAGAATAGATAGAACTGCATAGAATAATTTTACACACACACACACACACACACACACACACACAAACACATATGTACACCTATTTGTGTCTAATGGTAGTCATCTAGATTGGGGGGGGAAGGGGAGAAAAAAGGAATTTACATAATAACTAACTTTATTATATATTTAAAGGAAATAGCAAGTTGTACACAATAGATTTGCAGTTTCGTGTGTAATCATCTTTTTTATTATTATTATACTGTGTTATTCTATATATTAAAAAAAACCCTAAATAGCATCACAAAAAGGTGGACATGACTGAACCAAATTATACTGTCAACTATGGATCATAGGATTATAGATTTAGGGCTGCAAGTCTAATCCTTTCATTTTTACAGATAGGGTAACTGAGGCCCAGAGGGGGTGAAGTAACTTGTCCAGGATCCTCCACACACCTCTGAGTGTCTTGAGGCAGGATTCAAAGCCAAGTCTTCCTGACTCCAAGTCTCCAAGTCTCAAGCTGGACTTGATGCCTCTGAGATGCCTTCTTGCTCCTGATCCTGACCCCAAGGCAAATAACCAGGTAACTACAATACACTCTAGTAGGCATAGATGCTTCAGCTCCTATCCCTGAAGCTTTTTGTTTGTTGTTTACAGTTTTCAAGTGTTTTCCTCACAACAGGTTTGTTAGGGACTTTGTGCCAGTAGGATTAGTCCCCAAGGAATGCAGGGAGTCACCTCTGCCTTCCTGCGGACTCCTAGTCCGGCTTATGGTGATGCTTTGGTAAGCGCTTAATTAATGAGTCCTTTTGTTGGTGGTGGTGGCTGGTGGGGGGAAGGGGGATTTCATGGGAAGGTCCCTTCAGTTTTCTCTTGTTTGTCCTTGACTAATACTGATAGCATGTACTGTCTTTGATTGAACTTTACCTGGTGCAAACGTCTCTCCTAAGCATCCTCTCAAAGGATCCTCAAAAGAGTCTGGGTCACAGAGGAGCACAGGAAAAGAAGAATTAACCCCCCCCTTTACCGATGAGGCTCGGAGAGGGGAAATGTCAAGGGTGCCGTGTTTTAGAAGATGATAATAAGCTAAAGAAAATGCAAACCCAATCCAAGAGGGTAAAAAGCTTTGAGATCATGTTATTTGAGAAATCATTTGTTCATCTGGGAATGTGGCTCCAAACTGAAGCTGCCCTTGGTGGGTTTTCCAGGTGACATCGAGATGCTTCAGAAGTCACTCCAGATTGTACTGGCTCCTGTCCTACTTTCTGAAAGCCTGGAGAAAACAAGTTGTCACTTTAATTATCCAGTAAGGGAGATCTTTTCTATCCTCATGCATGAGTCTCCTGGATCCACCAACCCTCAGGCTGGATAAGAAGAAAATCTTTACAGATTGGGTTCTGAATTCTAAGGGTTTGGAAAAAAAAACCTAAAATAGATTACTGCTCTGAATTTTTGGAAAACTATAAGAGGGCCTCTGTGATTTGCCACCTCCATTTCCTGATTCTAGGGATGAAGGGAACCTCCTCTTTTCAATCTATAGAGCATGTCCCAAAAGTCTTAGTGCAGTTCTAAGCTATTAAAACCTTTCAAAGTTTAATCAAATTAGAACTTAAAACAATTACATTATTAAAGCTTAAAATGACATTAAGACTTTAGGGATAGCTTGTATTTATATATTGAAACAGCCTGGATTTTCTTAACTTCCATTCCCACTGATAAGTTGAATCCCCAGAATGCTTCTACCTGCATCCTCTCCCCCAAGATTCCGGGGGTGGGCCATGTTGGGACATCTTTCTAACACTATCAGCTGTACCCCCTATTTCAGGTGTATTCTTTCTGATACCAGTGACTAATTAGTATTTCTTCATTATCCTTGATATCATTGATTAGTGCTACCAAAGTGATTTCTTTAAAGGACTGGTCCAGCCAGGTCACCCCCATACTCAACAAAGTCCAGTGGCTCCCTAACACCTCTAGGATCAGATACAAAATTCTGTTACTGCAACTTTGTGAAAGCTATTTTATGTTAATTGGTTAAATGACAGTAGCATCATTTAACCTATCAACGTCAAATAGCTTTTACAAAGTTGCAGTTACAGAAGTGGCAAAGTGTTCTGTCCTTCCTCCCCTCCTCCCTTCCTCCCTTCCTCCCTTCCTCCCCCCAAACTTACTAGGGGTTTCTCCTTTACTGCCTCAGTCCCCAGGGACAGTGGTATAAAACTTAAAGTGGTTGCTACAGAATGTTTGTCCCCACAATGTTCACTTCTGAACCTGACAGAGACAATGGACAAGGTCATTTCCTTGCATGCAGGATATATCTTAAAATCTATCCTCTCCTGGATTCAATGAAACAGGTTGTTTCTCAAGGTTTTCTTGGGTGTACTGGGTCTGGCTGCTGCCATACTCTCTCACAGACTCCAGTTTCTGCACTTCTGCTGGCTTGGTCTTCTGTCTTTTTGAAGTTCGTAAAGTTGTAGCCTATACTCTTTTGCCTAAAAAGAGGAAAGAGACGCATCAGGTATAAAAATGATATATGTACTGGGTCTTTTTGCTTGTATTTGTAGGCCAATTCCCTAGCATGACACCTGATCATAGCAAACCTTTAATAAATGCTTAGTCCTTTCCTACCTTCCTTCCTTCCTTCCTTCCTTCCTTCCTTCCTTCCTTCCTTCCTTCCTTCCTTCCTTCCTTCCTTCCTTTTTTCTTCCTTCCTTCCTTCCTTTTTTCTTCCTTTCTTCCTTCCTTCCTTCCTTCCTTCCTTCCTTCCTTCCTTCCTTCCTTCCTTCCTTCCTTCCTTTTTTCTTCCTTCCTTCCTCCCTTTCTTCCTTTTTTCTTCCTTCGTTCATGGCCACCAATTGAGAAAAGTCATGGGGAATATTAGGTGAAGAGCTTGCCTGCCTGAGATCTGCCTTGGTATGCTTTTATAAGCCAAGTATAATGAAAATAAGGGCAAGGGAAGTAAAGGGAAAACCTCCTAGACATAAGGAACAGCCAGAGAAAAAGCCTAGAGAGAAGAAATGGAGTGTCTTGGTTTGTGGTACAGCAAACAGACTGATATCATTGGATTGAAGAGTATGTTGCAGGATCGGGGGTGGAGAGGGGTGAGAGGTAACTGGCTGGCCAGCCTTCTCTCCAACCACTGAAACTGCACAGCAAATGCTAGATAATTCCGACCCCCTCCAGGCATTTTCTCTAGCTATCCCCTAGGTCTGAGGTGTTCTCCTTCCTCATCTCTGCCTGTTGGCATCCCTGGCTTCCTTCAAGTCCCAACTAAAATCCCATCTTCTGCAGGAAGAAGGATTTCCCAACCCCCCCCCCCCCCCAGTTCTAGCACCTTCCTTCTCTTAATGATCTGTTATTCATCCTGCATCGAGCTTGTTTGTACATAACCATTCATATGTCATCTCCCCCATTAGGTTGTAACCTCCTTGAGGGCAGGGACTGTCTTTTGCCTCTTTTTGTATCCCCAACACTTATAAGTATTATAATAAACTGCAGTATCTAGTACATTCAAGATAATGATCCCTACATTATAGTTAATGTCACGCCGTACCATATTATCTTGTTCATATCGACATTACATGCACTATACACAACACAATGCAAAGCATCTCTTGACAGCTGCTTTAATGATCACAAGCACAAGTAGTGATTGCAAATGTATATCCTTAGCACAACGCCAATTAAGAATAAAACAGCAGAAGACAAATAAATAATGCATAGCTAATAGCAAACAATGCATGGCTAGCTGATCTATATAAGTAAGAATAGCTGATTAAGAGGGGCAGTGAAGTGGTGCAGTGGATAAAATGCCAACCCTGGAGTCAAGGAGACTCATCTTCCTGAGTTCAAATCTAGCTTCAGAGACTCACTAGCTGTGTGACCCTGGGCAAGTCACTTTCACCCTGTTTGCCTCAGTTTCCTCTTCCGTAAAATGAGCTGGAAAAGGAAATAGCAAACCACTCCAATATCTCTGCCAAGAAAACCCCAAATGGGGTCATGGAGAGTTGGATATGACTCAACAACAACAAATATGGTTAACATCAATGTTGAGGAAGGTAGTCCTGCTATATGATGCCTTTTCCTGGACTTGACCATCATACCTCCATCTGTGGTATGTCGTTCTCACACTGGAAGATTCTCTCATTGGAGAACTCTTCATGGAGGCTTCATTTGGAGGAGAGGGTCAGGCCAGCCAACCTTCGCTCCCCTCCTAACTGTGCTTTTGACTTTCTAAACTTGGACCCTGTGCCCCTTTGTGGGGACCTTCCAACTCCACCCCCCTCAGCTTCCTCTGGTGTGTTGTCTTCCCTCATTAGAATGTAAGCTCCTTAAGGGCAGGGCCTATGTTTTTTTGCACATATTTATATTCCTTGTGCTCAGCACAGTGCCAGGTATATAGTAAGCACTTAATAAATGCTGGTCACCTCATCTTGCTCTGCCCTAGTCAGCTTACAACTGGAGTGTTGTGTTACTCCGGGTGCCATGGTTTAGGACCCCAGTGATTGGATACATATATAATAAATGATAGTGATAACTTGAGGGCTCTATTTCTCAAGGACTTTGAGACCTCTGAGCCTCCATTTACCCATCTGGAAAAAGGGTTTATTGTTATACTTTGTAATCCTTATAGCAGAGGTCCCATAGGTGTGGAGCTGACAAGAACCTCAGAGATTATTTAATTCAGGAGCTCTTAACCTGAGGTCCATGAACACATTTAAAAAAATATTTTGATGACTAAATTTCAACATTAATTGATTTCCTTTGTAATCGTTTGTATTTTATTTTATGTATCTGAAAAACATGATTTTGGGAAAGGAATCTGTAGACTTCACCAGGCTGTCCCAGAGGGTTATGCCACAAAAACAGGTTAAAATCTCCTTGACTTATCCAATCTCCTCAAAAATGTGAGTTTATTTACAAGACAACCAGCCATTTAGAAAGCCAGTTCCAAACTGGAGGCTTGAAATTTGGACAGCCTGGTATAGATTGGCAGGGTCCTGAACCCACAGGCAGGAAGACCTCAGCTCCTATCCTATCTCTGATTCTCACTAGCTCCATTAGACCTTAGGAGAATCATTGTACTTTTCTGAAACTCAGTCTCCTCTGAAAAATAGGGATAATAAGGACCCCTACCATTCAAGGTTGTTGTGAAGCTCCAATGGGACAATATTGGCAAAGGCTTACTATTGCCCCTCTGGGGAGGCTGGGGATATCTTACTTTTAAATTTGTCTCCTTAGTGGTTAGCACAGTGCCTGACCATAAAGTACTTGTTTAATAAATGTGTTTTCATTCATTGATTCATTCACTGATTCCTTCCTTCCTTCCTTCCTTCCTTCCTTCCTTCCTTCCTTCCTTCCTTCCTTCCTTCCTTCCTTCCTTCCTCCCTTACTTCCTTCATTCATTCTTCCAAATGTTATCTAGACACCAGATATTGTTATTTTCCAGCCCTCTACATTCCAGGATTCTCCCTGGCAAGGCAGGCCAGGCCCCACTGTGCTTACCTGGCTGCCCACCCCTTCACAACAAGGAAGGGTTGGGGTTCTGTCAAGATGCTTATTTCAAGGAAAATTCCCTTGTGTCTCTGCCACCGTTCCTGAATAGCAGGCTGGGCAGTGACTGAGTGCCTCAAGCCAGGGAAGCCACCTCTTGGGTTTGGAGCACATTAGACCAGCCTTCTCCCTTCCCCTCCCCTCCCACCTCCATCTCCCTGCCAAAGGGATCCCATTACTTAGCCAAAGAGTCCTCCAGAGCAGGCCCCTCCCAGGCCAGAGAGCCCATCAGCTTCCAAAGGGCTGTTTGGAGGCTGCTCCCCGGCTCTGCTGGGAAATCCCTCGGGTTTCCAAGCCTCATACATTATGGATGGGGCCCTAATGGAGGCAGCCTGCAGAGCAGGGGCTGCTGAGGCTCCCAGCACGAGTCAGCGGCTGCCAGGTTGCCACGTCGGCGGCCCTGGCTGTCTTGTGCATGCCAATTAGGCTCTAATTTGATTTCTGTTCTATCAGTACGAACCCCATTAAAACCCAATTCTGCTTATTACCAACAGCTTTCTTTAAATGAAACGGCTCTCCCTCCAAGGACTTTTCCAGGCGGCAGAGGCAGAGCGGGCTGTAATTAGCGGGTGTGCTGACAGCGGGTGCCCCTACTCGGGGTTCCCATCTTCAAGGGACCCCAGGAGATATTCTGTGCCACCTTATCCACTGCCAACTGATCCAGCAGCTCGCTCCTGGAGGGCAGGCCCCATTTCCCTTGGCACTATCCACCCCCAGGCCTGCCTGAAATTCCTTCAGGAGCTGAGGAAAGACAGCCATGGGCAAGGTGGACCAGGCTGATGGATTGTAACCACGAGGGGTGAGCTGACATTCACAGAGCTTCAAAGTGTGCGGAGTACTTAACCTAGTAACAGTCCACATCTGTGTAGCACTTAAAAACCTGCCAAGTATTTTATACAAGACTATAGATTTAGAGGTGGAAAGAATCTTAGAGTCCTTAGCTTAAAGGAACCTTACAGACCATCCAATCTACCTCACCCCCATCTTACCGATAAGGAAACTGAGGCTCAA
Source organism: Phalanger gymnotis (assembly GCA_028646595.1). Lineage (NCBI taxonomy): Eukaryota > Metazoa > Chordata > Mammalia > Diprotodontia > Phalangeridae > Phalanger > Phalanger gymnotis. The sequence continues at coordinate 20,892,143 of CM053622.1, forward strand.
AGAGGTTAAAATGAACTTCTGTTCAAATGTTAGCTCTGAAGTGTCACTAGCTGTATGACTTTGGACAAATCACTGCACCACTTTGGGTCACAGTTTCCCCATCTGTGAAATGCGCATAATAATGCTTCTAGAGTCTACTTCACATGGTCAGTAACAGGTTTAAAAGAGATCATGCGTGGAAAGTGATCTGCAAACTTTAAAGTGCTGTCCTTGGAATGTAAGCTCCTCTAGGGCAAGAATGGTTTTGCTTTTCTCCTTGTATCCCCAAGTGCTTAGCTCAGGGCCTGGCATGTAGCAGGCTTCATTGTCCCATACATCCTGCCTCCCAGTCCTGTTGAAGGCTGGAAGTTCCTTTAAGTAGCAAGAATGCTGGCTTAGAGTCAAGAAGGGCTGGATTCAAATTACCTATGCAACTTTGGACAAATGATTTAACCTTCCTGGGCCTTGGTTTCCCCCTCTGTAAAATGAGAGGGTTGGACTAATTGGCCTCCAAGCTCCTTTCCAGCTCTACATCCACGATCCAGTGACCCAATGACAAGTGGACAGCAGAGCTGCTGAGTGGGAGCTGGAGGTCAGGCCACTAACTTTGAATAAGTAAGTTGTGTTACCACAGATCGCACCCTGAACTTTGCCATTGTCTGCAAAGGTGACCAGGAAGGAGAGAAATGAATCCACAAATTACAGGAGAGATATCACAAAACATTTACCCTGCTGATGGAGAGTCTGTGGTACCATTTTTAGCTAGATACTCAAAGGACCCATGATTTTATCAGCTTGGGGAATCTCCCAGTGTGGAAACTCATTCCTCCAATGCAGACTGTAAGCCATCTGTGACTTAACAGATAAGAAGGACTGCTGAATTTGGAGCCATGAGGCTTGGGTTCAAATATTGCCTCTGAGGCTTCTATCCATGTACCTTTGGGCAAATCCAGGCCAAAGTTTTAAAATGTTGGGGCTGGACTAGATGGTCTTTTAGGATCTTTCCACTTCTGGTTGTGTGGTCCTATGGTTCTAAGCAACTACTATATGCCAAGCACTATATTAGACACCTGAGAATATAGAGACAAAAGCAAAGAAGTTCTGACACTCTATTTGAAGTTACTGAATCTCAAATTTCTCCTCCATAAAATGAGGAAATTCAATGAGGTGACCTCTAAGGCTCCTTCTAGCTCTAAATCTATGATCTTAGAAAGTTGCCTGAGCCACAGAGTGCCCCCAGCACTTCAAGTGACTGGCACATAGTGGGCACTTAATAAGTGCTTATTGACTGACTGGCTGTTAAGTGACTCCCCCAGGATCATGCAGTTAATAATAAAAAAGACATATTGTGCTTTAAGATTTGCAAAGCAGATATTACCTTATTTGATCCTCACAGAAATAATAATGGTAGCTGGCATTTATATGGGGTTTTAAGGTTTACAAAGCACTGTGTATGTTAACTCATCTGATTCACTCTGTGAGGTACATGGATTATTATCTCCATTTTACAGATGAGGAAATGGAGTCTGATAGAGGTTAAGTAACTTTTTCAGGGTTGCACAACTAGGAAGTGTCTAAAGCAAGATTCGAACTCAGGTCTTCTTGACCTCTGACTTTAGAGAGCTCTGTCCCCTGTAGCCCAAGATGCCTAGTGTAGACTGGAAGGGTCAGGGATGGCATTCAACTGAGGTCTTTTTAAGTCTAAGACTAATTTTCTATCTCCCACTCCATACTCCCTCTATATTTATATAGATAGAAGAGCTCATTCTCATGAGCTGTGGTGAGTCTAAAGCTGACTGCTATTTTCAGTCAGCTGAAGAAAGAACCCACTGGTGCCCCTATCAATGTCAAAGCTGTCAGCTGTGCTGTGAGAATTCCACCCCCCACCCAGAAGAGGGACACTGATTCCCCATCAGTGCACTAGTGGCTCCCATGTCCTATTTGGTTCTGATGAGGCATGACTGCTTCTGGGTTTCCTAAGCTGGGCAGGCTCTCAGTGAAGCCTCTGGGACTAAGGTGGGAGATTCAAGGACCTCAGCAAGAATGCTCCTCCACCAGATGCTTCGGGCCATTGGTTCAGAGCTGCTGAGAGAGGCCAGAACTAAGAGGATCATCTCTGTTGGTCCCCTGCAAATTCAGCTCTTTGCTGCGTACAAATCAATCTTTCAAGCCCCCAAACACAGGCTGTCCTTACACATACCCAACAGGCTCTAAGTGCAACAAGAATGAAACACAACCCAGTTTTTCTCTTCAGCAGAGAGGAGGACAGGCGTCCTTGCCAGCCAGTATCATCTCTGAACACATATCCATCCAGCTGTTGGGGATAAAGTACTGTGGTGGGATGGGAGGGCCCTCCTGAGGCTGGGAAGATGGTATCTAAAACCCATCACTCTCTCACTGGGGCATGCTGCTGTGAGTCTGGCTTGCTCTCTGAGATGTGGGTGAGTTCCAATAACTGCTGATTCATGCATAAGCTGCATTCTTTTGAATCTAAAGTCTCCCTCTCTCCTTTTTCCCATCCCTTAGTTTTGAGAGGCAGATCTTGGGAGACTGCAGCCTTTTTTGCCTTTGTGCTTAGTCTTGGAGGTGGTAGTCAGGCTGAGATGCAAACCCCTTTTAAAAATGAAAGTCCCTGGTTCACCCAATGTTAATGCTGATCTACTGTAGCTCCCTATTGCCCCTAGGCAAAAATACTAACTGCGGGTTGAAAGGCATTTAAAGCCCTCTGCTGTCCCACTTACTTTCCTAATTTTGGTTCCTACTATAGTCCTTCCTATACCCTCTGTTTTAGCCAAACAGGAGAGACTAGAAATTCTTCCAAATTTGGCATGCCATTTCCCACCACTGGACAAACTGGCCTCTCTTCCTGGCTTAATTTCCTCTTCACTTGGATTCGCTTAAATCCCAAACTTCCTTTAAGACTCAGCCTAGGGGCCACCAAGGCCTGCCTGGTCCCTCTTGTGGTCAGTGCTCTTTTCCCTCTTCTAAATATTTTATATTTCTTTTTCTTTTTTCCCATTATTCAACTATCTGTCTTTATTTTTAATTTAAAAAAATTACTTTTAACACTCTTTTAAAAAATTTTTTTTGAGTTCCAAATTCTATCCCCCCCTCCTGACCCTCTCCCACCTGCTTAGAAGGCAAGCAATATAGTGTAAAATCATGTAAAACGTATTTCGATATTAGCCATGTCACCAAAAAGGCAAAGAAAAATAAAGGAAGTGGCAAAATTATACTTCGATTTGCACTCAGAGTTCTTCAGTTCTTTCTCTGAAGGTGGATGACATTTTTCATCCTAAGTCCTTTGAAATTATCTTGGATCATTGTAGCTAAGTCTTTCACAGGTAAATAGTGTTACAATATTGCAGTTACTGTGTACAATGATCTCCTGGTTCTGCTCACTTCGCTTTGTATCAGTTCATATATGTCTTTCCAGGTTTTTCTGAAACTGTTCCCCTTGTCATTTCTTTCAGCACAATAATATTCCATCACAATCATATATGACAACTCATTCAGTCATCCCCCAATTAATAGTATCCCCTTAATGTCCAATTCTTTGCCACCACAAAAAGAGCTGCTATAAATATTTTTGTACATATAGGTCCTTTTCCTTTCTCTTTGATCTCTTTGGAATACAACCCTAATAGTGGTATTGTTGAGTCAAAGGCTCATTTTCCCCATTCTTCCTCTCTCTTCCCTTTCTCCCAGTACACCGCTCTTTCTTATCTTTGAAATACAACCCTAATAGTGGTATTGTTGAGTCAAAGGCTCATTTTCCCCATTCTTCCTCTCTCTTCCCTTTCTCCCAGTACACCGCTCTTTCTTATCCTTTTGGTTTGTTTTTGTGTTTTTTTTTGAGATCATCTCAACATCATCATCTCGCCTGTGCTCTCTGTATATAAAGATTCCTTCTAATTATCCTAATAACATAAAGTTCTCGGGAGTTACAAGTATCATCTTTTCATATAGGAATGTAAACAGTTTAACCTTATTGAATCTCTTAACGATTTTCCTTTGGTTTTATGCTTCCCTTGAGTCTTGTGTTTGAATATCAAATTTCTATTCGGCTCTGATCTTTTCATCAGGATTGCTTGAAAGTCCTCTATTTCATTAAATACACACTTTTTCCCCTGAAGGATTATACTGGATATATTATTCTTGGTTGTAATCCTAACTCCTTTACCTTCTGTACTATCATATTCCAAGCCTTCTGCTCCTTTAATGTGGAAGCTGGCTAAATCTCATCTGATCCTGAGGATGCCTTCATGGAATTTGAATTGTTTCCTTCTGGAGGCCTGCAATATTTTTTCCTTCACCTGAGAGCTCTGGAATTTTGTAAAATATTCCTGGGAGTTTTCATTTTGGGACCCCTTTCAGGTGGTGACTGGTGGATTTTTCAATTTCTGTTTTACCCTCAGGATCTAAAATATTGGGACAGTTTCCCTTTACAATTTCTTGAAATATGATATTTAGGCTATTTTTTATTTTGGCTTTCAAGTAGCCCAATTATTCTTAAATCATCTCCCCTCAATCTATTTTCCAGGTCAGTTGTCTTTCTGATGAGATAGTTCACATTTTCTTCTATTTTTAATTCTTTTGACTTTATTTTATTGTTTCTTTTTTATATAAATTTTATTTAATATATTTAGCTTTCAGCATTGATTTTCACAGGAGTTTGAATTACAAATTTTCTCCCCATTTCTACCCTCCCCCCCACTCCAAGATGGCGTATATTCTGGTTGCCCTGTTCCCCAGTCTGCCCTCCCATCTGTCACCCCACTACCCTACCATTCCCTTTTCCCTTCCTTTCTTGTAGGGCAAGATAAATTTCTATGCCCCACTGCCAGTGTATCTTATTTTCTTGTTGCCTGCAATTTTTTTTGTTTTTGTTTTTGAACATCTATTTTTTAAAACTTTGAGTTCCAAATTCTCTGCCCTCTTCCCTTCCCACCCACCCTCCCTAAGAAGTCCAGCAACTCAACATGGGCCACATGTGTATCATTATGTAAACCCTTCCACAATACTCATGTTGTGAAAATATAACTATATTTTGTTTCTTCCTAACCTATCCCCCTAACCTAACCTATCCCCCCCCCTTGACCCTGTCCCTTTTTGAAAGTGTTTGTTTTTCATTACCTCCACTCCCATCTACCCTCCCTTCTATCATCCCCCCTTTTTTATCTTCTTCTTCCTTCTTTCCTGTGGGGTAAGATACCCAACTGAGTATGTATGGTATTCCCTCTTCAGGTCAAATCTGATGAGTGCAAGATTCACTCATTGCCCCTCACCTTCCTTCTCTTCTCTTCCTACGGAACTGCTTTTTCTTGCCACTTATATGCCAGATAATTTACCCCATTCTATCTCTCCCTATCTCCCTCTCTCAATATATTCCTCTCTCATCCCTTATTCGTCTTCAGCTCACCCTGTGCCTTCTCTCTCTCTCTCTCTCTCTTATATATATATATATATGTATATATATATACATACACATATACATACATACACATTCACATATACATATATATACATAAACACACACACACACATATATATATATATACATGTAAATGCATGCATATTCCCTTCAGCTACCCTAATACTGAGGTCTCATGAATCATACACATCACCTTTCCACGTAGGAATATAAACAAAATAGTTCAACTTTATTAAGTCCTTTGCAATTTCTTTTTCTTGTTCTTTTTCTTGATTACCTTTTCATGCTTCTCTTGATTCTTGTGTTTGAAAGTCAAATTTTCTATTCAGCTCTAGTCTTTTCACTGAGAAAGCTTGAAAGTCCTCTATTTTATTGAAAGTCCATATTGAAAGTCCATGCCTTGGAGCATGATACTCAGTTTTGCTGGGTAGGTGATTCTTGGTTTTAATCCTAGCTCCATTGACCTCCAGAATATCATATTTCAAGCCTTCAATCTCTTAATGTAGAAGCTGCTAGATCTTGGGTTGTTCTGATTGTGTTTCCACAGTACTCAAATTCTTTCTTTCTGGCTGCTTGCAGTA
>CM053622.1:20898636-20957145 GCA_028646595.1 Phalanger gymnotis
TTTTCATGGTTTTCTTGCATCCTTCTCATTTCTCTTCCCAATTTTTCCTCTACTTCTCTAACTTGCTTTTCCAAATCCTTTTTGAGCTCTTCCATGGCCTGAGACCAGTTCACGTTTTTCTTGGAGGCTTTTGTTGTAGGCTCTTTGACTTTGTTGACTTCTTCTGGCTGTATGTTTTGGTCTTCTTTGTCACCAAAGAAGGATTCCAGAGTCTGAGACTGAATCTGGGTACATTTTTGCTGCCTGGCCACGTTCCCAGACAACTTACTTGACCCTTGAGTTTTTCAGTGGGGTATGACTGCTTGTAGAGTAGAGAGTTCTATGTTCTAAGCCTGGGGGCATGCGCCAGCTCTGCCACACCAGCACTTCTCTTTCCCCAAGAACTCCCAACCTGAGCTGGACTTAGATCTTCAGCAGGCTCTTCACTCCTGCTCTTATCAGCCACTTAATTCCTCCCACCAGGTGGGCCTGGGACCAGAAGCAACTGCAGCTATAGTTCTGTAGCTGCCCCACCTCCACTGCCCCCGGGGTGGTGGCCTAACCGCAAACTCCCTGTCTCCAGCAGCTTTTCCCACTAACCTTCTCTGTTGTCTTTAGTGTTTGTGGGTTGAGAAGTCTGGTAACTGCTGCAGCTCACTAATTCAAGGCGCTAGGGCTTGTTCTGCCTGGCTCCTGGTCTGGTTGGTCCGTGCCAGCCCCACTGGGCTCTGCTCCACTCAGCTCCACTCCCAGCTCCATGCGGGATAGACCTTACCCAGAGAACCATCCAGGCTGTCCTGGGCTAGAGCCCTGCTTCCCTCCGCCACTTTGTGGGCTCTGCAGTTCTTCTCTGTTGTCTTTGGTGTCTGTGGGTTGAGAAGTCTGGTAACTGCCACAGCTCACTGATTCAGGGCACTAGGGCCCGCTCCACCTGGCTCCTGGTCTGGCTGGGCCGCGCCACCCATGCCAGGCTCCATTCTGCTCCACTCCCAGCTCCATGCATGAAAGAGCTCATCCAGCAACCATCCAGGCTACCCTGGGCTGGAGCCCTGCCCCGCTCCGCTATTTTGTGTGTCCTGCAGCTCTCAAATTGGTTCAGAGCCATTTTTTATAGGTTTTTGGAGGGACTTGGCGAGGAGCTCATGCCAGTCCCTGCTTTCCAATTGCCATCTTGGCTCTGCCCCTATATCTATCTATTTTTTAAAGAGTATAAAGTAGTCCTTTACAGAGAGTAGAGTATAAAGGGAGACCAAAAAGCTTGAGAGGCAGCTAGGTGGTGCAGTGGATAGAGTGCCTGGCCTGCAGTCAGGAAGACTCATCTTTCTGAGTTCAAATCTGGCCTCAGATGCTCACTAGCTGTATGACCCTGGGCAACTCACTTAACCCGTTTGCCTCAGTTTCCTCATCTGTAAAATGAGCTGAAGAAGGAAATGGCAAATCATTCCAGTATCTCTGCCAAGAAAACCCCAAGTGGGGTCACAAGTATCTTCACCAAAAAAAAAACCCAAATAGGGTCACACAGAATCATAAATGACTGAAACAACTAAACGATAACAACAAAACATTCGAGAATTGTTGAGTTAGAGGTATAAAGAAAGACAAAAACTGTCCCTGCCCTCAAGGAGCTTCCATTCTAATTGGGGGGATGAACGCAAAAATAACTAGGTACACAGAAGCACTTTTGCGTACAGCTGTGTCAATGTTAGCTAACACTACTATGCTATTTTGCTATTTCACAGATATATATATATATATATATATATATATATATATATATATATATATATATATATATTTTATGTACAAAGTTCTGTGCTTGGTGTTTGGAAAAGTAAGATATGGTCCTTAGCCTTGAGAGTTTACAATCTAGCGAGGGATCACAGGATCACAGGAGTACAAATATAGAGTGGGAAAATGGACCATTAGGTCCAACTCACTGATTTTACAGATGAGGAAACAGAAGCACAGAAAGTTGACTTGCCCAGAGTCACACACTCTAGCCCACATCAGGGTCTTTCTGATTCTGAGTCAGATAAATAAAGATCAGGGGAAAGAGAGAGGGAATATCCTCCAGTGCTGGGGCAGGTAATCAGGGGAGGCTTCATGAGAGAGGCAGCTTTTGAGCAAGATCTTGAAGGATGTGTAGGAAGGATATCAGCCAGAGGAACTAGCTGGGGAGGAAGCTATTAGGATCAGCTGCTCATAGTCAAGCATGACTGAGAACCAAGTCCTCACCAAGGGGCTTAGAAGCCAGGCTGCCTCTCACCTGCCTTCCCAGACTGGTATCTTTGGGGTCCCTTTCACTCCCACTGGCCAGAGAGCTGCCATGCATACAACATTCCTTGTGTGTATCTGGGCCCCTGGATAAGCTAGCTGACCCCCACCCCCCAGGTCTGGGGTCTCACCTATAACCTGAGCTCTCCTCACCTAATTCAGAGGCAAATCCTTGCTGTCTGTCAAGGATCAGCTCAGGTTCCACTTCCCACAGGAAACCTTTCTTGATTCTGTCTCCTCCTTCTCTGATGGAGGTCATGTCCTTCCTCTTGAAATCAGAGCTGTTAGGACTCTAGAGGTCAGCTAATAGGTAACCCAGGCAAGGTACCTGTGTTTGCCTCAATTTCCTCAACCGTAAAATGTGGATAATAATTAGCACCTACCTGTTATAAGGCTTAGTACAGTACCTAGCACATAGTAGGCACTTAATAACTGATAAATGTTTATTGATGCAGTGATAAAATGGGATAATATTTATAAAAGTCTTAGCACAGTGCCTGGCACATAGTAGACACTTAATAAATATTTAATGATAAATGTTTATTGATAGAATAATAAAATGGGATAATATTTGTCAGCTCTTAGCACAGTGCCCGGCACATAGTAGGCACTTAATAAATATTTAATAATAAATACTTATTGACAGAATGATAAAATGGGATATTTATAAAGCTCTTAGCACAATGCCTGGCACATAGTAGGTGCTTAATAAATGCTAGTCGACTCACTGAAAAAGTGAAATAATACCTATAAAGTTCCTAGCACAGTGCCTGGCACATAGTAGGACTTAATAAATATTTAATAATTAATAAATGTTTATTGACAGATTGATAAAATGAAATAATATTTGTAAGCTTTTAGCACAGTGCCTGGCACATAGTAGGACTTAATAAATATTTAATAATTAATAAATGTTTATTGATTGATTGATAAAATTAGATAATATTTATAAAGCTCTTAGCACAGTGCCTGCACATAATAGATACTTTAAAACACGGGTCTTTGTTCTGTAAAACTTGGACTCAGCCAAAAGGCCATATGGTAGGACCTTGAAGGTCACACATGGCCTCCACCGGACACAGGTTCCCCACCCTTGCTTTAAAATGCTTATTGACTGACCAACAAAATGAGATAATATTTGTAAAGTGCTTAGCACAGCGCCTGGTACACAGTAGGCACTATACAAATCCTAGCTACTATTATTGATACAGTAATTATGAAAAATACAAAAATGAAATATTCATTCACAATCAAGGAATAATAGAAAGGTAGTAACTTGTCCTGAGACTGTTTCAATCTGAATGCTATACAAAAAGATGAGGAGAATAAGATTAATGAAAATAATAGATAAGTTTACATCAGTACTGTTAATCTATTACAAAAGGCAGTCCTTCAAAGAGATTGCCTATTACTGTGGGAGGGGGAGGGAAGAGAGGTACAGACTAAGCCTCACAGAAGGTGGGGGGGGTCCTAAAATGCTAGAGCTGAACCTTTGGAGCTCAAAGCAACCGTAGGAGCCCAGTGAGAAAACAGGCTCCAAGGGGAAGCATCTGAACCAAGGTTACATAGGGAGTAAGCATCAGAAGTGGTATTTGAACCCAGGTCCACTGAGGCCAAATCCAGAGCTGAAACGTTCATTAGTAGCTGGAGATCAGGGAAAACTTTTGAGAGGAAGTGGAATTTGAGCTGGCCCTCAGAGGTAGGGTAGGATTTCACCAGGCAGAAGGTGGGGGAAGGTGTTCCAAGCAGAGAAAGCTACTCAGGCACAAACGTCAGAGCAAACTATGCCTTGCATTCAGGACAGGGACAGAGATGGTCTTTTCTAGCTGAGGCCTAGTGGACATGGACAGGACCAGTAAGGGATAATGGGATTGGGGAGGGACTTGAATGCCAGGCCAAAAAGGTAAAACCTAATGTTGTAGGTACTAGGGAGTCATTGGGGGGTTTTGAGCAGAGGAGTGGTATGACCTGATCTCTGCATAAAAAAGATCTTTCTGGCAGTCACATGCAGGATGTATTAGAGGGAACAGAACATGGGTGATCCTGACTGAGGAGCGAAGGGCATGAGCATTTACACAGTGCCTACTATGTGCCAGGCATGTGTCACTTGATCTTTATAACAACACTATGAGGTAGATATTATCATTGCCTCCATTTTACAGATGGGGACACTGAGGCCCAGAGGGTCACAAAAAGTCAAAGGTCACAAGGCAATAAGAAGTAATGCAAACACTCAGAGCCATATAATTGGTCATTCCTCTTTTTGAGGCCCCTTTTACACCTGCCTGTGTTTATTGCTGGTATAATGAGAACTCCCGAAAGGCAGAAACAGGATCTTCCCAGAGACCTGGATTAGAAGCCAGAAGGACTGGTTCCAACATTATCCCTGTGTGACCCAGCTGATAGCTCATTGCACTTTGAGCCTCAGTCTTCTCACCTGTAAATTGGGGGTAAAAATCCCTACCCTCAGCTCAGAGACACGTGTGTGGACCAAATGACAGAACAGATGTAAAGTGTCCTATAACCATCCTGGGTTATAAAATACCAGCTATTGCATTTTGATTATCTCCCCATCTTGTTTGACAGAGTTCAGAGAGAAATGGTCCCCAGACGCGTCACCTTCTTCCTCTTTCTCTTTTTTATGTTCAACGTACCAAAGACCGTTGCGTAGGTGGATAAAAGGAAAAAGGACTTCCCCTTGTGATAGAATAACAGTACTGGTGTAAACTCACCTATTATTATCATCAATCTCGTTCTCATCTGTTTGTAAAGCACTCAGATTGAAACTGTCTGGGGACGAGTTACTGTCTTTCTATTATTCTTTTATTGGGATCAGTGTCATCATGACTGTTGTCGTTTGTTGCTACTCCCATCTGGGTGAAGGCTAGCCCAGCTGGAGCAGTAGAATTTCTTTTCCAATGATGAGGGTGAAGACTTTCAATCTACACCTTGTCCCGGTTTACTTAATTCCAACTTCCCCAGACCATGATGCCAGCGCCAACGCCCTTTATATAGTAAGACACACATATTTTAGGTGATCTCATTAGACATTCAGCCATGGGCTAAGTTATGATAGCCTTTTTTAACAAATGGCAGTAAAAATTTTATAGCCCCCAACAGCTTCCTCATTTGCTCTCCCCCCACCCCCACATACTGGTATTTACTTGACTCTCACTTGGGTTAGATTTGGGGGCATTTCCCTTTTTCTTGTCTTTTTCCTTCTCCTTGTACTTTCTCTCATGTTAATTACATCGGTTGCCATGGTGATGATGATGTCATAGGCATGGGGAGAGCTCAATGACATCCCCAAAGCATAGTTTATTGCATGGCTTAGAATGTATTCCATGGCTCCCAGAATGGAAGCCGATATGGCCATTACCGTATGGCCCCCTCCTAGTGGTGGCCACAGAAGCAGGAGTTGGGGGAAGACGCGTGGGCTGGGGCTGGGGGGTGCTCTGGTCTCTACTCAGACCAGGACACCAGCACCTTCTTTGAAGGTTAAATGATGACAGCATAGAGTTCCTGAGATCACTGAGAGAGATCACCTCCCTCCCCCTCCACCCCTCAGCTGGAACGCCCAAGGGCTAGCAATGCCCTTGCCTGAAACACTCCCCTCCACCCCAGGATTTCTAGACCCTGTATGCAGTGGGACTGAAAAGTGCTTCATCAGCAGGAGTGTGTGTGTATGTTTACCCACTGAAACAGTTTCGTTAGCGTGGAAATGTGATCTGCGGCATGCATAGCAGACATTTGTGTGCACACGTGCACGCGCACGCGCGCACACACACACACACACATACACACACACTCACTCACCCATCTGTACATCATCCCATCAAGGCTTGATTGCATCAACACCAGCATTTTTTTCCCCAGGACTTATTTTTATTTTTATTTTTTTTAGCTAAATGTATCCTTCATTGCCTTCCTCAGGTGCATTCAAACCTATTTAGGAACAGCAGGGAGTTGGAGAGGAAGGTGACAGTATGGAGAAACCATTGTCTTTTGGTATCGGTTGAATGAATCTCTCCTTATGGTAAATATTTGCTGCTATGGGATAGGGGCAGGTGGGTGAGGAGGATGCCTACCTTGTGCCTTGATTGTGTGGCTTGGTGAGTTGGACTGGGGAAAGACAATGAGCCCCTCTATGGTGGGCAGCAAATAGCCCCCAAGGTGGCAACCACCAAATGTGTTGTTCCTGAGTGTCCACTGGGGTATTTCCAGTTCCTTCATCAAGGCTGCCATGACCTCAGCAAAGTCAGCTGTGGGGGGGGGTGGGTCTTATGGAGGCTCTTGGTACCTGGCACTTTCTTTATCAGCTAGAGAGCGTTTGCTTAGGACCAGAAGGTCGATGTATCCCCCAAAAGAACAGAAGAGGATTGAGTCCCTACCCCTGTTCAACAGAAGTCAATAGAGCATGGACATATAGTTATTTTTTTTTCCATGAATGGGAAAAGGAAGCAGGGTTCCATTCATATTTTTTCCTCTAGTTCCGTACCCATACATTTGTGGGGGAATTGATTCAGCTTAAAGAACATAAAGCAAGAAACAATATGGTATAAAGAGCAATGGTTATGGAATCAGAGGATATGGGTTCAAGTCCTACCTTTGATACTGACTACCTGTGTGACCTTGGGCCTGTCCCTGACTCTCAATTCTCTTGACTAAAAAATGAGAGGATTAGACCAAAAGGCCACTGAGTTCCCTTCCAGCTCTCAATCTATTATCCTAAGTCATCAAATGTAAATTAATAAGACCATAATTGGTCATAGGATGAGAGATTGAGAGCTGGAAGAGATTGTAGAAGCTATCTAGTCCACACCTATTTTATAGCTCATGAGGCCTCAGAGAGTTTAAGTGATTTACTTAAGGTTATATGAGTAGTAAGAAGAGGCCAGGATTTGAAACCGAGTCCCCAAATCTCACGGCCAGCTCTTTTTCCACTGGGCTACTTTGTCCCACATTCCTTCCCAAAGGTCACCTACCTTTGGACCTCAGAATCACAACCTCAGCCTGTCTCAAGTCACTTTGTCCAAGCCATATGCCCAAAACAATTCCATCAATAACACTCCCCACAAGTCATCATCTAGTCTTTGCTGGAAATCTTCCAGTGATGGGGGACCCTGCCATTATGCACTTTTAGACAGCACCCCATTTTAGGAAGTTTTTCCTCATCCTCAGCCTAACTGTGCTTTTTTACAGCTTCCACCCATTAACTCTGTCTGATTCCACCCTCTGGGATAGAACAGAACAAGTCCCATCTTTTCCCACGAAGTGGCCCTTTAAATGCTTGAAGGGCCTGCTCTGAATCCTCTCTTCTCCCCAACTAAACATTTCCATTTTCTTCCACCAGTCTTCATATGATACAAAGTCGAGGCACATTACCATTCTGGTTGGCCTCCTCTGGTCATTCTTCAACTTATGGGGAAAGGGAAAATATTTATTAAACACCTACTATGTGCCAAGCACTGTGTATTAAGCACCTACTATGTGCCAAGCACTGTGCTAAGTGCTTTTCAAATATTATTTCATTTGATTTCACTGTTTTAACAATGTTCTTCTTAACCTTTGGTGCCCAGAACTGAACACAACACCAGGGCAGAGGACAGTGGGATTTTCACCTCCTATTCCTGGAAGCTAGAACTCCCTTAGGGCAACTAGTATTGAAGTGGATAGAGTATCAGGCCTGGAGTGAGAAAGACCTGAGTTCAAATCAGGCCTCAGACACTCCAGTTAGTAAACTGTGCAACCCTGGATAAGTCGTTTAACCCTGTTTGCCCCAGTTTCCTCCTCTGTCAAATGAGCTGGAGAAGGAAATGGCAAACCACTCCAGTATCTTTGCCAGGGAAACCCCAAATAGGATCATGAAAAGTCTGATACACCTGAAATGAATCTCTAAATGTAACCCAAGATCACATTAGCCTTTTTGGTCAACATTTCACACTATTGATTCATATTGAACTTGTGGTCTACTAAGACTTCTGGATCTTTTTTCTTTTCTTTCTAAACATACTCTAATACTTCTGAAATGGATATTTTTGAATCACACACTTTCTCTCTTTCTTGGTTTCAGTTTCTTCTGGTGTCCCATGAAAGCAAGGAGTCACAAGGCACTTGCCTGGCAATTAGTGGGACAAATGACATTGACTTCTGTGCTTTTAGAGGAAGGAGAAGCATCAGTGTGGCCTGGCAGCTTTTTCTCAGTGCTCAACATTCTAGTAAGGATAGCCAAGAAGTTAGGCTGTGAGTGAGAGCTCTCTAGTATCTTAGACTAAAGTGGTGATGGCTTTCCTGTCCAGATGTGAGCAGCCCTCATCTGGTTCGGAAGGACACTGAGATAAGCTGGAGGTCATCCAAAGGAAGGAGGCCAGGATGGCGAAGAGCCTTGAGTTTGTGCCACGGGAAAATTTAGAGGAAGGAACTGTGGGTGTTGAGTTGGAGAAGAGAAGACTCAGGGGAGCCAGGAGAACAGTCTTTAAGTATGTGAAGGGTGGCCACGCAGAAGACGGATTGGATCGAGGGCAGGATGGGAAGTGATTGATGTTCAGAAGGTGCAGAGAGGCAGATTCAGTTTGGGAAAATTCCCTAACAATTGGTTTCTGATATAGAAACTGGACTATGTCAGGGGGCAGTGTATGCACCCTCCGTTTACTGAGTGGCTTTCAATGGAAGATGGAGGACCGTAATAGCAAGAGCCATCACTTAGGGCTTGTAAAGCACTTTACAAATATTATCTCATTTTATCCCTATAATAACCCTGGGAGCTAGGTGCAATTATTATCCCAATTTACAGTTGAAGAAACTGAGGCAAGGCAAAGATGAGTGGCTTGCTTAGGGACACATGTCTGGGGGTAGATTTGAACTTGGGCTTTCTGGATTCCAGGTGTAGCACTTAAGAAGCTACACATGTGGGTTGGATTGAATGACCCCTGAGCGGCCTTCCAACTATGAGAGTCTTTGAATTTTTCTGGTCTACTTCATACAGGCCATCCCTTTCTTTACTGGGATCTGCCCACCTGCCCATGGGAGGAGGCTACTCAAACCCCAGAATTTCAAATGTCAGGAGAGACTCAGTGAGGACTCAGGATGTCCTCTTTTCAAGGGTTGAAGAGAATCATAGAACTTTGGGGTTTAGATGATCTCTTCATCCACCTCCCCTGTCATTTTAGAGATGAAGGAACTGAGACCCCAGAGGACCAAATTAGGAAAAAGGACGGTTTAAATCCTGACTCTGCCCCTTGTTCATGGTGTGACCTTGGCTAAGTCTGTCTCTTTCTCTGTCTGTCTCTGTCTCTGTGTCTCTGTCTCTGTCTGTCTCTGCCTCAGTTTCCTCAATTTTAAGAGGAGTCTGAGTTAACCTGGATGATCCCAAAGACTTCTTCCGGCCCTAAAGTTATGAACCTATAAAGCTACAGAGAGTACAGTGTAGTTTTGAGGGTGGGCAAAACTGCCCGCTGTTGAGAGTTATCTCAGCGTGCAGTGGGTTTCCTTGGAAGGTAGTTGATTCTATCTCTCTAAGAGATCTCATAGTAACAGTTGGAGGACCACTTGTCACTGATGCCATCCAAACATTCCCAGTCAGGTATGAGTTGGACTAGATGCCCCTCTGAGATGGCTTCCAGCTCCGAGATTTCTTTCAAAGTCCCAGAGGTTGAATGGCTACCCCCCACACCAAGGTAAGCCCTTGGGAGGCAGGGGTGATTTTCTTTTGTCTTTTTGTAGGCTCAGCTCTTAGCATTGTGCCAAGTACACAGTAGGTGCCTAATAAATACTTCTCAAATGATTGATTGTTGTCAGTCACTTTAGAAAAGCATCACCTAATATTGCAGGATGTCTGAGGCTGCAGGCAAATCTAGGTGATGAGTGCATCAGCAAAAAGTCAGGATGACTCCAGAGGATGTCAAATCTCCCAGTGGACAATGGCAACTTTTGTGATTAGAGCACTGGACTAGAGCCAAGAAGATCAGAGTTCAAAACTGGCCTCAGAGGCTTCCTAGCTGTGTGCCCTTGAGGCCAGTCCTTCAGCCTCTGTCTGCCTCAGTCTCATCATCTGCATAATGGGGGCAATAAAAGCCCCTACCTTTTTGGCTTATTCTGAGGATAAAAGGAGATGATGATATTTGTAAAATGTTGTGGGAATCTTAGAGCTCTATACAAATGCTGTTGTCTAGTCATTTCAGTCTTGTGTGATTCTCTGTGACACCATTGGGGGTTTTCTTGATACTGGAGTGGTTTGCCATTTCCTTCTCCAGCTCATTTGACAGATGAGGAAACTGAAGCAAACAGAGTTAAATGACTCGCCAAAGGTCACCTAGCTAGTATATATCTGAGGCTGGATTTGAACTCAGGTAGATGAGTCTCCTTGACTCCAGACTTGGTGCTCTATCCACTATGGCATTTACAAATACCAGCAATGATTAGAAAGAGGATTGTGTGTGTGTGTGAGTGTGTGTGTGTGTGTGTATGAGTGTGTGTGTGTATATTCAGTCTACCTTCCTAAAATCTCTGTCTTGTGAGTGTGTGTATATGAGTGTGTGTGTGTGTGAATGTGTGTGTGTGTCTGTGTATTCAGTACACCTTCCTAAAATATCTCTCGTGTGTGTATATGAGTATGTGTGTGCATACTCAGTCTGCCTTCCTAAAATCTCTCTCTCCCGAGTGTGTGTATATGAGTGTGTGTGTGTGTGTGAATGTGTGAGTGTGTGTGTGTATTCAGTACACCTTCCTAAAATCTCTCTCTCATGAGGATGTGTATATGAATGTGTGTGTGTGTGTGTGTGTGTGTGTGTATACTCAATCCACCTTCCTAAAATATCTCTCTCACCATCGAGTCACCTAAATACACCTTCTCAGCATCACCCTGTAGCCCGACAGGCCTATAGTCAGAAGCTTCACCAGTGCCAGAGTTGGTAGGATCACAGAGTCAGAGCTCCACAGCTGTTAGGTGTTGTCTGGTAGGTAACCGACATCATCTAATCACCCCATTTCACAGAGATGGAAACTGATGCCCAGAGGAGGGCAGCAACTTCCTAGAGGTCATCCAGTGGGTTAATGGTCAAACTGGGGCAAGTGCCCAGCTGTGCAGGTTCCTAGTCTAGTGGTGTCATCTTCAGATGGTCAGAACTTGGAGATGGGTCACACGTTCTAGATGGAGAGTTAGGAGGGACCACAGAGGACTCTGAGTTCAACCCTTCCTTTTTACAGATGAGGAAGCTAATTAGGGCCCAAGAGATTTGACTGAGATTATATGGTGAGTAGTGCAGCTAGGTGGCACAGTGGATAGAGCCCTGGGCCTGGAGTCAAGAAGATCTGAGTTCAAATCCATCTCACACTTACTAGCTGCATGACTCTAGACAAGTCACTTAACCTTGTTTGCCTCAGTTTCCTAATCTGTAAAATGAGCCGCAGGAAGAAATGGCAAACCACTCCAGTATCTTTGCTAAGAAAGATCCAAAAGGGGTCATAAAGAGCTTCCAACAATACTGAAAAGATTCAAATCCAGGTTCTCCCTCATAGAAAGTTGGGCTCTTCCCACTATTCTAGAGATAGCCTCTGTGGTCCCTTCTGGGCTTAAATCTATGATCCAGCACTTAGCACAGTGCCTGGTATACAGTAAGTGATTAATAAATGCCTGTTGACTTGATTCCATGTCTCCATCCAGTTTTCCTTCCATTATACCATGCTTCCTCTCAACTCCTTCCTGCCTTCAAAGATAGTCCTCGTGAGGGGCAGCGGCCACAGATCTGGCAGCCACCTACCACCCTTTTGGCCTTGCCAGACTGAAGTGAGCTCATCTTTAGAGTAGGTAAAGAGTCTATCACCAGACATTCAAAGTGGAGGTTAATTTGGATTGGAGGGGAAGGAGGAGGAGAAAGGACCTAGGACCCCTGAAAGGGGCCTTAGAGATCATCCCCTCTACCTCCCAACTCCTTTTTCTGGAAGTTAGGGTAAGCACGGCCTTTCCCTAGGTCATATTTCAGCCAAGAAATAGGAGGATGTGGGGAGTTTGTTTGTAACAGGTCTAGGAGGAAATAACATTGTTTGAAATGCTGCTGGCATCCTCTGCCTACTGGACATTGGCCAATGGCAAATGGCAGGGCCAAGATTCAAACCCGGGTTTGGATTCCAGTACTCTTTTCATTAGACTGATTGTGTTCACCAAGAATACTCAAGACATGGGGGAGGCTGAAGTAGGGGCGTTGGTCAGCCAAGGGCAGTTCAAGCCGACTGCCAAATCTGAGGAAGAGAGGGAGCGATGCCACCAAAGACAAAAGTATCCTCCTTTCCAGTTTTGCCTGGGGCCAACCACGGCAATGGGTAAGTGCCTGGCAGGGGCGAAGTAATGTATCTCTAGAAATGCAGCCAGAGGGCCCTGGCAGATGGTTGGCCACTGTGACCCCTCTCTCCAACCGTGAGGACAATGACTGGAATCATTGGCCCAACGAGTTCCCAGAATGGATGCGAAGGTCCCACAGCCCCACTCCAATTGCAGCTTGGAGCCCCCAGGCAGCAAATGAGTCCATCTCTCCTGTCCATCTTGGCATCTCAGACTTTGGGCAGTGGGCCTGCCCTTCAGCCCTCTCAATCAGAATGTTTATTTGTCTGAGCAAAGTGAGCATGGCCCGCAGAGCCAGCAAAGCAAAACCAAAAGCAGCGGCTTCGGAGTCAGAGATCTTGGATTCAAATTCCAGCTCTGGCATTTATTACAGTGTGACCTTGGGCAAATACCACCCTCAGTTTCTTTCTCTGTAAAATGAGGAAAGGACCTCTAAGGTCCTGCCCCGCTGTAAAGCTAAGATCCTGTGACTGTGGATAGCCAGGCTAAGTGCTAAGGCTAGAGAGGTGCAGTGGGCAAAGCAAGGGGGCAAAGGTTAGAGGAAGGGTAGAAGAGATAGAGAAAGAGAAGAGAGGAGGGGGAAGGAGGGAGAGAAAGGAAGGAGACGGGAAGGGCGGAGAGTGGAGGGGACAGACTGGGGAGCACAGAAAGAGACAGAGGGAGACAAGAGGGCAAATCAGATATTCCCATGCAAACATCAGGGTCCCAAGCCCAGTAACCTCTCCAGAGTCTGTCATATTTCAGCTAATAAAGAGGGGGATTTGGGAAGTTTCCTTGTAACCCGGCCAAGAGGAGCTAACATTGTTCGAAGTACTGCTGGCATCCTCTGCCTACTGGACATTGGCCAACAGGAAATTCCTGGGACAAATCTTTCCACTCAAGAGGTTTCGAATTATTTATTTGTTTGTTTTAAATTTTAAAGAGCAAAAGAAAAAAAATTAAACTAAACAAGCTACCTGATTGAGTGAAAATCGTTCCTAGTAGTTCTAATAGTGATGATGATGATGGCCATGATAATGTAGTTCCCAGCTCCAGCCCCCCTCACTCCCCGGCCTTCTCAGAGGCCCTAAGCCAAACCCGGGAAGCTTTGGAAGCCATTGTATCCGGGAGGGCCTGGACCTTATTCTTCCCTTGGAACGATTTATGACCTCACAGTGCCATGACGTCACAATGTGTTGCCATGGGTACCGCTTTATTATTCCCCAACAAAGGGCCGCTCTCTCTTGGCTCTCAGCGAAGTGAGGGTTGCAGCACCCTGGCTTGGGGCAGAGAAGGAGATGCAGCCCCAGGGCCCGCGGGGTGGTGGGGCTAGGGAACAAATGCATCTCCCCAAACTCAGGCAGGCCGAGCAGAACAGATGCTGCATGCGGGCTTTGCAAGAATAGCTGGCATGTCTTAAGCATCCGGCTTCGTCTCTGCAAAGGTTCTCTGTGGCCCGATCGTGTTTGGGGGAAAGGCCAGGGAGATCTTCCACCTCCTACTGTGGTTTTTTGATTTTGGGGTTTTTTTTCTTTTTTGTTGTTGTTAGTAATAGTATTTGTGAACAGCTGCTTAAAATAAATTCACCGCAGGGAGTGGGGGCTGAGAGAGGAGAATGTCGGAGATCTCCCGAGGATTCAGGGAACTTGGGCCTTTGTCTTGCCCCCATCCCTCTGCAAGGTGTGGGCCAAACTCAGAGTGGCACCACTCCACCTCGCGAGCAAGCCATTCCAGACACACCTCAAATCGATTCTGACAGAGCAGAAACACCTGTGAGCTCCTCCAGCCTGAAATGAGGCAGGCATTTATGCGCATAAAGAGAATTGGCACTTAAGGGGGCTGGGGAGCGGAGGGAGGAGAACGGAGGGGAGGGAGAGGATAGGACCAGACCAGATGGGAGGAAGCCCAGGGAGAGAACAAGGTAGGGAAAGGGCAGAGGGCCTTTGGTGGGGCAGAGTATGAAGGGGTTTTATAGGCTTAAGGGAACTTAGGGATCACTGAGTCCGACAGTGCCCACCACATCCCCTTTTATAGAAGAGAAGCCAATGAGGGCAAAAGTCAGCCCTGCTCCCCACTTCACATGTCCACTCACGAGAAACAGCTGGCAGGGGGAAGACTGTTCAAGAGGCTTGCAGGCTGGAGTAGGCGAAGAATTACCAAATGTCAGGGCTGGGAGGACCCTCAGAACAGGGGATGTCAGGGCTGGGAGGGACCTCGGAATAGGGAATGTCAGCCCTGGAAGGGGCCTTAGAATGAAAAATGACAGGGCTGGGAGGGGCCTATAGAATGGAGGCCAGCAGTCAAGAAGCATTTATTAAGCTATTACCATGTTCCAGGCACTTTGCAAAAAACAATCCGTAGCCCTCAAAAAGCCTGCAGTGTAAAGGAGGAGGCAACATGCACGTAACTAGGAACATACACGATATATACAGAGTAGACGGAACCATCTCAGAGGCAAAGCACTGGAGGCTGTGGAGGGGAGGTGGTATAGTGAAGGCCTCCTAAAGAAGGTAGGACTGGTGTCCTGAAAAAGTCCGAGGAAGCCAGGAGTCAGAAGTGAGGAGGGAGATGAAGAACAGTGGACTTAAAGCCTTAAATGTCAGAGCCAGAAGGGACTTTCTGAGACCACCCCCACATTTTAGAGATGTGGGGAAAATGAAGGCTGAGCTTAGAGAAAAGATCCTCTGAAAATGCCATGGCTAGGGAGAGGCAGAGGCCGAGGGGGCCCCTTCTCTCAGCCTTTGAATTGAACCAGACAGGATGTTTTTTCCTGGGAGCGAGCTAGGCCTCTGTGAGTTACCAGCTTGGCATGTCTGCCATCCTTATTATGATCTAAAGTGGTCTAAGATTCAGATCTTGGGTTTAAAATTAGCATAATGCATGTGATAATAACACTTTGTACTTAGATCACGTTTCTTTATTTTGCCTAAATGCTTCCCCATATATTACCTCATGCCTGAGCCCTCTCTCCAGACTGGACTGTGTGCATTTGGATAGGGGCAGGCCAAGGTTGGCTGGAGACATCCTTTACTTTCGCTCGGGTCTGCAGTCATCACTGGTATTTCTACATCCCAATTACTACACTTCGAGGGTCATTAAATATTTCAAGGTCTCAAAGTGTGAAAGGAAAGCTCTGACATGAAATCAGGAGACCTGGGTTCTAGTCCCAGCTGCTGTGCTAAAATGTCCTTGTACAAGTCACTTGCCTTCTCAGGGACTCAGTTTCCCCCCTCTGTAAGATGAAAGGTTGAACAGATGCTTTCCAAGGCCCTTTTCAATCCTGATATTCTTTGTGCAGAAGATCATAGATTTAGGTTTGGCGGGGCATCAGCGGGCACATGGGCCAATGTCTTCAACTCAGAAGGAAATTTTGACCCAATGCCTGACGTCATCAAGAGAATAAGTGGCAGAATCAGGATTTGAATTCAGATCCTCGGACTTTAAATTCAGCACTTTTCCCTAGATATGATTCTATAGGTTGACAGTAACATTATTATATTTAAATACAAATTTGCTCTAACTTTCACTATGAAACTATTGCATAAAAGATAAGGCTTTCCTCAATATCGCATTCCAAGAGTGAATTCTGGATTTAAGATTTATGGCCCCTCCCAGCTCTGACATTCTCTGCCCCTCTATGACATTGCTTCTTCTAAGGCCTGTCCCAGCTCTGACATTCCCTGTTCTAAGGCCCCTCCCAGCTCTGACATTCCCTGTTCTAAGCACCCTCCCATCTCTGACATTCCCTGTTCTAAGGCCCCTCCCAGCTCTGTCATTCCCTGTTCTAAGGTCCTTTCCAGAGTCAACACACTATGATTCTGGAATCAATAAAAATCATTATTGACAAATTGAAACCTAATTGAAAGCCTGATCCCACTCTTCAGAAGCCAGATTCTGCTAGGACTGAATCCAGCCATCACGAGTAGCAAGCTGGGGTCCCTTCCTAGGAACAAGAAAGAGCCTAATGGGTCCATGGATCTAGGTACCTTCAGGTCTCGGCTCAGAGGCCATCTCTTCTGAGGAAATGTTCTCTCTCCTCTCGTTTTTCTGTAACCCTCTATCTAGTTTTATACATCAACGTTCTCTGTCTCTCCTGAGGTCCAACTGCCCAATGGACATTTCAAACTGAATGTCCCTTAGGTGTCTCCAGCTAAATTCGTCCCAAATAGAGTTCATCTCCCCTCCCCCCCCCAATCCTTCCCTCTTCCAAATTCTTCCAATTATTTCCATTTCTTCTTCCCATTTCATTGAGGGCATCACCTTCGTCCCCACTTCACACACTTACTATCATTCTTAACTGCACGCTCTTAGACAACCCATATTCAATCACTCGCCAGGCCTCGTCCTCTCTCCTTCCACGATTTCTCTCCAATCCATCCCCTTCTCACTACTTAATGTCTACCCCAGCTCAGGCTGTCAACGCCAGCAGCTTGGGCTAATGCAAAAGTCTTTCGGTGCCCAGAGGCTCTCCCTCCGATCAGACCAATGCCTTCCACTGCCCCGGGTACTTTCCTAAAGCACAGGTCTGAGCAGGGCACCCCCCTACTCATTACATTTCCCATCGCCTTTGGGATCCAATATCAACTCCTCTGTTTGGTCTTTAGAACTCTGCAGCCTGCCTCCAACCGGCTTTTCCAAACGTCTTAGAGATCTCATTTCTTTCCACACTCAGAGATCCAGCCAGCTGACCCTTATCACTCCTCAACACAGGACACTCCAGCTCTCATTTTGGTGCCTCTGCACTAAGGATGGGCTTTCTCCATGCCAGGGAAGGCTCTCCCCTCCTCCACCTGCCTTCTATAGCAAGGGGCTTAACCCTTTTTTGAGTCATGAGACCCTTTGGTGCTGAAGACCAGAGACCCCTTCTAAGGACAATGAGTTAAAATGCAAAAATACATTAGGTTAGAAAGAAAATGAATTATATTGTAATATCTTTACCAAAATAGCTTTTAAAACAAGTTAACCAGGTTCAGTACACCTGGTCTCTGTAAAATCTATTCCTGATGTTCCCTGGCTGCTAGTACTAGCCCCCTCCCTTCCTCCATTTCCTTCTACAGTTATCCCTTCCACATCTCGACTTTCCCCATTGAGGTTTTGATTATATTTTGAGCTGGCCTTAAGACATTCAATGGGAATTCTGGGGGCAGTTTTGTGGAAGCTGCAGATGACATACGAAGGCCAGCAGATGACACAGAAAAAGTTTAGAAACTCAGAAATGCATAAAATACATGTATTGTATAATGTCAACATATTTAATCTTTTAAGATATACCCCATAAAAAGGAGAAAAAATTCAGATTTCTTCTCTAGTACAAAGGGAGGGCCAAAAAAATTTATGAGCATTTTCCAGACCAGGGGGCACCTCCTCTGACCCACTTGATGCTCGATGTGTCAGGAAGAACTATGGATATTTTATGTGTAAATGTTGCTTGTTTGAATAGAAGCTTCCTCAGGGAATGAATTGCTTCACTTATCTTTGTGTCTTCCAGGTCTTAGCATGGTTTCTGGCACATAGTAGGACACAATAAGTGCTTATGGGTGGTTTGATCTTTCCTTTGCCCCCATCACATTTGCCTTATATTTCATATATATTTACTTCATTTGTAATACTAATTGCAAATTCACTACTAGTAATAGCTAGCATTTATATTTATATTATTTTTCTATTTGTTTTAATTAAATTTATTTTATAGGCACTGTGATAAGCACTTTATAAATACGATCTCATTGACCCTCACAACAACCCCGGGAGGTAGGTGCTATTATTATCCCCTTCTTAGAGTTGAGGAAACTGAGGCAGACAAAGATTAAGTGATTTGCCCAGGGTCACACAACTGGTAAGTGCCTGAGGGTGGATTTGCAACTCAGGCCTTCCTGACTCCAGGGCCAGTGCTCGTTCCACCGGGTCAGCTAGCTGCCTCTGAAGCACTGGATCTATGTTATATCATCTGGGCCTCATATTTATCCCTATTTTACAGGAAGGAGATGGAGGCACAGAGATCTTAAGTGACTGGTCCATATCGCACAGCTAGGAAACGTTCAGTTTGAAACCGGATCTTCTCACTCCTACCAATGTAGCCATCCTAAGAGCAATGCTTTTTGTTTTTAATGCACCCCAGCACCTGCACCAAGCCCCCTCTCTCCCCCCACCCCCCCCACCCCCGCCCAAGGCAGGGGCCACTCCTTCCCTTTTTGAAACAGGTGAAATCCTGTTTCTTAGGTGAATGGGCACAAGTGAGAGTGTGTAGGGAACAGCCACACAGCGTTTCCTGGGCCCCAGGATTCTGGAACTTGGGGATCTTAAGCTGCCCAGATGAAGGGGCACTTCTTACACTTAGCGGCTCTTAACTCCTACATGCTGATTCGCTTAGCTGTGTAATCTTCCGCAAGTGGCTTAACTTCACTGTTCACTGAATCAATGTTTATTGAATTAAGAACAAATGCAAACCTGGGGAGAAAAAAGAAATCAAGAGACAAATGGGCACTTTACACCTCTTTGGAGATTCAACAATGGCTAAGTTCTCACCAATTTACATCAGACCTCGTGTGTGTGTGTGTGTGTGTGTGTGTGTGTGTGTGTGTGTGTGTGTATGTGTGTGTGTGTTTATGTATGTGTGCCTGTCTCTGTCCATTTCTGTCTCTGTCTCTCGTCTCTGTCCCTCTGTGTCTTTCTCTGTATCTCTCTGTTTCTCTCTCTGTCTTTATCTCTCTCTCTCTTGTCTTTGTCCTTCTCTGTGTGTGTGTCCCTCTCTCTGTCTCTCTCTCTCTTGTCTCTGTCCCTCTGTGTCTGTCTCTGTCTCACTGTCTCTTTGTCCTTGTCTGTGTTTCTCTGTCTGTCTGTCTCTCTGTCTGTCTGTCTCTGTCCGTCTGTCTCTGTCCGTCTGTCTCTGTCTCTGTCTCTGTCTCTCTCTCTCTCCCCGCGCCACCCCCTCCCCCCATTAAGAAAAGACCCATGAGCCAAGGACAGGGAGCAAAGATGATCTACCTTCCAGCATCTGTCATTGGTTTACTCCCTGACCTGTGCTGGCACCAATTCAAACTGTCTCAGTAAGCATTGATACCTCAGAAATTAGAAAAATGGTACAAAGCGAGGCTTGATTCACTGTATCATTGATTGTTTCTAGACTTAACAAAATAATGGAGCAAACGTTAGGCATGCAGATTAAACTTCAAAATGTGTCCTGCATGCTGTACAGAGAGCCGGTTGTTAAACACTGACCAGGGCATGGCTGTTTGCCCTCTTTCTCCAGGCTGCCTGTGCCCTGTTTGGTGAGGTAGCAGTCAGCCTCTCCTCCCTGGCCTTGGGCATCCCAGCCCAGCTCCCTAGGAGGCCCACACACTCACAAAGGTCCATTGGGTGGTGGAGTCCATGCCGAAGGAAAACCAGACTTGCAAAATCCCAGCCGAGAGAATGAGGAAAAGTGCTGATTTAGTCGTGGAAGCAAAGCCTGACAGATGTAGCCTCTTTGCTCTGGAATGGGCCTGTTGGCACTTGTCAGGAAGTAGTGTGTTTGCAAATGTGGCATTTTCATCAGAGATTCATGCCATCCCAAGCCCCAGCTCATTTTCAGCCCCTTTTTCTTTGCTTCCCTTTCTTTCTCCTCCTCTGTGTCTTTCTCAGTCTGCATCTCCCTCTGCCCTTTGAGGCCTCTCTCCTGCTCTCTCCTCCATGCTCTCTACCTCCTTTATCTCTCCTGCTCCCTTCTCCTTCTCTTCTTTCCCTCTCTAGCTCCCTTTTACTCTCTTCATTTACTTGCTTGTTTTCCTTCCTTTTTCCCCCTTTCTTTCCCTCCCACCTTTTTCTCTTTCTTTTATTATATCCTTCTCTTCCTTCTGTCTTCGTTTTAATTTCCTTTTCCTCCTTTCTTTCTTTCCTTTGCTCCTTTGTCTCCTTTTCTTCCTTCCATCATCTTATTTTCCTTCTCAACTTCCCTTTCTCCTCCCTCTTTTGCTTCCCTCCCTTTTTTCCCTCCCTTCCTCCTTCGCTCCCTCTTTCTCTTCCGTTCTTCTTCCCTACCTATCTTCCCCTTTCCTCCTTCCCTCCTTCTTTCCCTCCTCTCTTTCTTTCCTTCCTTCCTTCCTCCTTCCCTCCCTTTTACATTTCTTCCTCCTTCCTTCCATCCTTCCTTCCTCCCTCTCTCCCTTTGTCTCTCCCTCCCTTCCTCCATTCCTCCTTTATTCCTTCCTCTCTCTCTCCCTCCATTTCTTCTTCCTTGTTTCCTTGCTTCCTTTCTTCTTCTTTCCTTCATTTTTTGCTCCCTCCATTTTCTTTCTTAGACAAATACCCTTTGCCTTTGACTTGCCATCAGAAACCTAAGTGTTCAATGAAGCCCTGGGCTTTCATGTGCATTCCCACGGACCATTTTTGGCTCATTCTAGGGCCAAGAACTCTTCATTCTGCTCCTGCTACTTTGTCCTCCCATATAACCCTTTCTCGGCTGACTTGCAAGGATGAGACCTCTCAGAACTGTTCTTGTTCAATCAGACAAATGAGGCTGATCAGCAGTTCTCCTACCCTATGACTGCAGGGCCAGGGCCTCATGGATGCCTTGTCTGTCCACACACATCAACTGCTTCTAGCCAACACTGTCCTGCCCAGCTAGCTAGCTCTGTCAGCCTCAGCTACAAAAGCCAGGGGGGTCCTTGCAATTAACCGAAAGCTTGCCTTCTATAGTCTAAGTCAAATAGGGTTGAGAAAACCTGAGAAAAAAAAGCAGGTTTAGCAGAGAGAAATGGGAAGATTCAGGGAATTTGGGGAGAAGATGGAGGGAGAGGGAGAGAAAAGAGATGAGGGAAGGAAGGAAGGAAAGAAGGAAGGAAGGAAGGAAGGAAGGAAGGAAGGAAGGAAGGAAGGAAGGAAGAAAAGATGGAAGAAAAGAGGGATGGAAGGAAGGAAGGGAGGGAGGGAAGAAAGAAGGAGGGAGGGAAGAAGGAAGGAAAAAAGGAAGGAAGGGAAGGATGAAAAGAGGAAGGGAAGGAGGGCTTTAAGGTAGAAGTCTTCAGGGGGATCTACGTCTAACTCTTCATGACCCCATTTGGTGTTTCCTGGCAAAAAATATTAGTTTACCGTTTCCTTCTCCAGCTGATTTTACAGACGAGGAAACTGAGTCCAACAGGGTTAAGTGACTTGCCCAGGGTCACACAGCTAGTAAATATTTGAGGCCAGATTTGAACTCAGGAAGATGAATCTTCTGACCCCAGGCCTGGTGCCCTTTCCACCATACCACCTGACTGCCCCTATTTCTGACACATGTGACTAATAAACATTTGTTGAATTGAATTGAATTGAGGGGAAAGAAAATGACCCAGGACCTGTATAGACAATATTTCAATTGGTCTTCAATTGACTGGCATGACCTGCTCTAAGATACCTGTGTGATCCTTTCAGGCCAAGTCCCTGACCATTCCACGTCCCATCTCCATATTCCGTCCCACCTTATTCCAGGAGTTTACTGTACATTTGGGTAGAGAAAGCGAAGATCAGAAATGTCAAACGTGTGGCTTCTGGACCACATGCAGCCCACCAGATTAAAATAAAATTGAGAAATATACAACACATAAATACATGATAAATACAAAATAAATACAAAATAATTACATAATAAATACAAAATAAAATACAATTAAACATAGATAATATTATGTTTTTAAATGAAGTCAACATATAGCCAGCAGGGACCTTTATGTACAGATCAGTGGTGCCTGTTTCTGTTTAAGTTTGCTACCCCTGGGATAAATACATGGAAAGGTAAATAACAGTGTTAATCGAATAATGGGAGATAATATAATCATAATATAAAATACTAGAACACAAACATCATACAAAACAACAATTCAGGGATGCTCTAAGGCAGAAACCACGTATCCCACACCTCACACACAATCTAGGCTTCTCACATCTCTTAAGATTCTCATCTCCCATTAAGGTTCAGTCCTGGTGCCACCACTTCCATGAGGCCTTCCCTGATTCACACCACCTCCCCAAGTGTCCTTGCTCTTTTCCCTCCTCAATTTTCTTGTTCTCTACTTCTCTGTGCACATGTTTATCCCACCCCCTCCAAGAATGGAAGGTCCCTGAGGGTGGACACTCATTTTTGTTTTTTTTCTTTGTCACCCCAGTAACCAGTAAAACACCTGCTGCACAATTATTGTTGCTGAGTCATTTCAGTCATGTCCGACTCTTCGTGACCCCATCTGGGGTTTTCTTGGCAAAGATACTGGAGTGGTTTGTCACTTCCATCTCCAGCTCATTTTTTACAGATGAGGAAACTGAGGCAAACAGGGTTAAGTAGCTTGCCCAGGGTCACACAGCTAGTAAGTGTCTGAAGTCGGATTTGAATGCAGGAAGATGCCCTGTGCATTGCCACCTAGCTGCCTGCTCTGCCACATAATAGGTGTTTAATAAAGGTATGTTGATTGATTTTCCAACGTTCTTTCTGTTGATATAGAATACGAGCTTCCTGAGGACAGGGACTATTTTACTCTTTTCCTTTGTCCCTTCGATGCTTAGCAGAGTGCCTGGCACTGAGCACGGATTTGAGAAATGCTTGTTGATTGGAATTTGTTGGAGGCAGCCGTGATTAATTGCTAAGTGAGGGAACAGGCAATCAGCGCTGAGTTCAGAGGGTGTCTGGCTGCGGCAGCAGAGCGCATTTGCTAATGAGAAGGAATTCATCATAGGAAAACTGGCAGCGCTGAGGGTTAGCAGGCAATTCCCAATTTACGGTCCCTTTCAGGAGAGTTTGTGGCCCTTGGGGATGCTCAAGAGGTCAACAGAACAATCCCCTGCAGCAGCTGTTTTTCCAGAGATGACATTTGTCATTGAACCCAGACTATACCAGATTCGTGTGGACAGAATACCGGGTCTCAAAGCTGAACTTGTCCTGTGTGGGTCTGTGAGCTGCACCCAGACCGAGACTTCCCCTGGGAGAAATAGCCTTTCCCCCAGTGCTGAAACTCAGCATTTTGGCCATCCAGACCAATACCCCCAACAGTACCCTGGGGCAAGCAACTCCTTTTAAAAAACTGCCTTCAATTAAGGGTAGAGAGCTCACCCCAGGCCATCTGGTAGCTTTCCATTTTAGCTAATTATTCTTGTTAATGAGGTGCTAAGCTTAGTTGGTTCTACCACTTCAGAAGGACATAAGTGCTCTCTCATTGCCCTCAAAATTCAGCACCCAGGGGCAAAGCCCCAATTGTCTCACCCTAGTGATGACTCTGGTGGAGAATGTTTGATTTCCTGAGTTTGCAGATTTCTGTTTGAATCTTGGCTCTGTTACTTATTACCTCAGGGACCTCAGATTGTTTCCCTCCTCTGGGGCCCCATTCCTCTGTAAAATGGGGAGGGTGGGACTAGATATTCTCTAAGGTCCCTTCCGATCTATGATCCTGTGAGGAAGGAAGAAAAAACTGATATCAGAATTGAGAGCTTTGCAGGGATCTCAGAAATCAATGAATCAAAACTCCTTGAACTTTGCCCCACAGAGGGGTCTGGTAGATGAAGTTTTCCTTATTTTGTTCAGCTGTTGTGTCTTTCAATATCTGCTCTGACATTCTAGTAGACCTTTGCTTGTGTAGCCTTCAGTGCCTGCTCTGACATTCTAGTGGGGTCTTGCTTTTATATCCCTCGATAATTGCTCCTGCATTCTAGCAGGTCCTTGCTTTTCTTGCTCTCGGTACCTGCTCTTACATTCTAGCAGGTCCTGGCTTTTGTATCCCTCAGTACCTGCTCTTACATCCTAGTAGGCTCTTGATTTTATACCACTCAGTGCCAAGTAAAAGACATGAAGAAACAGCAATAGCTTTACATTCATCAGTATTGGGCACTCAGGTGATGATCACAATGTTAAACCTTCTCTGTCTTTAGAGACCACAGGATGACAAGTTTAGAGCTGGACCTCAAGGGCTATCATGTTAAGTCCAACCTCCTCACCATACAGGTGAGGAAACAGTGACTTGCCCAAGGTCACACAAGAAGTAAATGGCAGAGGCAAGATCTGAACCCAGACCCTCTGACTGCACTGTATCACACTACCCCTTCCCTTCTTAAGGGGGGGGGGGCGGAATCTCCTGGGAGCACTAAGAGGTGAAGCAAGGTGACACAGTGGAGAGAGGGCTGGGCCTGGAGGCAGGAAGACTTTAGTTCAACTTCAGATACTTAGTGGCTGTGTGACCCTAGACAAGTCATTTCTCTGTCTCAATTTCCTCATCCATAAAATGAGGATAATAATAGCACCTACCTCGCAGGGTGGTTGTGAGGATAAGATGAGATAATAATTGCAAAGCCTTAGCAAAGTATCTGGTATATAATAAGCACTAAATAGATGCTAGCTACTATGGTTGGTGTTGTTACAGCAACTTATCCAATGTTGTTCAGTTAGGAAGTTTCAGAGGCTAAATTTGAACCTAGATCTTCCTAACTCTAAGGCCAGCACTTGATCCATTATGCCCCCCTCTTTTTCTTCCTCCCTCCCCCTCCCTTTTCCTCTCTCCCTCTCTTTGTTTCTCTCTCTCCTTCTTCTGTGTGTCTCTCTCCTTTCTCCCTTCTATTTCTATCCCTGTATCTTCCCCATCTTTCTCCCCCCTCTCTTCTCTTCTCTTCTCTTCTCTTCTCTTCTCTTCTCTTCTCTTCTCTTCTCTTCTCTTCTCTTCTCTTCTCTTCTCTTCTCTTCTCTTCTCTTCTCTTCTCTTCTCTTCTCTTCTCTTCTTTCTTTCTTTCTCTCTCTCTCTCTCTCTCTCTCTCTCTCTCTCTCTCTCTCTCTCTTCTCTTTCCTTTCTCTCCTGTCTCTCTCTCTCAAAGAAAGACTTTTTTTAAAAACCTCATAAATGTTTTACAGCTTATTTTAAAATTCCATAAATTGAATGGGCTACCCCACAGGGTAGTGGGCTTCTCCCTTACTTAAAGGTATTTAGGCAAAGGCTAAACAACCACTTCTTGAGCAGGAGGCAGCAACAGAAAGATTGTTGAACTTGTATTCAGAGAACCTGATTGTGAATACTGGCTGTGCCACTGTGCAATTTGGAGCAAGTTACTTAACCCCTATAGGTCTCAGTTTCCCCATCTGTAAAATAAGAGAGTTGTGTCAGATGGAATTTTAGGTCTCTTCCAGCTCTCCGTCTCTGATCGTGTCACTTTAACTTCTCTGCCTTTGGGCTAGATTAGATGACCTGTGAGCTCCCTCCTAGTTCTTTGTGACCCTCCTTCATGAAAGATATTTCCTGTCTGAAGACATATTCATTCTTCGTGGCACTTGGAAGAAGGTGATGATTTCTGAAATCCCTCCCAGCCCTCAGTGTCCTCAGGTCCTCAGTCTGGGGTCTTTTGACTCTGAGCCTCCGATTCGGAGATTCTGTGATTCTTTGTAAGTGACTGACGCACTTGGACTTTTGGACCAAATACCTTCACGCCATCTAGGCAAGGGCTTATTGACCTTGTATTTTGACCCAAGCCTGCACTCGGAGATCAGTAATAAAGCTGTGTTAAAGGACTCCGAGAAGCTCGGCTATGGATTCAAGTAAATTAAGGGTAATTACACGTTAGCTTCTGTATTCTTGCCACTGTTTACTGAACCGCCGTATAATTAACTGTTCATTAGGGTCTTTCCTGGCTTGGACGAGATTCTAGTCGGCTCAAACACCCCAGAGTCACACACAGAGAAAACCACTCGGTTTGCATTTGTTTCTATGGCTTTCTCCCAGGCACAGAGCTCAGACTGGGAAGGCTCCAGCTTAAACAGTCCTAACATGGAGAGTGTGCTGGAAAAAAATGCTGGATCTGAAGTCTGAGGACCTGAAGATGAGGCCCAGCTCTGTGTCTTATTTCTTCCCCATGTGACTTTGGACAAGTCATTTCCATGTTCTGGGTCTTAATGTCCCCATGTGTGAAATGTGAGAGTTAGACTAGATATCCTCTCAGGTCCCTTTCCTGCTCTTATTTTGTCGTTGTTGCTTGGTGGTGTCCAGCCCTTGATGACGCCAACTCTTTGGGGTTTTCTTGGCAAAGATACAGGTGTGGTTTGCCATTTCTACTAAAGCTAACATTGTGCAATACAGTGGAAAGGACTACTGGCTATGGGATTGGAGGACCTAGCGTCATATCCCGCCTTGGCCACTTGCTACCTCTATGACCTTGGACTTTCTGAACCTCAGTTTCTTTCTCTGTGTAATGAAGGAGTTGGATGAGAGGACCTCTACAATCCCTTCCAGCTTCGAATATCAGGTTCTAATGCCCGAGAGTCACGAGTCCTTCATTAGCCTCTTCCCTGCTCTGTGACTCTGGTCAAGTCACAGCCTCCATGGGTTATGGTGAGATCTATTCATCTATTCATTCAACAAGCATTTGTTATATAAGTTATTTGTTAAGTATCTACTCCGTTCTAGGTCCTGTGCTAGGCACTAGGGGTTCCGAAATAAGAAAAATGAGTTCCAGCTTTCAGACTATATGTTAAATGAGGAGGTCGGATTCCGTTACCTCTAAGGTTCCATTCCAACCCTAAATCAAGTATTCTAGGACAGAGTCCATGCTAATAATTAGGCTTCCTTTCCATTGCTTTTGGCTTTAAAAAAGTAGTTTTTTGGCAGGGATAGGTTCCAGTCCAGTGGAAAATATCCTCAGAGCTTTTACTATCACTGACTTCTTTTGTGAGGGAAGGAAAGAGAAGAGAATTAAATATTGGTTTCTGCAGAAAAGCCAGGTTTATACTAACCTAGAATTTTACTTTGCCAAAAATCTGGTGCCAACCATAGACGGGGTGAACCCCATGGGAGGGAACCCCATGGGAGGGTCCCAGCCATAGACAGGGCGAACCCCGTGGGAGGGATGTGTTCTCAGCTAAATGTTTGTTGACTGGTGAAATCGCTATATGGGGAGTAAAGGTAACTCGATCCAAGTTGGGGCAACTTGAGAGCTGGGTGACCTCGGGTCAGTTACCTTCCCAATTTATATCTCGGTTTTCTTCTTCTGAAAAAAATAAATGGGTTCGTGGTCTCTGAGGTCCATTCCCAATGGTCCTATTCCAGTAGGTTTCCTCCTTAGCTTTTTGTCTTTGTCTGCTCAATATCTGTAGAGCCTTGAACTTCAATCAGGATAACCTGGGTTCAGATCTTGCCTCTGACACTACTTTGCTCTGTGACCCTGAACAAATCACTTAACTTCTCTGAAATGAGTCTTTAGCAAGTCTCTAAGACTTAGCTACCAAAATGCCTGGCATATAGTAAGAACTTAATAAATGCTTGTTGATTGATAGGTGAGTGGCCAAGACTGGTGGATATAATTCCCATACTGGGAGTTTTCCCCAAGCTAATGATTTCATAGTCCCTTCGCTTATTCATATATTCTGTATTCCTAACACCCATCACATAGTAGGTACTTGGGAAATGTTTGTGGAATTGAACTGAATCCATAGTATTTGGCTATCATTAAAAGACACAAGTCCTTCTCTGATTATATACGACATCTGGACAGTTCTGAAACACAGTTTGAGCAGTTCATAGCCTTTGGTCTTGTGGTTCCATGACTAAGCATACACTCCGCAAAGGTCAAAGGCAGAAAACACTCATCTATACCAAAATATTCATAGAAGCAGCTATTTGTAGTAGCACAACCATGAAAACAAAAATATGTGCCCAAGAGTTGGGGAATGACGGACAAACGGTGATATATGAATGCAATACCATCTTCTTGCTATAACCCTGCTTCTGATCAAGCCTGGAGTGGTTTTCCTGAGGGAAAGCCACACGACCTGTGCTGCACATACGTAAAGGGACATGATCCCTGAGTGGCTGAAAGAACACTGAGCCACAAGGCTGGATGAATGGGAAAAGGATCTATTTCATTTTGTAGAGACACACTTTTAGAGAGGACCTTCAGAGATGAAGGGTTGAGAGAAAAACAGGTTAGTGAAAGATCGGAGCCCTGGAGCTGCAGACACATAGGGAAAGTCAGCCCCCCTTGTGTCCCTTGACTTCTAGTGCCTAAGGCCCCCGAGAGCAGACTCTCCCTGGGGGAGATCATTCCCTGTCTGTGTGTTTGATCTGAGATCTTATCTCTCTTCCAGCTAAAGAGTTCATTTACCCTTGTGTATTCTTTGTTACAGTCTAATTAGTAAAACTTCTCCTATTGATGTTTGCCAGCTTGCTTTGATACAGAAGTTTACTAGCTATTCATGACGGTCTTTTGTGTAATCTCCGTTTGATGAGAAGAGGCTGGTTTAGCAGCTGGCAAGCGTTAAGCTAAAGGCAAGCCTCCCTCCTTGTGATTAGGGGGTGGCTTTCATTTCGAACCCAAACTTTTATCTCTATATCAGAGGTATTTAAGGGGTAGAAGAGAGATAAAATTTTACCTTGACATCCTTTTTGGAGACTGTAGGTGATATCACCCAGCCTCAGTGGTCCTGGACCCTGCCTGCCCCTTCCTCCAGTTAGACTGCTGGAAATCCCGGCTACTCTTATCCCTCTCCACAAGGGTGGGGCAGATCCCATGTCATATTTACCTGCGCTTCCCACAGACTGCTGTCTATGTATTCAGACATCCCCACACAATATGTATTTTACACTGCTCTATATGAAAAAATCAGTGTCAAGAGTTCAAAGAAGTAGAGAAAACTTGTGCCCACTGACACAGAGTGAATTAAACAGAACTAAGAAAACAACAAACACAATGGCTACAATGAAATAAACAAAAATGAAACTACACGGTAGTAGAATCTGGATGAATTGTACCTACCAATCTTAGTTCTTGAAAATGGACAAGGGAAAATACCCAGCACCAGGAGAAAAAATGATAATAGCTGATATCTACATGGGGCTTACTCTGTGCCAGTCACTGTACTAAGCACTTTACAATTACTATCTCATGTGATCCCCACAACAACCCTTGGGAGGTAAGTGCTATCATTACCCCCATTTTACAGATGAGGAAGCTGAGGCAAATGGGGTTCAATTATTTACCCAGATTTCAAGAGCTAGTACATATCTGAGACCAGATTTGACCTCAGATCTCCCTGATGCTTGGCCCGGTGCTCTATAGATGGGGTGCTATGTGGAGAAAGAGGGTATACGATGGCCAGTGAGGTCAACGAGTCTCTTGGGTGTGCTGAAATTGGATTTCTTTGTTAAAAGTGAATGGTAGAGTGACTTAAGGGAAATGATAGTATGGGAGAAAGGGAAACATAAAACAGACAAAGAAAAATTTGGATAAGGGTCCCCAAATTCAGATCAGCCAAGGAGCCAAGGAAGACCTTTCCAGGAAGAAACAAGGTATGACCTACAGTCTGTTCTCAAGGAAAGGACTCAGAGACTTCTCTTGATGAAAAACAAATGCATAAATCAGCCCCTGGAGGACACTGGGAGTGAGCAGCAGAGAGGAGGAGGGGGTGAGACAGAGGGGTGATGAGCGTTGAGGTAAAGCTGATCCTTTACAGATGATACACAGCAGGGTTGACTCTGAACAAGGGGCGGGCAGAGCGAGCAAGCAGCTTGACTCTAGTCTGCGACTCTTTTCTCCTACGAATGCCACCAGTTAGGAAAAAAAAGAAGAAGAAAGGTTAATATTTTTCCTTTCAGAATTAGAGAACAGATGGGGTGATTCCAAACAGTCTTACCCCGCAGGCTTGCCTTCTACTTCCTCTGTTTGCAAAAACTACCCTCATGCTGCTATATTTTTAGCAGCTGGAATATTGCAGACAGAATCATTGAAGATCTGGGTTCAAATCCAACCTCTAACTCTTCCCAGCTACAGCAAATCACCTCACCTGTCTTAGCATCACTGCCCTTATCTATTAAATCTCAATTTAATTAATTAGTTCAATTAAGCAATTTAATTAATTCCCAATGACCTCCAAGGTCCCAGCCAATTCTAATTCCATGATTCTATGATCCTACTCATCAACGCTTATTAGCCATGTGATCCTCTTTGACACCATACCTCATGGAGCCTCAGTTTTTCTTTCTTTAAACTGGGGATAATAATGCCTGCAGCCCCTCTCTCACAGAGCTGTTAAGGGAGGGGAGCCTCAAATGACATAATATAGAGGGCAAACCTTAAAACATTATATGCATACCATTGATTACAATAGGAATCATTATTATATTACTACTATTTATTTTCTTATATGGATACTCTCTCTAGTGACCCAGATTCCAGCCACTTTGTGACTTAGTATATGGTCTCCCCAAATGGCTATGCTTGAAAAATTCATCATCCCATGGCCAACCTAATGCTGAACTGCTCCAGACTTCTCTAGACTGGTCCTCAGATGATAGACACGCAATCTGTTGCTCAGTCTATACTAGAAGCCTTTCCAACTTAACAGAACCTGCCAAACCTTCCACTCCTCTGGCAGAGGCTTCAAGGACTCGGGGCCGTCTCCATACCACAATGAGACACAAAGGGAGGACTTTAGGGGAAGAACAATATTTTTTTAATTATCCAAAATAGAACTCCAAAGCTCCAGTGCCAAGCTCCCAGAAGATCACCCATCCCCAAAGTCAGTCTGTGGGTACGCAAGAAAAAAGTATTGGGAAAACAATTCAGGGTAAGGAGAATACAGAGAGTGTAGCAGCAATCATTTACAGATTTTCAAGGAATGATTCTGGGAAGGGAACCTGATTACAGTTATCCCTTCCACACCAGGGGGGTTAGAACCACAGTGTTCCCGAGATCTGGAAAATCTGCATAAAATTTTTTGACCTTCCTTTTACACCAGAGAAGAAGTCTGGATTTTTTCTTTCTTCCTTTTTGGGGTATTTACAGCACCTTACTGTAAAATTTGGGTCAATATTATACAATACTATGCATATATTTTATGCATTTCTGAGTTTCTAAATTTTTTGTGTCATCTACTGGACTTCATGTGCCATCTGTGGCCTCCGCAAAACTCTCCCAAAATTCCCATTTAATTTCTTATGCCAACCCAAATATATGAAAACCACAATTGAGTTAACTGTATTGACCATTGTAATAATTACTCTTTGATTCTGAGATGCCATTTTGAAGTGGTAACTGTTAAAACCACTAGAAAGCCCCCATCTAATGTGTTACTCTATTGCTAAAAATGCCAAAGACACATAAATCCAGGGACCAAAAAAAGAAAGGGATTTAATTAGCACATAAACTAACCTAACTAAAAAGGAAATAAATGAATTTTGTCAGTCAGTCAATTAGCATTTATTAAGGACCTCCTTTGTTCCAGACACTGTGCTATGCACTAGGAACACAAAGAAAGGTAAAATATCATCCCTGTTCTCAAGGAGCTCACAGTCTAATGGAGGAGACACCACACAAATAAGTGAACAAACAAGATCATGGTCAGGATCAATAGGTGATAATCAACAGAGGGAAAGAAGTGCTAACATTCAGGGGGATTGGGAAAGGCTTCTTGTAAGAGGAGAGATTTTAGGTGGGGAAACAGAGAAGTCAAGAAGCAGAGATGAGGAGAGAGAGCATTCCAGGCACGAAGGAGAAAAATATTTTGAGGACAAAAGGCAGAATGCAGCTCTAGTCCATGAATAAGTGAATTCCTCTTCATTCCTTTGGAGTTCTAAGCATACCAAAGAATAGGAGTGGGGGGGAGAGAGAGATACACAGTCCTTCAGAACTCAAGGAATCTGGTAGAATATGAAGTCCTCAAGGTCAGGGACTTGTATTTCATTTTTGTTATTTTATCTCCAGCACATAACATAGCTCCTGACACATAATGGGCACTTTAGAAATGCATGTTGGATTGAACTAAGCAAAGGTCATTAACAATGCCATGGTGGACTTCCAGTATTGGTAGTCTCCACAATATTAATGAATGCTCATTGGATTAGATTGGGTTGATGATGGTGATGATTTTGATGGTGGTGGTGGCAGTGATGATGATGATGATGATAGTGGGATAGCAACCAGTTCTCAGTCCATTTCTATCTGAACCCTATTAAAAGAATACAAGAATGGGATAACTAATAATGATGATGATAAAAATAATAATAATAATAATAATGATAAATGGACAGTGACAGATTTGGAAAATATCCTAATGAAAGCCCATGCAATATTAACAGAACACTCTAGCTATATCAATATACTAAAAATGACAACACTACCAAAGTTAATTTACAGTTTTAAGTGTATACCAATCAAACTATCAAAGGGATAGCTTAATAGAACTCAATAAAATAGTAACTAAACTCATTTGGAGGAAGAAAAGATCTAGACTATCAAGGGAATTAGTGGGGGCAGGGCGGGGGGTGGGGGTGGAGTAAGAATGAAGGGGAATAGTCTTCCAGATTTCAAATTATGCTGCAAAGCATCAGTCAGCAAAACAAAACATGGCTCCCATTATCCAAAGGCAGCTACAGAAAATCACCATTTCAGAAAGGAAGAAAAGAATTATTAGATGTCCTCACAAGAAATGATAAACAGATTAAAAGCTTACAGAAATATATTCAGAACAAACAGATATCATTTCTCCTTCTTGTTGCCTTTGCTTCCTTCAAATCTCAGCTAAAATCCACTTTCCTCAAGAAGCCTTTTTCAATCCCCCTTAATGCTAACGCCTTCCCTTTCTTAATTATCTCCAATTTATCCTGCATATCTCTTGTTTGAAGATAGCTGTTTGCATGCTGACTCTCCCCAACCCACTACAATGTAAGCTCCTTGAGGGCAAGGCCTATTTCTCTTCTTTCTTTGTATCCCCAACACTTAGCACAATGCCTGGCACACAGTAGGCACTTAATAAATGTATATTGACTGAAGAGTAAAGATACTAAAGACTGACAGGCATCCATCTGCTTATTTATCTAATAGAACTAAAAGTGCTTAACATTTTGATTGAGTTTATGAGATGGCAAGATCCCAAAGAGGAATTCAAAGGCCAGCCATGGGCAATAGTCCCATGAACTTAATGGATAACGTGTCAAAAAAAAAAAAACACCTCTCAAACAAATGGCTGTATTGGCTGTTTCACAATAGTTTACAGATAAACAGAGAAAAATAAAAGCAATGTAGCAGACTAGCAACTAGTCCCTGGAACCATTTCTATCTAAACATCATAAAAAAAGATAAGAATGCCATAATGATGAGGAAGAGGAGGAAGAGGATGGCAAAGATGATAATGATGGTGGTGATGGTGATGTTAATGGTGGTGATAATGGTGATGGTGATGGTGGTGATGGTGGTGGTAATGGTGATGGTGATGGTGGTGGTGGTGGTGATGGTGATGATATTAATAACAGCATATACTTGTAAAGGACTTTACAACTAGAGTTTCATGGCATATCAAGTTAGTTCAGAACAGATATCTTGGAAAGGTAGATGATGAGTTGGGTCTTACATCAAACAGGAAAAATATTGTATCTCATGTAAGAAAATATAAAGTGCCCTGAACCATGCTAAGTCCCTCTCTGACTCAAAATCTTATCTTTTTAAAAATTCCAATAGTTTTAATGCCATGATATTCTCCCAGTGACGATATTTGGCTGGGAATCATGGAACACTGCAATCTCAGAAGCATCATAGTTGCAGGTGATGAAAAGAGAAATGGAAAGGTAGGCGTAAGCAGATGGCCTCATACACAATGCACTCCTTCATGGACTTTCTCTCAGCCAAATGGGCCTCCCTGCTGTTTCCCACATGCCACACTCTACCTCCTGTTTCCACGCTTTTGTACAGGGCATCATGGAATCCTAAAATCAAAGAAGTAAAAGGAATCTCTAGTATCTTTGTGCTAGATAGCTTCTAAGGGCTTTCCTTATTCTATAGTTCATGGTTGACTGTCTATGGTGCCTTCTAGAGAATAATTACACCTCTTCTAGAAAGACTATAGAATGTTAGCCCTAGAAGGCACCTGGAGAAAAAAAAAGCCCATTACAACATCCTTGGCTTGTGACCACCCAGTCCTACCTCATTCCTGGGATATGTTCTCTCTCCACACTTCTGGATTTGTTGAGTGTGATAGACTGGTGGGACTTCTAAGAGATCACCTATAGTCAGCGGGAGCTTTGGGTCTGGAACTCAGGAGACAAGTTGGAGATTGAGATCTGGGAGTCATCTGTGTATCATCTGAAACCAAGGGAGTAAAGAAGAATGCCAAGGGAAAGAGAGAGGTGGAAAGGGAAGGGAAGGAGGGAAAGGGAGGGGAAGAGAGGAGGAAGAAAAAAGATGAGAAGTGGAGAGAGGAAGACAGAGAAGCAGAGGAGAGAAAAGGGCAGGGGAAGAGGAGAGGAGAGGAAAGGAAAGAGGAGAGGGAAAAAGAGAAGAGAAAAGAGGAGAGGAGAAAGGAGAGGAATGAAGAGAAAAAATCAGAGGGGGAGAGAGGAGAGGAGAATAGGGGAAGGAAAAAGAGAGCAGGGGAGGGAAAATGGATCAAAACTTTGGGGAGCATTCACTTTAAGGAGTTAGGGAGAGAATCAAGGAAAACTGAACAGAGCAGTTAAGAAAAGTAAGAGGGAACATGTAGGCTGGGAACCAGAAGTATGTTTCTCTGAAGCTAAAGGAGAAGAGGATATCCAGTAGGAAGTGATGATCAGTGGCCTCAAGTGATGCAGGGAAGTTTTAATAGGGCAACTAGGTGGCACAGTGGATAGAGTGCCTGGCCTGAAGTCAGGAAGACCTAAGTTCAAATCCAGCCTCAGACACTCCTTAGCTGGCTGACCCTGGTCACTTCACCCTGTTCACCTTGGTTTCCCCATCTGTAAAATGAGCTGGAGGAGGAAATGGCAAACCACTCCTGGTATCTTTGCCAAGAAAACCCCAAATGGGGTCTGAAATGACTGAATAACAGCAACTTTAAAATGGCCACCAGGTTTGCATTTGGGAGGCCCGCAATAATGCAGATGCCAATAAAACAAAAATGCAGCCAAAAGCATTTTCATTGCAATGAACAAATTCAATCCTAGAGAAGAGGTGATTTCCCTCCTATCAGTAGAGAGGTGGGGAACTATGGGGACTGAATGTCACTTGTGTTCATTTGGCCTGTCAGTTTTATTTAACTATTTTTCTTTGTTACACAAGGGAAGGTTTAAATCCTGGCAGAGTGGGGGGTCGGACTATTGTGAATCAATCACAGTATAAAAAGGCATTAATAAAACATAAACAGAAATAGTAATATGCAATAAGGAAGATGTTTTATGAATCTTAGAGGTGGCATTTGTAAACCGCTTTAAGATTTGCCAAGTTCTTTTATCCTTCTGGTCCTCCCAACAATCCTGGGAGATGAATGCTAATATTATCCCCATTTTAAAGATGAGGAAACTAAGGGAGACAGAGGTTAAATGACTTGCCCAGAGCCACACAGCTGGTAAGTGTCTAAGGCTGGATTTGAACTCAGGTCTTCCTGACTCCAGGCCTAGCCCCATCTGTTGCATATATCGACACCTTTATTTTCCACAACAGACTTGGTGCCAAAGGCCCGTCTCCAAAAATCAAATCCAACCACAGTGGATGAACATTTCCAGTCATCATAGATTGATAGGGATGATATACCACTGGAAGCTGAGTCCTATGAAGGAGAGCTACCTGGGAGGACAACGCATTAAATGCATGCAGAATTTTCCCAAGCAGGACATCTAAGAATTAGTCAACATATGAAGAGACAGACTTCATATGAGCCATAACAAAGAACAAGATTTAGGTCAGGGAGCCATAGACTGAATTGGCATGCACAGAATCTGGTAGCCTGAGGGTTGTTCATGTGTGTGTGTGTGTGTGTGTGTGTGTGTGTGTGTGTGTTTGTAGGTGGGGGACTCTTCTCCTGTGCCCATACTCTGCACCTGTGCTGGTAACAGGACTCGGATAGCTGCCACCTCAGGAAACAGTTCTAAAAGAGGATTTCAAAAAATGTTTTGAGGAATAAAAAGATTATTAACATAAGTGTACAGTATCCTAAGGTGACTACTTTGAAGAACAAATACTCATATGATGTATATGTTTTGAGGTGTTTTTAAAAATCAATTTAAATTTTTTAAAAATTCCTTTTTAGTATTAACTCTTATCAATTGTTGTTTTAAGGTCTGGAAAGCTGAAAAAAATTGCTTTGCACTTGTTTAAAATGTTCCTTTCTTCTCAGAGGCAGTTAAAATTGTCAAGACACATCCATTGTGATTTTTCCAATAGTGGGGATGGATTTGTGCTGATCCATCCATGGTCTCCACTCCCACCCCAGTGGCTCCTCTTGTAACCATTGTCACCCATTTGTAAGTAGACTGGCCAATGCTTGGGATGCCATCTGTGCCCATGGAACAAAGCAAAGCTAACTAGCCCAAGTGGGAATTGAACCCATGTGAGCTGATCTCATTAGCGCTGCGCCCTAATGAGCTACTATGCTGCCTTTCAACCCACCCCCTTTTGGACATCTTAATTCTATAGTATTTATTGTTTTACCAAATCTTTGTACTAGATGGGTTCTAAAGGCTTTCTTTATTCATTCTATATTTCAGGTTCTATTGTCTGAGGTGCCTTCTAGAGCTAACATTCTATAATGTAAAGTCCCTCTTAGTTCTGATATATTCTGTTCTAAGACACTTTCCAGCTCTGCCTCTCTGTGTTCCAAAACCTCTCCCAGCCCTAACATTCCCTGTTCTCGGGCCCCTACAAGCTCTGACATTGCCTGTCCTAAGGATTGTCCCAGCCCTGACATTCCCTGTTCTAAGGCCCCTCCCAGTTCTGACATTCTCTGTTCTAAGGCTCCTCCCAGCTCTGACATTCATTGTTCTAGGACCCCTCCCAGCTTCGACATCCTATTTTTCTACTGGAACTATATGGCATTAGCTATGTGTCTTAATGGTTCTCACATGTTTACTATATTCAATAATGCTGGTGGTATCTTTTTCAAAGACATTTCTTAACAATGAAATCAAGGCATTTCTAAGTCAGAAACAAGAGACATGACTACCAACTAAAATAAACATTTAAGAACACATGGGAAACAAAAGGAGGAATTCTGTTTCCACCGGATTAAAAGTCCTCCTGGCTTTGAGTGATAGCAGAATGTAAGTCAGAGGTGACTGGTTCTAATCACGGCCGTGACCTAGCAGAACCAGGCTTCTGATCAGGTAAAAGGTCAGAAGCTCGTACTCATGCTTAATAAGCTTGAGGAAGACATGAAGTGGGAGGAGCAGGAGGTTGCATCCAGCCAATGGTGAGCAAGGGGGGAATTCGAATTGGGAACAGCATAAAAGGGCTTGCATTTGTCTGAGTAAGCATACTCTCCACATGGGAGGTACGCATTATATAGGAATGTGGAATGATTGGATAAATAAAATGAGAACTTTCCTGGCTTTACAGCGTGTATTGCTCTTTGTAGACTAAGCACGTTTCTCACAAACAGGAG
Organism: Phalanger gymnotis; assembly: GCA_028646595.1. Taxonomy (NCBI): domain Eukaryota; kingdom Metazoa; phylum Chordata; class Mammalia; order Diprotodontia; family Phalangeridae; genus Phalanger; species Phalanger gymnotis. The sequence goes on from CM053622.1 coordinate 20,936,514, forward strand.
TGAAGAATTCACTGAAGAGTTCATTCACCAAGAATGAACGAGGGTATCAGTGATTCCTAAGCAAGAGATATCTATGGTTCATTAGTCCAGACCCATGATTTCATTGGCATAAGGAGCCTCCCCAGAGGCTTTCGCTCCGCCAATGGAGGTCAGCACTTTCCAGGGACGTTGAACCAGCTCCCAAGAGCTGTTAAATTGTTTAATTTTCAGTATGAGCATTTACATCTTAGAAATCAACAACGCTACAGATCAGGGTTTGTTTTGATTGTCTAGGCTTAAGGAAATGATGGAGAAAATATTAATAACAGACTAAACTCAAAAGTGCCTTGTATGCGCTTTGGGCGAGATAATAATAGAGCCTACCTTCCAAAGTTGTTGTGAGGATCACATGAGATAATAATTATAAAAAGTTGAGCACACTGCCTGGCATGTAGTAGGAGCTATATAAATGGGTTTTTTGTTGTTGTTCAGTCATGACCCTATTTGGGGTTTTCTTGGCAAAGATACTGGAGTGGTTTCCCATTTCCTTCTCCAGCCCATTTTATAGATAAAGAAACTGAGACAAACTAAGTTAAGTGACTTGCCCAGGGTCACACAGCTAGTAAGTGTCTGAGGATAGATTTGAACTTAGGTCTTCCTGACTCCAGGCCCAGTGTTCTATCCACTGCACCACCTAGCTGCCCTATACAAACATTAGGTGTCAGCTATTTTAATTTCCTGGAAAGCCTGCTGTTATTAAATATTTACCAGCAAACCCCTGGTACTTTCTCTACAATTTATAATCTTAGAGAGTTGTCTAGGGTATGGAGAGGGTAAATGCCCAGTCCAGTTTGTGGCAGAGGCTGGTCTTCACCCCTGACCCCAAGACACTATCTCCTATACCACTCCATGATCACATGGATAGACTGAGCTCATGAACCAAAGTGAGTAGATAATGTTAATCTCCCTTGGCTCTCTCGCTTTGAGGCCTTTAACTGGACGGAATCTAGAGTCACAGACTCCATGCATTGCACAGAGCAGTTAGCATGCTTACCACAGAGCCAAGAAGACCAGGGTTCGAATCCTGACTCTCACACTTACTAGCTCCATGACCCCTGGCAACATCTCTGAGCCTCAGTTGTCCTCATTTGTGAAACGAGCATAACAAAATCTGCAGTGCCTGCCTCCAAAGGTTATCCCGAGCCTTGGACGAAATAACAGACAGAAGGTCTTTGTAAAGTTTCAGATAGTATCTGAATAACAATGTCATACAAATATCTCAGGAGGAGATTTGCCTATTGGATTACCTTAAAACAAAGAATGATAAGAAGAATTCTGAATATTATATAGCTGAAGCATTGGGGTGCTTTGGATGGAGTTCTAAATTTTGAGTCAGAGGATTTGGGTTCAAACCCTGTTACTACTACCCACTATCTGTGTGACCTTGGGCAAGTCACTTAATCTTTGGGGGTGTCAGTTTCCTCTTCTATAAATTAAAGGGTTTGACGAGATGGCTCCTAAGGTCCCTTCCAGCTCTGCACCTATGATCTTATGAACCTTTAAGGCCTCAGTTTCCTTGTCTGTGAAATGAAGAGGATGGACTTCTGAGGTCTCTTTCCTCTTGAAATGGACAAACCTATAGAACCCTGCAGATTTACTGATACCATGAACCAAAGTTAAACTAAAATGTTAATTTCTCCACATCTCAGTTTCCTCACCTGCCCAATGGGCACCCAGACTACATGGCTCTAAGGGTCTATTCCTGGAATCCTATGCATAAACCTAGATGCTGCTTTATATTGGGACTCATGTCTAGGAGCATGAGTGTCAGGTACACCCCTAAAAAATCCCCTCTGTGGTTTTCCATGGAGGAAACAAGCCTTCCCAGATTTGGATGTGAATAATTGGCAAAAGCAAGTCACAGAGGCTGGGGGTTGGGGCAAGGCAGACATTCTCACCTTGATAGGAGGAGAGTTGAGGACTTTCACCGTGGTTGCTGACAGATTTACCATTAGCGGGACATGTGGAGAGTCCTCTGCTCCTAGTTTCAAGGAGAGAGATTTATAATGCCTGCACATCTGTTTGAGCTCAATTCCAGCCAGCTCCTTGCCATGTTCTGAGGAGTGAGTCTTCCTGTTTTATGGCAGACCCTCAAGTCTCTGCTTCCTCCTCCCCATTGTGACCAACCAACCCACCTCTCACCCCCTTCCACTGTAACCCCCTGCGCTGTCAGCCTTAGATTCTGGGTCTAGTAGGAGAAGATGGGGGAATCGTGTGGCCATGCCTTGCTGGAATTGGGCCACATCTGCTCTCTTCTTGAGCTTGTTCCTTCCTGGGCCAGCAGTAGATAAAGGAGAGTATTCCTTCCTGCCAGCTTCCTAAAAGATGGACCTCTACCACCACCCTCAGAGGAGGCAGAGGGCAGGTGGGATGCCAGATCATTGCTTAGTATGTGCTCTCCTGGCACCTGGAGGCTCTGCTGTTGGCGAGAGGGGCCCCTGCCCCAGAGTTTGGTGACTTAGTTCAGGAGGAAAGGCTGGAAAAGGATCTGTGGTGCCTTCGGGAGTTAAATAACTTACTCAAGGTCACAAAGGCAGAAAGTGACAGAAAGGGACATTGAACCTGGATCCATCCTCTTTGGAGGCAGAGGAGCCGATTCAAATTCGGCCTCAACCACTTACTGCCTCTGTGACCTTGGGCAATAAATGAATGAATGAATAAAAAGAATTTATTAAGCCCTGATAATACGCAAAGTACTGTGAAATGCAAGACAGCCCCTGCTTTTAAAGAGTTTGCATTATAACAGGGAGAGACAATCCATATCGGGATAGTTGCTAGTCATCCCACCTCTGTGAGACTCAGTTTCCTTTTCTGTGAAATGAGGTTAGACTGGATGGCTTCTGAGGTCTCTTCTAGCTATAACCAATCAAGTGACAAGCATTAATTCAGTATCTAGAGCATGTCAGGTACGGGGCTGGATGTTAGCATAACAAAGTATAAACATGAAACATTTCCTGCCCTCAAGAAGTTTACATTCTATCAAAAGGCAGTTTGCACACAAGTAATATTACACACATATTCTGTGTGTGTGTGTGTGTGTGTGTGTGTGTGTGATGTCCCAGAAGTCTTAGTGAAATTTTAATCTGCACCAAGAATTTTGGAACACTTTCTCTACACAGGATATTAAATACAAGGTACTTTTTTTTAACCTATGATCCTATGAGCAATTTAATTTATTTCAAGCATGTGCCAGGCACTATGCTGAGCTCTGGTTACATACACAAAACTGGAAATGAAAACAGCCCTTGCCCTCCGGGACCTTACATTCAAAGGCAGAGAAAGGGGAAGTAACATATACACAAAGAATGAAATACAAAACGGATACAAAGTAAATCCCAAGTCATTTCCAGTCAGTAATCTAACAACAGAGAGGATCAAGAAAGGTCTCTTCTTGGTTGGAGATGACATTTGAGATGAGCCTTGAAAGGAGCTGGGGCAGGGGTGGGGAACCGTCGAGTCCACATGTGGCCTTCTAGGTCCTTGGGTGCGGCCTTTTGACTGAGTCCAAGTTTTACAGAACAAATTCTTTTTATAAGGGGATTTGTTCTGTGAAGTTTGGATTTAGTCAAAGGGCCACATTTAAGGACCTAGAGGGCCACATGTGTCGAGGCCGAAGGTTCCCCATCCCTGAGCTAGGGTCTCAAAGAAGTGGAAGTGGGGAGGCACCCCTTGCACATAGTAGGAGCGTAATAAATGCTTGCTGAATTGAACTATCAGTGCCCAGGTGGCAGACTCACCCTGATGCCTTGCAAAGGACTAGGAAGCATCCTTCTCCCTTAGGGGGATTCGTAGCACCTGCGCAGTCAAGAAGCATTTATTAAGCACCTAACATGCACCAGACTTTGTGGTGGGTGCTGAGGATACAAGCATCTCTATGACAATGGGTCCCTGCCTGTCTCTTCCCAGCTCAGGAGCTCACATGCTGTTGGAGGGATGTCTCATGCCTGCCTCCAGAGCTTGGCCACCTGGTCTCTCAGAATGGATGGGGCTCTCTCCCCATAAACAACTGGCTTTGTTGCAATAGAGTGTCCTGCCGGCTTTGACTTCTCTTGCGGTATCTGTGTTCTATCTCTCTCCTCCCTTTCCTCTCCTCTTTCTCTTTGCCAGGTGTCCTCCCCAGGCCCTCTTACTGTCCCAAAGGTGGAGCTTACAGGAAAGTTAACTTGTCCTGGACAGCCAAGGTAAGAGTGACCAGCTCCTCCTCCTCCCCCAGCCCCCCCAGCCCCCTCCCCACTTCAGCCTCTGCTGCCTTGTCTGCAGGAGTCACTCCATGAACCTCCTTAGTTTGAGGTTAGAGGCAGGAAAAATGGCCCCTTTTTGTCAGTAAATAGCACTCCTGAGGATTTCTCAGCTGGTAACTCCAGGCCCCTGCAGCACCGCTATTGATTGGGCACAATGTAAGGAGGGTAATTTTTACCCGGGAGAGGACACAGAGCTACATGTGCTCCTCGGGCGCCAAAGGAATCAGTCCTGCTCCGGTCTGGCAAAATGCTACCCCCCCCCCCACTTTCCAGGGACAGTCAGCTCTGACAGCTTCCAGGCTGATGGATAACAAAAGTTTTCTTTTTTCTTTCCCCTTCATTCTTTATGTTTCTTTTTCTCTCTTCTTTCCTTCTTTCTTTTTCTTTCCCTATCTATTCTTCCTACCTTTTCCCTTTCTCTTTCTCTTCTCTCCTTCATTCCTTCTTTTCTTTCTTTCCTTCTTTCTTTTTCTCTTTCTTTCCTTCTTTTCTTCTTTCTTTTTCATTCTTTTCTCTCTTTCCTCCTTCCTCCTTTCCTTTCTTTTTCTGTTCTTTTTCTTTCTCTTCCTTCCTTTATTTCCTTCTTTCATCCTTTTCCTTCTTAATTTCCTTCTTTCTTTTCCCCTTCCTTTTTTATACTCTTTTTCTTTCTCTTTCTTTTTCTTTCTTTCTTTTCTCATTTTCTTTTTGTTTTCCGTCTTCTTTTCTCTCCCTCCTTCCATCCCTCCCTTTGCCCTCTTCCTTCCTTTCTTTCTCTTTCTCTTTCTCCTACTCCTCTTTCACCCTCTTATTTCTCTTCTTCCATGTCTTGCGTGTGTGTGTTATGTGTGTGTGTGTGTGTGTGTTTAAGAACCCATGGATCTGTCTACCTGTGGATTTCTGACATGCATTTTTATGGAAGTGATTGAACCTGCTCAGGCTTACCTAGTAGCAACAGCAATAGCAGCAGCAGAAACAACGGCGTTGTCTTCCAGCATGCTGGTGGTACCCTCCCCCTGCCTCCCAACACTATGTGCTGTACGATCAGACAGTATGGAAGAAAGGAAAGAAAGCTGCATTTGGAAAAACAAAACCCGGGTTCAAATCCCAGCTCATCAATTACTCCCTATGTGAGCCTGGGAATGTTGCTTCTCATTGCAAAAGTGAGAGGAGAGGGCCGGAAAGTATTTGGAACCCTTGAAAGCAAGGCAGAGCTCCTCCAATCAGGAAACAGCATGAGCCAAGGCATGGGGGCCAAGAATGCAAGATGGATTCAGGAGAATCTATGTTCAAATTCTATCTTTGGTACTTTATTACCTTGGGTGATTTAACTTATCTGGGTCTCAATTTCCTCACCTGTAAAATGGGGTAGCTAGACTAGATGGCATCTAAGGTCCCTGCTTGACATAATCTCATGATTTCATATTCTTAGTCTGGTTTGAAGACACGGATGAAAGGTTGTAATTGCTCATATATGTATAGCCTTATGTTGATTCAATGTAAGAGAGCTGGACTTGGAGTCAGGAAGACCTGATACTTATTCAATGCATGACCCTGGACAAGTCACTTAACCTCTGCTTCAGTGTCCTCATCTGTAGAGATAAAAACAGCACCTCCCTCCCAGAGATGTTGTGAGAAGCAAAGGAGATAACATAAATATAGTGCTTTGCAAACTCAAAATGCTCTATCGATGCTGGTTGGCTATTATTCAGTCAGTACAGTATCCGAATGGAAAAAGCACAGACTTGGCATCAGTAAAGAATTGACTGGATTTGAATCCCATCCCTGACATCTACTAGTTGTGTGTCCATATTCAAGGGACTTCCCCTCTCTGTGCCTCAGTTTACTCACCTGTTAAGTAGTGATACTAATACTTGTAACAGCCTACCATGGGGTTGTTGTGAGAGGGTAGAATGAAATGACTATAAAGCGCTTTGCAAATTTTGAAGTGCTTTGCAACTGCCCACTCTTATTACTCCAAAAGCAGAAAGACAGCATCAATCTCTTCGCCAGGAACTCCCATGGCTCTTGGAAATCTTGACTCGTCCTGCCAGCCTCAGAGACTTTGGCCACTAAGGAGTACGAAAGTCAGAGCTGACCCAGCCAGCCTTTCAAGGCTGTTCCACTTCGGGAATTTGCCAGGGCTCACTTTGACCCCTGATCCTCATTGTGGAGATAGAACTCTAGTCTGGTACCAGCCCTAGTAGAGCAGGGAACCAAATCACAAACAGTATTCCACCAGAGCCTATTAGAACTCGAGAGACATTAACCTTGTTCTCTTTGGCTCCAGGGGCAGAACTGGGTACAAAAGATCAAAGTTACAGGGAGGCAGATTTAGATTCTTTCATAAGGAAAAACTTCCTAAAAATGAGAGTCATGGAAGAGACTTCCTTAGGAGGTGATAAGCATAATGCCTGAAATGTATTCAGTGTTTTGGGGGTTTTGAAAAACACTTTATATCCATTATCTCATTTGACCTTCACAACCACCTTATAATAAGTACCCTTCTTATACCCATTTGACAGATGAGGATGAGGAAACTGACTAAGGTTAAGAGACTTGCCCCCACTCACCCAGCTAATAAGTGACAGAAATGAGATTCAAACTCCAAATCCATCTGAATATCCAGGAAGCCCCATTACCTATGGTTAAAAGGCTACCTGCTTCTCACAGGAGATCTTCAAGCGAAGGGGGAGTGACCGCTTGCCAGGTATGTTGTAGGTGGGATTTGCTGCTCCACCCTGTATTGGTCTGAATTCAGAGGATCATCAAATCAAAGATTTAGGGCTGGAGGGACCCCAGAAATCATTCAGTCTAACGCCCTCATTTTGGTTTAACATGTTTTTTCAACCCTCTCATTTACACAAAGAGGGAAACTGAGACCTAGAAAGGTTAAGCGAACTTGTCCAGGGTCAGAGGACAGTATCCAAGGCAGGCTTTGAACTCAGGCCTCCCTGACACTAAGTCCAATGCTCTAACCATTAGACAATACTGCCTCCCCCTCCATGTTGCATCTCACCAGTAGAGTGTAGGTTTCTCTAAGGCAGAGGCTATTTTTCTTTTTGTCTTTCTATCCTTAAAGCCTGGCACATAGTAGATATTTAATAAATGTCCGTTGACTGATTCATTGCTATCGATGAGACATAAACAAGGACCAGACTGGCTTCAATAAGTAGCCTGTGAAACAGCAAGCATTTGACCCTGATTGGATTCCCAGGCTGCCTTTCCAGGGAGGCCCCAAGCTCCCTTTAACTCCCCAGAGAAGTTCCTTAAAGTCATTCTCTGTTTTTCTGTCTCTAAAAAAGAAACTAATCACAGGCTAACAATACCTCTGTGGTTGGAAGTGCTAGCTTGAAAAAGCTAAGGGGGTGGTGGGGAGGGGGGTGGCATTTTCAGGGCCTCCCAAAACCATGGGTTTCTCATGCAAATTGGGTTTCAAGAGGCCTGCCAGCATTTCTGGATTTCCCAGTCACCCACAGAGCAAGGCAGACCCCAGGGGGGACTGTTGCCTCAGGCTCAGACTTTTCGCTCATCAAGACAAAACCCAGATACAGGGATTTTTCTTCTCCCCCTTTCAGACCCCACCCAACAGAAAGCCCCCACCATCCAGCTGGAATGTGCAGCCAGGACAGCAGCCTTAGGAACATTCCCAGATCCTCACAGCATGTGGGGGCCTTGTCTCTCCTCCCTCTGTCCCCTCCCCCGGTGCAGCTCTTTATCCTCTCGGTCAATTTCTAGTTTCCTCAGTTCTCGTTCTCTCCTATTAGCCCTTCCCCCCTTTCTCTCTCTCTCTCTCTCTCTCTCTCTCTCTCTCTCTTTCTCTCTCTCTCCCTCCTCACCCCAAGTGGGGCCTGTCACTGTCAATCAGCCCATCCTCATTCACCCCTGGGGGCTCTACCTTGGGTCAGAGATTCTCAGCAGAGATGTGGACATCCCTCCCGAGTGCAACCCTTAGATAAGGAAGGCTAGACCCAGACGCAGAGAAGCTTCCCCTTCTGAGAAGCCTATCTCACTGTTTCTCCCCAGTAATGGGTCACGTTCCTTTGGGAGCACGATTGGGGCACTTTATTTAGAGAAAGATACAGTAATATGTGAAAAAAGGCATGAAACCTGTCAACCCTTTCATTCAGTTGCTAGGACTTTATCCTAAAGATATCAGGGAAAAGAGGGGGAAAAAGACCTATCTCTACAAAGATATTCATAGTTGCTCTGTTTATAAAAGCAAAAAAAAATTGGAAAGAACCTACATGTCCAACAACTGGAGAATGGCTGAATAAATTATGGTATCTTAGTGCAACAGAATATTATGGTGCCATAAAAAATGACAAACAGGAGGCGCAGAAGCAAATAGGGAAAGATCAGTATGAAGTGATATAGAGAGAGATTAGCAAGAGTGGAATGGATATACATTAAGTACAATTATATGAGAAGGGAAAGGAAGGCAGGAAGGGAAGAAGGAAGAAAGAAAGAAGAGAGGGGAGGGAGAAAGGAAGGAAGGAAGGAAGGAAGGAAGGAAGGAAGGAAGGAAGGAAGGAAGGAAGGAAGGAAGGAAGGAAGGAAGGAAAGAAAGAAGGAAAGAAGGAAAGGAGGGAGAGAGGAAGGAAGGAAGGAAGGAAGGAAGGAAGGAAGGAAGGAAGGAAGGAAGGAAGGAAGGAAGGAAGGAAGGAAGGAAGGAAAGAAGGAAGGAAGGCAGGCGGGAAGGAGGGAGAGAGGGAGGAAGGAAGGAGAAAGGGAGGGAGGAAGGGAGAGAGGGAGGAAGGTAGGATTTCAGAGATCTAGAAGGGGACAAAGGACAAAAGCATTTTTTTCGTTCTTTGTTACATCATTTGGTACTACCTTGTTAAATATGGAGGGATTTATATGGGCATACCTTGTTTTATTGCACTTTGCTTTATTGCATTTCACAGATATTGCTTTTTTTTTTTAACAAAGTGAAGCTTTGTGGCAACCCTTTGCCCAGCAAGTCTATCAGCACCATTTTTCTGGCTTGTGCTCACATCGTGTCTCTGGGTCACATTTTGGTAATTCTCACAATATTTCAAACTTTTTCATTCTTACTATATCTGCTGTGGTGATGTGTGGTCAGTGATCTTTGGTGTTCTATTCCAATGGTTTTGGGGCACCAGGAACTGCACCCATATAAGAAGCAAACGTAATCAATGAATGTTGTGTATGTTGTGACCGCTCCATCTACTGTAGTTCCCCATCTCTCTCCCTCTCCTTGGGCCTCCCTATTCCCTGAGACACAGCAATATTGAAATTGGGCCAATTAATAACCCTACAACAGCTTCTAAGTGTTCAGTGAAAGGAAGAATCCATCGATACAGCACACATCACTGTTGTCTTATTTTAAGAAATTCCCACATCTAGTCCAACCTTCAGCAACCACCACCTTGATCAGTCAGCAGCCATCATCATTAAGGCAAGACCCTCCACCAGCAAAAAGATTACAGCTCACTGAAGGCACAGATGATGGTTAGCATTTTTTCATCACTAAAGTATTTTTAATTAAGGTATGTACATGGTTTTTTTAAGACATAATACTGTGGCACACTTAATAGACTACGGTTTAGTATAGTTTTTATGTGCACTAGGAAACCAAAAAAAAAATGTGTGTGACTCTCTTTATTGTGATATTCACTTTATTGCAGTGGTCTGGAACCAGACCCACAATATCTCCAAGGTATGCCTGTATAAGATTTTATTCTGAGCTTTATGTTTATTTGATTATGTGTTTGTAGATACTAAATTTTTTACATACATCTACATGTTAAGAAGAGAGAGTAGACCTGTGTTTTATTGGTATTGGGAACTCCCAAGGAAAGAAACCCCTTCTGCCAACTAAGTCAGCATCTACTCTGAAACTTATAGTCTTAGAGAATTAGTTGCCTAGAGCATTTAGTGGTCCAGGGTCACATAGCCTGGATTTATGGGAAGTAGGATTTGAATTCAGGTCTTCCTGGTTCTAAGAACACCTCTCATCATGGGCCAGATACTTAACTTCAGCTTTCACATCTGTAAAATGGGAATTCTAATATTTGTACTTCCTTTCCTCACCAGATACTTGTGAGGAAGTATTTAGCAAGCCTTAGAGAACTGCAGGAGTTTAAATGATTATTTAGTAATACATCATTACTAGCTATTCTTAGTAGCAATAATTATCCTGACTACACTACTGATTTAGTGGGTGATCTTGGGCAAATCACATCAACTCCACCTCTCTGTCTCTCCTTGTCTCTCTGTCTCTCTGTCTGTCTGCCTCCCTCCCTCTTCTTTTTGATTTCATGATCCGCAAAACAGAACCCTCTCCTTACTTTACAAAAGAAAATAGAACAATCTCATTTACTTTACAGAACTCTAATGAGGAGCAAATGAGATCCCTCCTCATGGAACCACTGAGAAAAAGAAAAGAGTCACAAGGGAATAGCTAAACAAATTGTGGTACATAAATATAGTAAAGAGTCTAGAGAAGCATGGGAAGATTTGTATAAACTGATGCAGAATGAAACAAGCAAAAGCAAAAAATGACATGTCAATGACCACTATGACATCATGGAATGGACAATGAAAGGAGGTGAATGTTTTGACTATACAGAAGAAATAAGAAAATGCAGCTTTTTTATATGGAAAAGGTGTAGGTCTATGGGAATGTAATATTCTATACACAATGCTTCATTTTGCTAAACTGTTTTGTTTTTGTCTTCGCTACAAGGGAAGACTAGATGGGTAGGGGAGGGACATGTTCAGAAACGAATGGGATGTAAAATGAAAAGCAATATTTAAAGAAAAAGAAAAGAAAACTATGCGGGACTAGAGAAATAACAGTAGTAACATAATTCATCTAGACACACCAAGAAACAGGCCGGAGCTTGCCCTTGCTAACCACCTTGTGCCAAGCTAATAATAACTGATATTTATAGAACTTTTGAAAGTTTATAATTCACCCTTGTTAAGCCCCACGATATCCCTGTGAAGAAAGAACTACAGTTATCATGAACTTTATTTTGTAGATGAGGAAACTAATGTACAGAGGGCTTAAGTGATTGAATATGGGCATCCAGCAAGTAGTCAGGGTAAACATTTGGATTTGGGTCTTCCAGATTCCTGGTCCAGCTTTCTATCCACTCAGAAGCCTGACACACTTCAGCAACTGATCAGCCAACTAGTATTTACTTATTTTACGTTAAATGGCTATTCTATGGAAGGCACTGTGGCTAGACTCTGGGCTTCCAAAGACAAAAGTGAGAAAGTTCTTGCTTTTGCTGTATCGCCAGGCAGGGAAATCCTAGATCTACCCCCATCGCAATGTCTTACATCGCAGATGTCTGTCTCTTGTACCTGAAAACATTTCCTGAAACTCACTCTTAATCACGCCTGAAAGAAACATGCTCTGAATTACCATATTATTAGAAAGAGGCGGGCCTGCCAATAAATCATTCACGACGTGTCAATCAAGTGACAGGGGAAAATGACGCGTTGACTTATTTTCCCATTATGTATTTGGCTGGCTTTGTTCCTCCTCTCTCCCTTTTTGGCATTTTTTCACTCTGCTGTTTTCTCTTTGAAGTCTATTAGTTAATATTTTATTCATTTCAGAATGTAACAAAGCCCGCTTTGTACAAGTATTTGGGTTACTGAATATAATAAGACAGCATACAGATGAGCATTGAGACCCCCATGAGTCTAAGCATTTAGCATTGGAGGAAACCCTGGGCTCTGTTCTGTTAGCCTAATTACTGTGTGTCCCTGGCAAGGTCATTTCATCTCTCTATGCCCCTTTTCTCGTCTGTTAATAACGGTGTGGGCTTAGGGCAGCAAAAAATCACAGAATCACTGTTTAGGAACAGAATTCACTCTAACACATGTCGCCATAGGAAGAAGGAACAATGGATGCAGTCCCATAAGAATGAAATCTTGCCTCTGTCTCTACCTGTGTGACCTTGGACAAGTCACTTCCCCCTATTTAGGTTCTGATTTCTTCATTTGTAAAATAAGGTCTAGACGACTACTAAGGGCCATTTTGGCCCTAACAGGGAGATTCATGAGTAAATTTCGTGGCTGAAATTTTATCCTAAAAATACAAGGGAAATCAGGAGTGGAGGAGAAAACTCACCCATGCAAAAATATTCATCGTTACTCTATTTTTTAAAAATGGAAACACCCTCTACATCTAACAGCTGGAAAATGGCTAAGCAAATGATAATATTTTAATTCCGTAAGGAAACTGCCGAATCTGTTCTCAATATCAGAAATATCAATATCAACAGGGGTAACTAACAAGGCGTTATTGACATGTCTTTTACAATGTCACAGCTGGAAGGGACTTTAAACAACCTTTAGGGGGTCCCTGAGACTCTTTCAAGGTTTCCATGATATCAAAGCTATTTTACTAATAATATTAAGGTGCTTTAATTTTTATCTGGGAAATATTGATAGCTAGAACCCACATAAACAAAAACTTTTGAGAGGAGGGTCCTCAATGATTTTGAAGAGATAAAGTGGTCTTCAGACCAAAAGGTTTGAGAACTACTGCTCTAAATCAGCTGTATTGATTTACAGATGAGGGCACTGGGGTTCAGAAAAGGTAAGTGTCTTGTCCAAAGTCATTCACATAATCAAGGAGGCAGCAGAGTGTAGGAGATAGAGATCTGGTTTCAGAGTCAGGAAGACCTGAGTTCAAATTGTGCCTCAGATATATGCGAGCTGTGTGACCCAAGGCAGATCACTCAGGATCCTCACCTGTAAAATGGAGATGATAATTGTTCTCGCCTCTTGGGTCATGAGGATCAGATGAGAAACGAGACGTCAAGGGTTTTGTGAATTTTAAAGTACTAAACAAATGTCTATTATTATTGTTGCTGCTGTCATTTTGAAAGTCCAAAGCACCAGAACACATGGATCTCTGGAAATGATGCGTACTATACCTTACTCCTTGCTCAAGTCCCCTGATCCTCAAAGTTAGGATGGAGGCAGACCCTGGAACTTGAGAAGCTGGCTAAGCCGCTGAAAGCCATCGGGGAAGGGGCATGGGTCTCTCAGGGTCCCTGAGACCTTGCCCCACCATGAGCAGAGCCAAAGATAGCTATATTACTCTGCTAAGTACCTGAGATAGGATCCAAACAGAAAAGGACTGTCTAACTAACTGGAAGTTACCTTTAGTCAATTATGGCTATTACTATGGTTATTATTAAGTGCAATCATGGAATTTTAGCTGCAAGGAACATGAGAGAACAGTCTGCCTGCTGAGGAGTTATCCTATTTAAATCAGCTGCCAGCCAGATCTCCAAGTATGACTTGACTTCTCCTCTGAATGGGTCACTCCATGGATGTGCCAAGTGGCATTGCTGAAGGAGTCCCTGGCTGGTACCAATTGTAAATAAACAGCATGCTGGCCAATTTGCTGTCCTATGCCCTACCTAGCTTGTGAAAGAAAGAGGTATGACGCATGTAAGAGTGGCTTGTCTGGGCGACACGTAGTTATTTGTCATCCCTGGGTTATTTTTATTATTTCGCAAAATGAACTCACCTCCCAGGAGCTGGTTAGGGCTATAAAGAGTCCTGTGTTCTTAAGCGTCCTTAGAGAGGCAGTTTGGTATGGTAGATGGTATATGGGCTGAGAGTCAGAGGACTGAGGTTCCAGTCCTGCCTGGTGACCTTGGGTAGATTATGCTTCTCTCTGGGCCTCTTCTGTAAAATGAAGGGGTTTGACTCAATGACGTCTGAAGTCCCTTCCAGATCTAGGAGATCTAGGAGCCCCGAGGGGTGAGGCTGGCAGCCACTGGTGAAGAAGAGGCTGGCACTGGAGGGAGGGTCTGACCTCTGGGCAGTACTTAGACCTCTGGCACCAGGGGACGAGGAGGTCCTTCAGTGTGGATGCTACCTACTGCACAAGCATCCTGGAAATCTGCCTGGCAGAGGGTGGAAGCCTTCCCATACAGATCAGGAGAGAAATTAGGGCATCAGTCAAAAGCAGCTCAGGTCAGCTCACAATCCTAGAGCACTTCAGCATATATACACAGTATTTTCTTTACGTTGACTCTGAGAGAAGGTAAGCACTGATTGGAATCGACCACAGGAAGATCTGGGTTCAAATCCAGGCTCAAACCCTTACTAGATGTGTGACTTTGGGCAAGTCATTCCACTTCTGTCTGCCTCAGTTTCCTTATCTGTAAACTATGGATAATAACAGCACCTACCTCCCGGGGTTGTTGTGAGGAACAAGTGAGTGCAAAATACCTTGCAACCATAAAGCACAGTGTGCATGAAACTATTATTACTATTATTATTAATCTATGATCCCATGGCCTCCTTTTCCTACTATCTTTCTCTCTGATGACATGCTTCACATTGTTTTTCCTGTGTAAGATTGGTCATCGCTTTTATTCTGATTCTTAGTGTCTTATAGTCTTCATTTAGTATGGTCACTGGGTGAGCTGGTGGTACAATGGATAGAACACCAGGCCTGGAGTCAGGAAGACTTGACTTCAAATCCAGCCTCGGATACTTACTAGCTGGGTGCCCTTGGGCAAGTCACTTTACCCTATTTGCCTCAGTTTCCTCATCTGTAAAATGAATAGAAGGAAATAGCAAACTGCTCCGGTATCTTAGCCAAGAAAACCCCAAATGGGGTCATGGAGAGTCAGATACAACTGAAACCACTGGATGACAAGTCATTATGTATCTTACTCTCCTGGTTCTGCTCAACCCACTCTGCATCAGTGCATACAAGTCTTTCCTTGGTTTCTCCGAGTTCTTTTCCATTTTTCCTCCTCCATATCACATTAATAATCCATTTGATGCATTGACCATAATGTGTTAGCAGCATAGGCCAATGAGGGATTTCATTTGCGTCCCTGTATTTCCAGTGCCTGGTGAAGTGACTGGACTGGCATTCAGTTGGCACTTAATAAATACTAGCCAAATTGATTTATTCAACCATTCTCCAATCAAGGACCATTAGTTTTGCTTCCAGGTTTTTTGGTTGTTTTTTTGCCACTATAAAACGTGCTGCTATAAATATTTTGGGCCGCACAGTTCAAAGAATTTAAAGATGGATGGAACCTTAGATAGAACAGGGATTCTTCACCTGGGGTCTGTGAATTTTTTTAACTGGAAGACCTCTAAAGCCCCTTTCAATCATAAACCTATGATACCATGCATGTTTCTATGTGCATGGGGAGACTCTTCTGGGCATTTTAGCAACAGTGGCCAACCTTGGCTGTGCCCAAAACAGGCTTTTTGTGTGTCCTTCAATTCATTTCATACATGGCTCTGCTTCTAAGAGTCTCTTCAGGACCATTGACCTACCCCAAGTACGTTCCTTAACAACAACATACTACCCTGATGGATACCAACTGGGTGAGGTATTGATGCTTTAGCCCACCTGGGAGGACAGACATTCTGCCACAAGGACAGGGCTCACTGGAAGCTAGCGTCAGCTTATAAAAGTCAATTGTGTCAGATAGCAGACAGAAAACTCGTGAGCTCAAAGGGTGGAGGAAAAGCCGCATAATATCTAGAGTCAGAGGTCATGGCCCTCAGACCACATCGGTAGTATGGTGTTCAGATCTGAGCATGACATGTTAGGATGGACATTGACAAGCTGGTGAGTGTCCAAAGGAGTATAGCCAAAGTGAGGAAGAACCTGGGCTCCATACTGTATCAGGATCAATGGAAGAACCCAAAGATATTGAGCCTGGAGAAGAGAAAACACTGGGTGGGGACTTGGTTGGAGATTCCCTCCACCCAGGTGCCTGGACGATTCAACTTCTAGTCTGAGGGTTACCTTAGGGCCCACAGACCCTCAAGAGTTCTGGTGATGGATTTCAGGGAGTTTGTGAATTTAAATGAGAAGGAAAAGATTCTCTCTTCCTAGAGTTGGTTTACTTTATAATCCTGTGCATTTTGTTTTATACATTTACAAACATGATTCTGGAAGGGAGCCTTTCAGTAGACTGAAAGAGTCACACACACACACACACACACACACACACACACACACACACACACACTCACACACTCACACGCATTCATAGACTCTCATACACACACATACTCACACACAAATACATACTCACACATATTCTCACACACACACTCACCCATACTCACATGCACCCTCATACACACACTCACACACATTCACATACACTCTCATACACACATACTCATATACACACTCTCAAACACATACACTCTCTCATACATACATGTTCACACATACACATACACTCTCTCATATACACACATATTCACACACATATTCTCACAAATATACACTCACACATATATTCATACATTCTCATACACACATACTCTCATACACACCTGCAGTCACACATAAACACACACTCATACACGTATTCTTACACACACATGCGCTCTCATACACATACACATTCACATACTCTCTCACATACAGTCACACACTCATATACATTCACATACACTCACATATATGCTCTCACACACACACTCACAAACTGTCTCACATACACTCATGCACGCGCACACACACACTCACTCACAGTCTCAGAGTGTTGGCAGGTTAAATGTCTTGCCCAAAGCCTTACAGCCAGGTTCACAGACCACTTGAAGGGCAATCACCTGGAGGAGGAGATAGTTTTTTTTCTCTCGGCCCCAGAGGGGAGAGCTAGGAGCAACAGGAAAGCTGCAAAGATGCAAGTTGGGACTGGTTGTCAGGAAAAACTTCCTAACAAGAGAGCTGTCCCAGAGTGGAGTGGGCTGCCTTGGGACCCTTGGAGGCAGCTAGGTGGCCCAGTGGAGAGAGAGCTGGGCCTTGAAGGAGAAAGATCTGAATTCAAATCTTGCCTCAGACACTAGCTACAGCACCTTGCACAAGTCACTTTACTTCTGCCTGCCTCAGTTTCCCCACCTGTAAAATGGTATGATAATAGCACCTACCTCCCAGGGTTGTTGTAAAGATCAACTGAAATAATATTTCTAAAGTTCTTGGCACATCGTCATTGCTCAGTCATTTTCAGTCCTGTCCGACTCTTTGTGACCCTGTTTGGAGTTTCCTCGGCAGAGACTGGAGCGTTTGCCATTTCCTTCTCCAGCTCATTTGACAGATGAGGAAACTGAGGCAAACAGGATGGAGTGACTTGCCCAGGGTCACACAGCTAGGAAGTGTCTGAGGCCAGATTTGAACTCAGGAAGATGAGTCTTCCTGACTTCAAGCCTGGTACTCCATCCATGGTGCCACCTAGCTGCCCCACCCGGCACACAATAGGTGCTTGATAAATACTCATTTCCCTCCTTCTCTTTCACTGAAGACTTTCAAGCAGTGGTGGTACCAGCACTTGTTAAGGATAGTAGAGACATTCTTATCCAAGTGAGGGTCAAGATAGACGGCCTTCGAGGCCCCTTCCTGGTTCTTTAATTCAGTGAAAACTGAATGTCCACAGGTGACTAATGATTTTCCCATCATGCCCTGTGCTCTAGGGTTCCATTGCCTTGCATCCTAAAACGTCTCTAATTCATATCTCTTGTGGAACGAGCTTCTCATGAAGCCCCTACCTCTTTCCCAGTGGGCCCTGCCTCTTTCAGGACCCATCAAACAGCCCTGGTGACCAATTAAGGGAAAGGCGCCTCATTATCATTTGCACTGTTTGCCAGTAAATGATCCTCATAGTTCTCTGGTCCTCCCTTGTTGGTGCTCATTAAAAATAAAACAAAACCTGCTATTCCAGCTCTCGCTTCCCAGGGCCACATTCTTGAGGTGCCTCGATACAACACGCAGGGCCCCCGTTTCACAATCAGGGCTCCCCAAACACCTCTGTGTGCCGGTTTCTCTTTTCTGACTGTCCCATCCATCCTTGTTCCATTGGCCGATCCAGTCTAGCTTGGCCGAAGCCCTCAGTCCTCGTCTACTGTACCAGTTGGGAGAGTAGTCCCTGAGCCCTCTCGCTCTCCCCAACACCCACGCCCTCAGACAGACAGACAGCTAAGCATAATAATAACTCATATTTCTAGAGTGCTTTGGCATTTACAAAGCACTTTTGGTGTTTTAAAATAGATTTTAATTGCTATCTTTGGTGGCTGGTTTGTTTTTTTTTAATATCACCTGCCTTTCTGTATCTTTTGTCCTCCTCTTCCTCCCAAAGAACCATCCTCAAAATTAGGGTTAGGGTTTTAAATGCCCAGAGTCACACAGTCAGTGCATTAAGGTAAGACAATGCATTAGGGTTAGGGTTTAGGGGTAGCTAGGTGGTGAAGTGAATAGAGTGCCAGGCCTAGAGTCAGGGAGAATCATCTTCATGAGTTCAAATCAGACCTCAGACACTAACTAGCTGTGTGTGACCCTGGGCAAGTCACTTAATTCTGCCTCAGTTTCCTCATCTGTAAAATGAGCTAGAGAATGAAATGGCAAACCCCTCCAGTATTTCTGCCAAGAAAACCCCAGATGGGGTCACAAAGATTCAGACACAACTGAACAACAACAAACAATGCGTTGTAATTAGGGTTTTTAGTACAGTTAATGCATTAAAAAGAAGAGGAAAAAAGTTCAGCAAAACCAACTTTTTTTTAATAAGTTTATTTATTTTTAGTTTTCAATTTTCTCTTCCATAAGTTTTAAATTTTCTTCCCCCTCCCCAATATGGCATGCAATCTGATATAGCCTCTAATATACATTTCTATTAAGCATATTTTACATTAGTCATGTTGTAAAGAAGAATTAGAAAGAATGGGAGTAACCATGGCAAAGAAAAACATAAAACAAAACCAAAAAAGAAAATAGTCTGCTTCGATCTGTATTCACATCCCATATTTCTTTTTCTGGATGTGGATGGCATTTTCCATCATGACTCTTTTGGAGTTGTTTTAGGTCCTTGCATTGCTGAGAAGAGCTCAGCCTATCAAAATCAGTCATCTCACACTGTGGCTGGTACTGTGTACAGTGTTCTCCTGGTTCTTCTCACTTCACTCAGCATCAGTTCATATAAATCTTTCAAGGTGCAAGACCAACTTATTAAGGAAGTATTACATTGTATACTGTGTCACACATCCATAATCCCCCACCTCAGGAGAGAAGTTAAGGCACAGGTATAGCATCTTTGGGACCGAGCTACAAAGCATTTTCCTTATACCAGTCTTGTGGAGTAGGTTGCTGTAGATTTTGTGGTTGTTTTGGTCTGGATAATTTGTGGGCAGCTTCAGTCTAAGACAATTGCCTGGGGCACTGAGAGGTTAATTAGCTAGCCCAAACTCCTACACGGGGTGGGGAACCTGGGGCCTTAAGGACTCATGTGGCCCTCTTGGTCCTTAAGTGCCACATTTTGACTGAAATGGACCTAGAGGGCCATATATAGCCTTAAGGCCCCAGGCTCCCCACCCCTGTTACTAGCTAGCCAATATGGCGACTCCTGGACACAGAGTAAAAGAACCTCAGAGGCCATTTAGCCTCAATATTAGGCGTTTAACAGATGAATTCTGGTTGATTGCCTCAGTCCCACCCCCCTTTTATAGAGAATGAAACTGAGTTATTTGCCCAATATCACCCAGATAATTAGCATCAAAGGCAAGACTTGAACACAGGCCTTTGTGACTCCAAAGCAGGTTCTATATCCATTATAGTCCAAGGTGGGTCATAAAAACATTATTACTCTCATTAGATGAGGAAGCTGAGGCTCAGTCAGGGAAAATTGACTAGCCCAGAGTCAATGTCTGGTGACCCAAACCAGAACCCAAGCTCAGGTCTCTCTTATGTTCTTCCCAGCACACCATGGTGGCTGCCTTAAGTGATGACTTGTACGAGCAGAGACAGAATGAAGTCATCCAGATGCAAACCTTGGGCTCCTTGGGCTCAGATTCCCCAATCCGTAGGTGGATTCAATGAATCATCTTTGGGCTGGGTGGGGCCAGTCTGGGCTGTGAAGCAGAAAAAATCGATCTGCCCCTTGAGCACAAGCCCTCCCCAAGCCTCCACACTCATTAGGATTTTCAGAAGTGAGGGGTTATGGGTGTGCAGTATTGCATATACTGTATGATGTGATCAATATGCTGGCTGGTTCTGAACCAGTTCTCTCCTCCCCCTCATTTTAATTGGTGTTATAAAGGCAGGTCACTGAGTAGTGGAGAGGGGTGAGGACATATTAAGAAAAGCTAAGAAAGGAAAAGAAAGAAAGATGAAAGAAAGAAAGAAAGAAAGAAAGAAAGAAAGAAAGAAAGAAAGAAAGAAAGAAAGAAAGAAAGAAAGAAAGAAAGAAAGAAAGAAAGAAAGAAAGAAAGAAAGAAAGAAAGGAGGGAGGGAGGGAGGGAGGGAGGGAAGGAAGGAAGGAAGGAAGGAAGGAAGGAAGGAAGGAAGGAAGGAAGAAAGAAAGAAAGAAAGAAAGAAAGAAAGAAAGAAAGAA
>CM053622.1:20957645-21005232 GCA_028646595.1 Phalanger gymnotis
AAGGAAGGAAGGAAGGAAGGAAGGAAGGAAGGAAGGAAGGAAGGAAGGAAGGAAGAAAGAAAGGAAGGAAGGAAGGAAGGAAGGAAGGAAGGAAGGAAGGAAGGAAGGAAGGAAGAAAGGAAGAAAGAAATGAAGGAAGAAAGAAAGAAAGAAAGAAAGAAAGAAAGAAAGAAAGAAAGAAAGAAAGAAAGAAAGAAAGAAAGAAAGAAAGAAAGAAAGAAAGAAAGGAAGGAAGGAAGAAAGGAAGGAAGGAAGGAAGGAAGGAAGGAAGGAAGGAAGGAAGGAAGGAAGGAAGGAAGAAAAAGAAAGAAAGGAAGGAAGGAAGGAAGAAAGAAAGAAAGAAAGAAAGAAAGAAAGAAAGAAAGTAAAGAAAGAAAGAAAGAAAGAAAGAAAGAAAGAAAAAGAAAGAGTAGCTTAAATTAGCTGATCTCTAAGATCCCCTCTGCCCCTAGAGAAACAGCTAGAAATACAAGTAGATGAGAGATAGTAATAATCATTTTTATATGCTTCACAGTTTACAAAGCCCTCTGAAATCTATTATCTTCTTTAATCAACCCTGGGAGCTAAACTAAGCAAAGGTTATTAGCCTTCATTAACAGATAAGGAAACTGAGGGTCAGACAGATTAAGTGCCTTGCCAGTGGCCACACAGCCAGTCAGTGATAGGATTGGAACCCAACCAGGGATGAGTGATTAGTAATCAGAAGGAAAAAGCTAATTACTAAATTACTTCTTTAAAAAAAAATCTCAATTTCTTTTCTCGAGCTCCTTTTTCATGGTGAGCAATCCACTGCTGGGGACAGATTTTCCAGGATAGAAGCTCTCTTGGCTTTACTAAGAGATATGTGGTCTCCAGTCCAAGGAGGTGACGGTGCAACTGTCCTCTGCCCTGGTCAGATCACATAGGACATAGCATGTTTGGTTCTGGGCATAATAGTTTGGGAAGGACATTGATAAACTGGAGAGTGCCCAGGATCATACAGGGACTTAATGTTCCTTTCACATAAGGATCAGATGAAGGGATATGGGCCCTCTGGCCAATCCTTGAACAAGCTCCTGACTCTGGGCATTTTCCCTAGCTGTCTCTCAAGCCTGAAATGCTCTGCATCCTCATCTCTGCCTCCCGGCTTCCTTCAAGTGCCAGCCAAAAGCTCACTCTACAGGAAACCCTTCCGGATCCCTTGTCCCCCACTCAATTCTGGTGCCTTCTTGCTAGTGATCACCTCCCATTTACCTTGTCTGTATCTTACTTACACATATATATTTGCATGTTGTCTCCCCCGTTAAGATGATGAGTTCCTTGAGAGCAGGGACGGGCTTTTGTCTCCATTTGTATCTTAGCACAATGCTTGACACAGAAGCAGGTTGTTTAATAAATGTTTATTGATTGACTAACTGAGTGACATGATTAGTCTGAGAAGAGAGAAGACCGTAAGTGAAGAAGGGAGGAGACCCAGGTACCTGTCTTCAAGTATTTCAAGGGCTGAGGTGTGTAAAAGTTACAAAGAGACAAGTTTAAACTACATTTAAGGAAAAATGTTCCTAAATTCAAGCAAGTCCATAAGTGCCTCAGGAAGCAGTGGGTTCACCTCAAGTTCAGCGCCGTCAAGTCCTTCCTTCTGGAAAAGGACCAGCGAGATCATGATGCCTTGACTTGGGAGGGAGTTGGGTTTAAGTGAAGTACCAAGTTGTTGGCCTCACTCTCTTCTCTAGCTATATAAAGCAAAGAACGGAGCGTTACACCTGGAGTCAGGAAGACCCGAGTTCAAATTCCACCTAAGAAATGTACTAGCTGTGAGAGCATGGATAAGGCACTTTACTTCTATCTGCTTCAGTTTCTTCATCTGTAAAATTCAAATAAGAGTAGCACCTATTTTCCAGGGTTGTTACGGAACAAAATGAGATAATATCTTTAAAGTGCCATATGAATGCTAGCAATTATTGGCAGGCATGTTGCAAAAGGGATCCTTGCTCAGGTATGATTTGGACAATATAGTCTCTGAGGTCCTTCCCAACTCATGACATCCCATGATTCCAAGATCTGGAAGGTTTTATGTTTATTTCTGTATCTTATTGCCATCTGGAGAAGGAAATGGCAAATCACTGCAGTCTCTTTGCCAAGAAAATCTCCGATGGTGTCATGAAGAGTAGGACAGGACTGAAACAACTGAATAACAACATCTTTTTACAAAGCAATCAACATTGATTAAGCACCCACTATGTGCCAGGCACTGTGCTAAGCATTGCGATGCAAAGAAAGGCAAAAAGGGTCCCTGTCTTCAGGGAGCTCCCAGTCTAATTCAAGAGACGACAGATAGAAAGGTGAGAAGTTGGGGATAGGGGGAGGAGCAGTTATGAAGTAAGGCATGATGTCGATATCCAAAAAGTCAAAGATCGAGGAAGGAAATAAAGGTTGGCTGAGCTTCACCAAAATGGAAACCCTGGGATGGACACCTCAATGAGAGAATAAGGTTGGCATGGTGTAAGGAAGGGTAAGAAGGCAGGTGAGTAAGTGCCCACGCACACACACACACGCACACACACAGCTTACACAATCATGTAATGATCTGATGTTTGCAAAGTACTTTCCATAAATTATCTCATTTGATCCAGCACTTAGCACAGTAGCTAATGTATGGCAGGTGCTTAATAAAGACTTGCTGCCTTGACTTTACCCTCATGACAACCCTAGGTGGTAGGTGTCATCATCAGCATCTTCAGCATCATCATCATTTTACAGATAAGGAAACTGAGGGTGAAGGAAACTTTGCTTGGCCAGGAGGTGTTGGAGGTAGATTTGAACCCAAGACTTGCTGATTCTGTCCATCCCTCTATCCACTACACCAGACCTGTGTATACAGAAAATCCCTGGGGAGGCTGAATGGGGCATCCAGATAGTGACCACTGATCCCCCTTTGGATGAAGGGCAGGTGGCAGCCCCTGGAAGAAAAATCCATCTGCCTCCTCTGAAAACAAGCAAATCTTGAGGGCTCCCACGGTTTTGTCACCAACAAAATACCGCCTCTGTGGTTTGTTTGCTTAGGGGTTAAGAGAGATTCTGAGCTTTGGCAAAAAAGAGAAATTGCAATTTTGAGCAAATCCTTATGTACCAGTCAGTTTTCCTCTAGACATCCTAACGTACCCCAGGAGCAACTCCAGCTCGTTGTTTGGCTTTCTTCTGATTCTGCCGTCGTTTGCAGGTGGATCTGGATTAGCCTGGGCCATCCTGCTTGCTACATGAGGTCTCAGGGCCAGAACTGCAATGGTCTCAGTGTCGGCCTAGGTGCTGGGGAGCAGCAGAAGGAAGAACAAGAGGAAGCTGGCATAAGAAAGGGGACCTGGATGGCTGGGGATCCTTTGGGGAAAACTCCACGGTAGAGGTGGGTGCTTCCCCCTGAATCACGGCTGAAGAAATTTCCCATTGAATTACCCTCAAGGAAGTCACTCAGCTTGGCCTCTGGGAAGTAAGGGGGGACTCTTTTCCCAAGAGTGCCCAGATCTAAAATCTCATTCTTCTCAAGGCATCATAGACTGCCCTCAAAGCATGCTGCCAAAACAAAATGAACAAAAAAATCGAAACTGTCTTCTGAGTCAAAATGTCTCAGTTTCCTCATCTGTTCAAACATAGCCTCTGCTCTTGTGTGACCTAAACCAAGATCTTTCACCTCTCTGAGAGTTACTTTCCTCATTTTTAAAATGAGGAGGTCAGACTGGGTGGTCTCCAATGTCTCTCCAAATTCCAATCTAGGATCCTGTACCCCAGGCTCGCATGATGATCCTGCCACCTGTAGCTTACGTGATCTCGACACAGCTAGGTAGTTCAGTGGATAGAGAATTGGGCCTGGATCCAGGAAGACCTGAGTTCAAATCTGGCCTCAGATATTCACTAGCCACATGATCCTGGCCAAGTCACTTCACTTTGTCTGCCTCGGTTTCTCTTATCTATAAAATGGGCATCATAATAGTACCTACCTTCCCAGGGTTTTATGAGGATTAAATAAGATAATATTTACAAAGAGCTTTGAATAATATCTTGAAATATTAGGTGCTTAATTAAAGCTTGTTTCCTTTCTTCAAAGACATATAACTTGTTCAGTGGACAGAATGTAGGATTTCATACCAAAGGATCTGGATTCAAATTTTGGCCAGCTGTACAATCTTGGGCAGTTTATTCAAGCTCTCTAGTCCTTAGTGCTCTTGCTGACAGGCAAACAGGGTTAAGTGACTTGCCCAGGGTTACATTGCTAATAAGTATCTGAGGCTGGATTTTAACTCAGGTCCTCCTGACTCCAGAGCTGGTGCTCTATCCACTACACCACCCAGCTGTCCTTATAGGATCTTATAAGATGAGAGGGCTGGACTGAGTGTCCAATCAAGTCCCTTACAGTTTGAAATTTATCAGTCCCTGAACCTCACTGGGCCTCAGTTTCCATTTCTGTAAAACGAAGGCTTTGGACTAGGTGGCAGTCCAACTAAGTCTATTATCCTAGACCAGAGCTCATACAAAATACTAGGAATCATAGTACAAAGTCCCTACCGTCAAGAAACATATGCACTCGTTTAGGCCATAGACACAAAGATAACCAAGGTATAAGGTAGCATATGTTACCTTAGAGGGTCAGTGTGCCGTTATGGGTAGTGTGTCACAGGAGAGAAATGACTAGAATCTGGAGTGGCAAGTCCTAGGTTTGAATTCTTCCTCTGATTCTGACATTGAGCAAGCCACCTAACTCCTGTGAACCTCAGGTTTCTCATCGTAAAAATGGGTACAATAATACCTACAATACCTTCCTCATGGAGCTGGTAAACGGATCAAAAGACTTAAGGTTTGGAAAGGGCTTTGCAAGGTTTGAGTAAATGTCAGCTATTATTATGCTAAGGGGTATGTGAATGACATATGCTCTAAGAATTCGGAGGAGAGGGAGATAGGGACAGATTGAGGAAACCTGGGAAGATGTCATAGAGCAGGTAGGCCTTGAACAATGGGTAGGACTTAGGCAATTGGAGTGTTGGGAAGAAAGGAAGTCTGGGGAGGGGGAAGAAAATGAGCAAAGGGGTCAAGGTGAAAAAATGCAGATCACGGAATCAGAGAACTGGAAGGGACCTCAAAGGCCATCTAGTGCAACCTCCTTGTTTTACGGATGAGGAAACTGAGGCCCAGAGAGGGGAAGAGAAATTTTCAAAGCCATACAGGCAGTAAGTAACAGTCAAGATCTAATCCAAGATCCTCTGGTGCCCATTCCAATAGTTTCTGTGCTATACCACAATGCAAATTAATGACAGGTCTGGTGATGATGATGGCGATGATGATGGTGGTGATGACGGTGATGGTAATGAGGCAATGGTGATGGTGATGGTGATGATGATGGTGATGATGATGATGGTGATGATGGTGATGGTGATAATGAAGACTATGGTGATGGTGATGGCCATGATGATGGCCATGATGGTGACAATGATAATGGCAATGATGATGGTGGTGATGATGGTGATGGTAATGAGGCAATGGTGATGGTGATGGTGATGATGATGGTGATGATGGTGATGGTGATAATGAAGACTATGGTGATGGTGATGGCGATGGCCATGATGATGGCCATGATGGTGATGATAGTGATGGTAATGGTAATAGGGATGGTAATGATTGATGATAATGATGGTGATATGATGGCGATGGTGGTGATGATGATAATGATGACTATGGTGATGGTGATGGCAATGATGATGGTGGTGAATATGGTGATGGTGATGGTGATGGTGATGGTGATGGTGATGGTGATGGTGATGGTGATGGTGATGGTGATGATGGTGATAACGATGACTATGATGATGGTGACGGTGATGGTGATAGTGATGGTAATGATTGATGATAATGATGACAATGGTGGTAGTGATGGTGATGATGATGGTGGTAGTGATGGTAATGATGGTCATGATGACAATAATGATAATTATGATACTGATTGTCATGATAATGATGAATGAAAAAGCATTAATTAAACACTATGTGCTAGTCACTATACTAAGTACCACCTGTACAGATACAAGGAAGAGAGATAGTCCCTGCTCTCAAGGAGTTTACTTTCTAATGGTAGCAGTTCTTAATTTCTTTTGCGTCCTATAAACCTTTGACAGCCTGATAGAGTCCAAGGACTCTTGTTCAGAATCATATTTTTAAATGCACAAAATAAAACACATTGGATTACAACGCAAACCAATTAAAGTGAAATATGCTGATCTTAATAGTTAAAAATAAATAAATAAAAGGTCTTGAGCCTTAGGTTATAAACTCCTGTAAAAGGGAAGCAACACATATTGGGGAGCTAGGAAGCGGTGAGGGTGGGAGAGCAGGGGAATGGCATTTCTGGCATGGTAGTGTGAATCTGGGCGAGATAACTGCTATTTTTACAGCATTTTAGGTAAAATAAGAGGTCTAGTCATTCAACCAGATGATCTCTAAGGTTCCATGCAGCTTTAACACTATAGTAATGTGTTCTAAATTTTCTCTTGGCACT
Source organism: Phalanger gymnotis (assembly GCA_028646595.1). NCBI lineage: Eukaryota > Metazoa > Chordata > Mammalia > Diprotodontia > Phalangeridae > Phalanger > Phalanger gymnotis. The sequence goes on from CM053622.1 coordinate 20,964,160, forward strand.
GACATTCCCTGTCCTAAGGATCCTTCCAGCTCTGACATCCTCTGTTCAAAGCCTCCTCCCAGCTCTCACATCCTCTGTTCCAAGGCCCTCCCGGCCCTGACATCCCCTGTTCCTAGGCCCCTCCCAATTCTCACATTCCCTGTTCTAAGGCCCTTCCCGGCTCTGGTTCTAGGATCCACTGTCCATCAATGGCATTTATTGACCTCCTCATTAGTGTTCCTTCCTCTCTTTGCTCTGAGAGAGAATCAGAACGGGAAGCCCAAAGAGGCTGCTCCAAGTTAGTTGTGCTGGGCCTGCAGAATTCAGGAGGCTCTGCAGCTGCCAGCCGGTGATTAATCAGGCTAATTTCCCGCAGTACATCATCATTTCGAAAAGAGAGGCCCAGCTTGGGGGGAAAATAGGGCTGCTTTATTCTTGGTACAAATGAAAGATTAATTTTTAAGTCTTATTTAAATAACTCTCAAAGAGAAGCTTGCAGAAGAAATTACTTTTAATTGGCCGACTTAGCGCTAGCCGGTGAATGCCCGAGTGAGTGTAATGAGATTTGGGCCTGTTTGTCACTGCGGTGTCTTATTCCCCTTCCTTTCTCCTCCTGAGGTCCAGCTCTCGCCCTGTGACCTGAGGCCTTCTGCTTGGCCAGAGACCCAAATCAGCCTCCGGAGCTGACTGCTGCTCATTAGGCAGAAGGAAGCCTGTTTCCTGGGGAAATTTCTTATTCTCTCAGGAGTCAGCATCTGACAGGATTTTTTTTTTTTTACTTCCCTACTGAAACACCACCACTAAATTCTCCATACAGTGGCTGAGTAGAGTGGGAGCCCCTGAGGACAGGGCCTGTTTCTATTTATATGTTTGTGTCCTCACTGACCAACATGGTGCCTGGGGCACAGCAGGCTTTCAATAACTATCTGGGAAGTTAAATTGAATTGAATTGTGGGGTGAATATTCTGGATGGCCAGGACAATGGAGTATAGGTGCTAGAAAGAACTAGAGGTCTAAAGAATATCAGAGCTAGAAGGATTCTTAACCAGAGAATGTCAGAGCTGGGAGGGTCCTTAGAACAGGGAATGTCAGGGCTGGGATGGACCTTAGAACAGGGGATGTCAGAGCTGGGAGGGACCTTAGAACAGAGAATGTCAGAGCTGGGAGGGACCTTAGAACAGGGGATGTCAGAGCTGGGATGGACCTTAGAACAGGGGATGTCAGAGCTGGGAGGGACCTTAGAACAGGGGATTTCAGAGCTGGGAGGGACCTTAGAACAGGGGATGTCAGAGCTGGGAGGGACCTTAGAGCAGGGGATGTCAGGGCTGGGAGGGACCTTAGAACAGGGGATGTCAGGGCTGGGGGGGACCTTAGAACAGGCAATGTCAGAGCTGGTGGAAGTCTCAGAAGGAAGACTTCCAGTAAGGACCTGCTCATGGATTGTGTGTCAGTGTCCAAGGACCCAACTGGCTAGGGTCTCATCATCAGGTTGGTCCCAGAGATAGTGGCAGGAGAGAAGGACACTGAGTTTTCAGGCATAACAACTCTTGGGCAGCTATATGATGCCGTAGTGCACAGAGCACCAGGCCTGAAGTTAAGAAGACCTGAGTTCAAATTCAGCCTCAGATACTTACTAGCTATTTGACACTGGACAAGTTGCTTGGCCTGTCTGCCTCAGTTCCCTCATCTGTAAAATGAGCTGAAGAAGGAAATGGCACTCTAATATCTTTGCCAAGGAAACCCCAAACAGGGTCATAAAGAGTCAGACACAAGACTGAACAACAAGAAAGTTAACATTGTGTAATACAGTGGAAAGGCCAATGGCCATGGAATTGGAGGACCTAGAGTCAGATCCCACCTCTGCTCTTTGCTACCTGTGTGTTGAAGGACTCCAACCAGAAAGGGTTATATCTTTAAGTAGCCATTCTGCTTGGCCTCAGGGGATGAAACTAGTAGCCATGGGTAGAAGTTACAAAGATGCAAATTTAGGCTTGATGAATGGACAAACCTCCCAATAATTAGAGCTTTCCAAAGATGGTCTGGGCTACATTGAGGCAGGGGGTTTCCATCACTGAATCTCTTAAAGCCTTGCCTCATTAGAATATAAGCTTCTATAGGGCAGGGACTGTCTTTTCTTCTGTTTTTATTTGTATCTCCAGTGCTTAGTAAATTGACTAGCACATAGTACACACTTGATAAATGCTTGTTACTTATTATAGATACACTAATTAGGTACACTATATTGTATTATATTATGTATAATATATAGTATTATTTACTAACAATATTAACAATAATATATATTAACAATAATATGTATTGTTATTATTTAACAATGTTTTCCTTTGAGGTTATCTCCTCCATGCCTTGCTATGAAAGAAGAAATATTTCGCTCTGTTTTCCTCTTGCCCCTCCTCTTCACCTCTCCAACAATTTTCATCAGGGCTGCCAATCAGAGTGAGTATGTCTTAGGTGAATCCCAGTAGCAGAGGCCCAATATTTACAATAAAGCCAGGATTAACAAGAATGCTTCAGGAATGGAAATACCTTCAACTTTCTGAAGAATACAAACACCCACAAACCCTTTGGGTTTCAACCACCACTATGGAAATCTTTCTAAAATATTTGAGGACACTTGTCTAACTTGGTTAGTCCTGAGTCCAGAGAATATCATTGCATCTTCCAAAAGAGAAGAGAGAAAAGTGTGAGCTTGGTAAGTCAATTAACCTCTCTAAGCCTTGGTTTCCTCATCTGTAAAAGGAGATATTTGGACTAACTGACCTCTAACGTCCCTCTCAGATCTATATCTATGATATTCAGTCATTTCACTGCCTTGAGGCTCAACGTCCCCATCTATAAAATGAGAGGTTTGGAATAAATGACCTTTAAGGTCTTCTCAAGTTCTTAAGAGAGATTAGTATACAGAGGATGGCAGCCCTGTCTACTTCGGGATAGCTCCCATTGGTGGGATGTTTTTTCCCAATGTTCTAGATTGGCTCCTTAGAAACTTCCATTGAGCTTTTTACAGTCGGCGGCCAGCACTAGCATGTTCACACGCTGCGCCGTTTCACTACCCCGCATTCGGTTCCTCCGTCGCCAGCCGCTTCCCACCGCCACCACCACCATGGGCTTCAGAGATCTCAAGACACCTGCGGGCCTGCAACACCTCAACGACTTCCTAGCGGACAAGAGCTACATCGAAGGGTTTTTGCCATCCCCGGCTGACATCGCAGCATTTGAAGCCGTCTCGGGCCCCCCACCTGCCAACCTGTACCATGCGCTCTGTTGGTATAACCACATCAAGTCCTACGAGAAGCAAAAGGCGAGCTTGCCAGGAATAAAGAAGGCTTTGGGCAAGTATGGGCCTGCTGATATAGAAGATACCACCAGAAGTGGAGCTACAGATAGCAAAGATGGCGATGACATTGGTCTCTTTGGGTCTGATGATGAGGAGGAAAGTGAAGAAGCAAAGAAACTAAGAGAAGAAGGCCTTGCTCAGTATGAGTCAAAGAAATCAAAAAAAACCCTGCAATTGTTGCCAAGTCTTCTATCTTACTGGATGTAAAACCTTGGGATGATGAGACAGATATGGCAAAATTGGAGGAATGTGTCAGAAGCATTCAGGCAGATGGCTTGGTCTGGGGATCTTCTAAACTAGTTCCAGTGGGATATGGCATCAAGAAGCTTCAGATACAGTGTGTAGTTGAAGATGACAAGGTTGGGACAGATATGCTAGAGGAACAGATAACTGCCTTTGAAGACTATGTGCAATCTATGGATGTTGCCACCTTCAATAAGATCTAAAACCTAGCATCCTCAAAAATGGCATTTAAATAAAAATATTTGCAAGCAAGAAAAAAAAAAGAAAAGAAATTTCCATTTACTGCTGCCAGTTCTGCTCTCTAGGGCCGTGCTGACATCACTGGTGGTCTTCAAGAAGAGGTTAGAGAAGTGTCGTTGGGTGTGCTGTCCCAGGAGATGTTTAGTAAGCTACACGCAGGGCTAGATGGTGGCCGAGGTCCCCTCCAGCTGTGACTTCAGGGCTTCTATGATGCTAGGCTTTACAAGTGACAGAATCACTTCCAGAGCCCACCACCAAGAATGGAGTGTAGAGTGGTTAAGAGACAGAGCAGAGCCCAGGCCATACACGGCAAGTGGAGCTATAAGAATAGACTTTTGGTGTAAGAAAGGGGTGGAGGAGGGGTGGAGAATCAAGGGAAGTGGAGGATGTGTACAGATCATGTTGGGAAGTGTCTCAAATGGTTTTCTAGCCTGAGCCGTCTTTCATTCATAGGGCAATGGGGTTGTGCCATATATAGAGAATATATATATATATATGCATACATCTATATGTGTATATGTGTGTGTATATAGAATATAGAATATATGCCATACATACCTGTATGTATACATATGTGTGTGTTTATATCAGATTTTAACACATTCATAGAATCCTGTATGTGACCTGCTAACAAGAATGAGGAAATAGTAGAAACACATGTAGTCATTTTAATCCTGAGAAAAGAGGAAGTGAAATACTGGGCAGGTGAGAAAGAATCAAACATTGGTGGCCAAAGCCAAAGTACATAAAATATTTGTCAATCACATCTTGGGCAAGAGAAATATAAAGTCATAGAATGTCAGAGCTGAGAGAGAACAGAGGATGTCAGAGCAGGGAGGGGCCTTAGAACAGGGGATGTGAGAGCTGTGAAGAACCTGGAGAGAACCTAGAACAGGGAATGTCAGAGCTGGGAATGGCCTTAGAACAAGGAATGTCAGAGCTGTGAAGAACCTGGAATCTAGAACAGAGAATGTCAGAGCTGGGGAGGGGGCGCTTAGAACAGAGATCTGAGAGAGACCCTAAAGGTCTCATTTTACATAAAAAAGGGAGGGCCCATGATGGCACAGATTCGCCAACAGCACCTCCAGGGTGTTAGTGACCAGAGCCAAGATAGTAATAATAAAGACAACAGACACATACAGCGCTTAGAGGTTTGTGAAACATTTTATATGCCTTATCTCATTTGATCTTCGGTAACCCTGTGGCCAGTTCATTGTCTGGTCTCTTTACTTTTTGAGTAGGCCATGGACAACGGTCTGGCCATCTAGCTGATCATAGGCCTGGGAGAGAAAGGAGGCATGAACATGACACATCATTGTGGTCAGGGCTTGGGTCACAACTGAGTATTTACCCAAGATCTGAAGCATCGATAAGGGACAGATTCGGTTGCTCAGTGCAACCTGCTCTTATCACCCAAGGCGCAGCTCAACAGACACTCCTTTGAGAAGTGAAGTGAGAAGGTTGAAGTGAAGTCTCCATATCAAATCTGGTGTGTGTGTGTGTGTGTGTGTGTGTGTGTGTATGTGTAAAGAGAGAGTGCAAGGAGGGAATGGGGGCACTTTGTTCTCTGCCATGTTGATATACAACTTGGGCTGGGAGCTCCATCCAGATGGGCATCAAGGCACTGTGAGAAGGGTTCAAACAAGGTGTTTGGAGCCCTAGGTTTGAGTCCCAACACAGACCTTTCCTAGCCATATGACCAATGATAAGTTCCTGGGCTCTCCGTAGAATTGGAAGAGACCACAGGGTCCATCTAATCCAAGGGTTCTTAACCTGGGGTCTGAACTAATTGTTTTTTTTTTATTATTATTATTTGGATCACTATTTCAATAGAATTGGCTTCCTTTGTAATCCTGTATATTTTATTTTCTTCATTGATAGGTGTAATTCTGAGGAGTCCATAGGCTTCACCAGATGGCCAAAAGGGTCTAGGGCACGCACAAGTTAAAAGCACCTTATCTAATCAACCCCTTCATTTTAAAGATGAGGGAAACTGAGGCTCAGGGACATTAAATGACTTTAACCATAGTCATACAACTAATAAGGGACAAGATTTGAACTCAGGGCCTTTGACCTTAGAACAACAACTCTTTCCACTACATTACATTGCCTTAGCTCCTCTTTGGGCTTAGTTTCTTCCTCTCTAAAATGGGAGTAGTAATACTCGCAATACCTGCCTAAGGGTAATAATTTTTGGACAGAGTATATAGCATTGGGCCTGGAGTCAGAAAGACCTGAGTTCAAATCCAGCCTCAGATGCTTAGTAGCTAGTGTAAGACACACTTACTAGTCTGACCTTGGGTAAGCCGCTTAACCTCTGTCTGCCTCAGTTTCCTCTCCTGCAGAATGGGGATAACATAACACCTACCTCACACGGTTATTATGAGGATCAAATGAAATGATGTTTGTAAAGTACTTTGTAAACCTTCTCCTCCTCCTCTTCTTCTTCTTCTTCTTCTCCTTCTCCCTCTCCAGCTTCTTTCTCCTCCTCCTTCTTCTTCTCCTTCTTCTCCTCCTTCTCCTTCTCCTCCTTCTTTCTCATCCTTCTTCTCCTCCTTCTCCTTCTCCTCTTCCCCCCCTCCTCCTCCTCCTTCTTCTTCTTCTCCCTCTCCTGCTTCTTTCTCCTCCTTCTTCTTCTTCTCCTTCTTCTCTTCCTTCTCCTTCTCCTCCTTTCTCATCCTTCTTCTCCTTCTTCTCCTTCTCCTCCCCCCCCTCCTCCTCCTCCTCCTTCTTCTTCTTCTTCTTCTTCTTCTTCTTCTTCTTCTTCTTCTTCTTCTTCTTCTTCTTCTTCTTCTTCTTCTTCTTCATTATACCACCAGGTTATCTTGAGGAAAGCAATTGGTAAACCTTAAAAACATGCTGGAGAAGAGAGCTGGGATTATTTCCTTGGGAGGCACATCACCCACATACAAGCTTCTCTTGAGTGAACCTTCTCAACATGGGGAAAACAACTGAGAGCCTGGGTGCCAGACAAGTACTCCAAATCTCCATCTAAGTGGCTTTGGGAATGTACAGCAAGCCAGATGTCCTAGCCCTGCTCTTCTAGTTCTGGGACCTGACTTTCTCTTAAGCAAGAAATTCCCGGTCATCCTCAACCACTAAGATGAACAGGACCGGCTTGTCCACTTAGCCCTGGGAGGGGGGTGTGGCAACCTTTGATCTGCCACTCTTCCCAGAAACTTACTTGACCCATATGTTCAGCAGGACCCAACTCACCTCTCTCTGGGCCCTGTGCTTGGAGCCAGATGGTACAGCTCCATCTGGTTCTCTACCTGGCTGACCTAGAATTTCCCCTGCCATTGTGGCCCCAGAATAAATGACACTGCTTTCCAGGATTTGAGCTTTGGGGGCCAGTTTGACTCACCCACCACCCACAAAGAGGCCACCAACACCACTGAGACACCGGTAAGAAGTTGTCCAGGGCCTATTGTTGTCCATCTACCAGAAAATTCATACTATCCTCAAATTTCTGAAAAGGCCATTAGAACAGAGAATGTTAAACCTGAGAAGGGCCCTAGAACACATAATATCAGAGCTGGGAGGGCCCTTAGAACAGCGGATGTCAGAGCTGGGAGGGCCCTTAGAACAGAGAATATTAGAGCTGGGAGAGGCCTTAGAACAAGCAATGTCATAGCTGAGAAGGGCCTTAGAACAGGGAATGTCAGAGCTGGGAGGGCCCTTAGAACAGAGGATGTCAGAGCTGGGAGGGCCCTTAGAACAGGCAATGTCAGAGCTGGGAGGTGCCTTAGAAAAGGCAATGTCAGAGCTGGGAGGGGCCTTAGAATTCAGAATGTCAGTTAGAAAGCACCTTAGAGTATAAACAGTTAAAACTTAAGGATTCAGAATACTAAATGTCTGAGCTGGGAGTAGGGTGTGGGGAGGGGGAGGACTCTCCAGTAAGGAAGAACCCACCCCCTCCTGGGGAGGCCTCCCCATTTTCAGAATTCTCCATTGGTTAGGAAGTTTTTTCTGACATTGAGCTCCACCCTTTGCTTCTAGGTCTGCCTTCTAGGGCCAAGCAGAGCAAAGCTAATCCTTCTTCCATGTGAGGAGCCCCCTAAAAGCTTAACAATCAACCACTATCTCATTCTCCCCAGTCTTCTCTACTCTCAGCTCAGTTCTTTTACCCTTCCTTGAGGCATGAACTCAAGGTCCTTCACCATCTTGGTTGGCCCTCTCTGGGTCCTCTCCAGTTTGATCCTTGGGGCCCAGAACCGAACACCATAACCCAAGAGTGGTCTGGCCAGGGGACAGTGCAGTGAAATTGTTACCTCCCAGTGTTCCTGGACACCTTATACCTCTAAATGCAGTACAATGTCACAGTAGTTTTGGGGGCCATTTCATCCATTCTGTGGATTCATACTGAATTTGTAGAACATTGAAGCCTACGTCACCAAGCCAAGTCCACCAACCTCACTTGTCTTCACTCTCCTCTTTGAAAACAAGGCCAACTCAGTTCGCCTCTGCTGAAAGTAAACATCTTTGTCAATTCTCTCCTTGCTGCTAATCTTGCCACCAAAAATCCCCTAATAATGTCCCTCACCGAGATCAACATCCTCCTATATACCACCGTGTTTTTAAATAGATGAAGGAGGAGATGTTTCAAAGAGAATACTAATTGGATGTGGGCAGCAACTTTCACTTGTTCCTGATGCCAACGCCCCCTTCATCCAAGAGAAATTCTCTGCCATTAAAATAAGTCAGAGTTGGAAGGGCTCTTTCTCTGTGATCTATGAGGGCTCTCCATTGCCAGGATTCACCACTCCTGGCAGCCAAATGAATTGACACCATCTTGAGCTGTATTAAGAGAGAGAGAAAGGCCAAGTCTAGCAAAATGGTAGTCCTGCTATACTCAAATGGAGATAAGGATTGGACCTCCAATTACACTCCTCTCACAAACTCCCAAGCGAGAAAAGTCCCTCCACCAACGCAGTGAGCCATCTCCTCTGCAACTTACAGTCTTAAAAGACTTAACTAGACTTTCTCACTGAGATAGGAAGTAACTTGCCTAGCTTTACACAGTGTGGGTCAGAGATGGGACTGGAACCTACGTCTTCCTGGCTTTAATGACAGCTCTCTATCCACCATACTATGTTACTTCTCATGTACTCAAATAAGATAATGTCTACAATGTATTTCACAAATCTCAAAGAGGGTAATTTGAAAATACGAGTTTTTATTATTAATTTTGTTATTGTTGCTGTGATGACTTTGCCCTGGTCATACCACATCTTGAGTATTGCTTGGTCCTGGACGCCATATTTTAAGAATGATACTGATAAACTAGATAATGTCAGAGAAGGGCAACCAAGATGATGACGACCTTCTAGTTCACATAGAAGGTGTAGCTGAAGGAACTAGGAATGCTAACTTGAAGAAGAGAAGACTCAGAGAACACCTAACGGTATTGAAGTTTTCGAAGTACATGGAAGAGGCATAGACTTCTGGCCATGGAGAGCAGAAATAAGAACAGTGAGTGGATATGGCAGAAAAGCAAATTGGGGTGTGACTTTGGGAAAATACTGCCTAATGGGGACAGCTGTCCCAAGGTGCAATGGACTACCTGAGGAGAAAGAAGGTTGCTTCTTACTGGAAGTCCTTCATCAATGGTTAAAGACTTCTTCATGTCTTTGTTTGTATTCTCCAATATCTAGGGTCCTTAACTTATACTTGTTGAATTGAGGCTGGGTGACCAGTTATAGAGGCAGCTAGGTGGCATAGTGGGTTGAATGCTGTGCCTGGAGTCAAGAAAACTCGAGTTCAAATCCAGCTTCAGACACTTACTAGCTGTATGACCCTGGGCAAGTCACTTGACCCTATTTGCCTCAGTTTCCTCATCTGTCAAATGAGATGGAGAAGGAAATGGCAAACCACTCCAGTATCTCTGCCAAGAAAACCCCAAAAGACGTCATGAAAAAAAGACACAACTGAAAAACTACTGAAAACAAATGACTAGTTGTAGGGGATGGTATAGTGGGGAATACATAGACAGGTTCAGGATGTACCAGGAAGCATTGAGGTCCCTTCTAGGTCTGAAATTGGGGAATTGTGAGATTCCTTCCATTAACCTTCCCCCCTCCTCACCAGGAAACTGCCTGATTCCTGATGGTGGCTGCCATTTTGGTTCCAGAATCTCCATCGTTTAGAAAGCACTAGACTCCACCTCCTTCTTGTCTTTTGCCTTCCCGTCTTCCTTTGCTTAAAGAGAGGACCATATGTGGGCCCCGGGAATTTTTCCCAGGCTCTGTGATCTCTAGAATGAAGTGCCTTGGGGAGGGGAAGACAAAGGGGGAGGGAGCTGGCGGGGGAGAGCAGTGGAATTTGTTATCTGCCCTATCTGAGCTTTGCTCCCCAGGTTGGGAGGAGGGAAGGCTCCCAAGTCTGCTCACAGCGTCCGGAATGCAGAGAATGAGCCAGAGCAATGGTGTGTGGGGAGGGAACATTCCAGTGATGTTTGAAAGTTGGAAATCCACCGTGGAGGAGGTTCAACCCAGGAAATGCTGCCTTGAAAAAGAGCCGTTCAGGGCACATGTTGGGAAGATGCTGCCCTCCCCTCGGCCTCCTCCCCTGCCAGCCTCCTGGCTCTATGTGCCTCTTACTGCTTTTCTCTAGAGGATTTTATTAAAGAAGGCTGGGGGTGGGAGGGAGGACGAAGAAAAAGGAGTCAGGGTGGGTCAGGTTAGATAGCAGGGAGGTCAGACAGGGTTAAGCAGGTCAGGGCACATTTCTCTGTCTTCCTTAGTTCCTGAAGGCTCAGGATTACGGCTTAGAAGTGTGCTATTTAATCAGCTGTTAGCAATTTAACCATTACGTCCCAGTGAGAAAATCTAAGACATTTCCTAAAAGGGGAGGGGGAGAGAGACTAAGGTGGAAGGAATGTAAAGAAACTGGAGTGAGAGGGACCAAAACCTCACATAATTGAAAATAGATTACCTCTGATTTTTTCTTCACTTAAAACGAAGCACCCATTGGGTGAATGAACGAAGTTGGGGACCGCAGATCCCGTGAGATTGCTGGTAAAACGCACTCGGTGGTCTAGTGGGTAGAGGAGCCCAGAGGCCAGAAGAGCTTGCCTCTGACACTTCCTAATTAAGTGACCCTGCTCAAGCCAGAGGATCATAGATCTAATGCTGGAAGTGACCCTATTCCCTTATTTTACAGATGAGGAAACTGAGGCCAGGAATTCATACTCAATTCATATATCCAAGATCACACAAGGGAGCGTCGGAAACAGAATTTGAAAGGAGGTCCAGATTCCGTGCACTTTCCCCTGTTCCACATATCTCTCCAAGCCTCCTCTGTCATATGGCGGACAAGAAGAGCGAAGATTTGTAAAGCTTACTTATAGGATCTCATTCGATGGAAACATCCACCTCCCAGAGCTCACAATAAGGTTCACACAAGGCGCTCAAGTTAGAAGCTCTTTGCAAAAATTCAAGTCTTTCAGAGCATTAATCCCCGTATTAAAGCTGGCTTAACATAGAGAATATGATATGAGCAGCTAGGTGGCACAGTGGATAAAGCCTTGTACCAGGAGTCAGGAAGACGAGTTCAAATCCAGCTAGCTGTATGACCTTGGGCGAATCACTTCACCCTCTTTGCCTCAGTTTCCTCACCTATCGAATGAGCTGGAGAAGGAAATGGTAAATCACTCCAGTATCTCTGCCAAGAAAACCCCAAATAAGGTCACAAAGAAGTCACTTAACTCTATTTTCCTCAGATTCCCCATATGTAAAATGAGCCAGAGAAGAAAATAGCAAACCAGTCCAGTATCTCTGCCAAGAGGACCCCAAATGGGGTCACAAAGAGTGAGACACAAGTGAAATGACTAAATGACAAAATACAGGGAGTTAGCTGCCAGGATGGAGATGGGAACAAGGAAAGGGCAACTTAGTGCTCCAAGACCAAGCTGCCACTCAGCGCCAAGCCTGAGACTGACAAGTCTTGACCCTGGGGTGGTTCTCCGCACAACTGATATTGATTCTCAAAGGAAAACCCCGTCACCATGTCCTCTGCCGGTAAGTGATTTCAGCCAGGCAGTACCACAAAATAATTGGCTCAGAGTCTGTGAGTGCTTGGAAATGAAACTGTTCTGTAAGAGCCTTTAGCAAATGAATTTTTGCACATTTTAAAAGAAAAACACATGCTAGCCTAGCCTTTCTTGGCGCCCCTCAGATTGCCTCTGAGCCCCTCCCCCTCCAAGCGGGTTGGCTCTCTGGCCAGCTGCACCCCCAACCACATTCTGGCTCAGAAAGGTAATGGGCCAAATGGAGAAAACAGCTGGGGCTTCCCTTGAGGGGAATAGGCCAGGGAGACAAGGGAAAATATGATCCTTAGTGGCATGCTTGGAACTGGGGATGGATTGGTCCTCCCTCTGCCCTTGTCTAGGGAAGCTATGTGGCGCAGCAGATAGAACACCAGGCCCGGAGTCAGGAAGACCTGAGTTCAAATGTGACCTCAGTCACTAACCGTGTGACCCTGGTCAAGTCACTTCACTCTGTTTGCCTCAGTTTCCTCATCTGTCAAATGAGAGAGGTGGACTCAAAGCCCTCTAAGGTCCCAGCCAGCTCAAAATCTATGAATCTATGATTTTACAGGTAGAGGTCCTGGGGCCCAGAGGAATATGGAAGGAATTGTTGTTCATTCGTGTCTGACTCGTCATGACCCTATTTGGGGTTTTCTTGGCAGAGATACTGAAGTGGTTTTCCATTTCCTTCTCCAGCTCATTTGACAGATGAGGAAACTGAGGCAAAGAGGGTGAAGTGACTTGCCCAGGGTCACATAGCTGGTAAGAATTTAAGGCTGGATTTGAACTCAGGTCTTCCTGACTATAAGCCCAGCATGCTATCCACTGCACCATCTAGCTGCCCGCAGAAAGAATAAGCATTTATTAAGCCCCTTCTGTGTTCTGGGCCCTATCCTAAGAACTTTACAAGTATTTTCTCCTTTAGTCCCCACAACAGTGCTGTGAGATAGGTGCTGTCATTACCCAATTTTAGAGTTGAGGAAATGGAGGCAAAGAGGGGGAAGGTACTTGCCCAGCTAGTAAATGTCTGAGAACCGTTAATCTGGGGTTAACGGCAAAAGCAGGGCTAGAATCCATGTCTTTCTGCTGCCAGCCCAGGGTTCTTTCCCCATTCCATCCTGCAGATGGTCATTCATGGCAATGAGTGGAGAGCTGTGAACGTGGTTCCTATGAGCCTCTGAGAATGCGCCAGAGGGGATGAGGAGGGGAGCTGAAGTTAGAGCAATCCTCACAAATGCATATAGCATGAAATAGCAGAACTGATAGAAACAAATACTCTGGGATGATGGAAGGAACCATCCAGATAGATTAAGCTTAAAAAAGTTAGAGTTTACATTATGGCAAGAGGTCCTAAGAGGAGAGATTACTGAGAGACAGCTCCAAAAAGATGCTGGATTTTTGTCAGAAGATTTAGATCCTGTTTCTGCTTCCTGCTGCAGGCTGTGTGACCTCGGGTAAGTCTCTTAACTTCTGTGGGCCTGAACTGTAAAATGAAAGGGTTGGGCTAGAGCAGGAGTTAATAACCTGTAGTCCTCAGACTCACCAGGGCATCCCTGGAGAAAGAAAAATTATATCTTTGTTTTTGCTAACCTTTAATACTACTTATTTTACAAAATATTACTTTTAGAAGGGGTCCATAAATTTCACCTGCCTGCCAAAGGGGTCTAAGCCCCTCCAAAAGGTTAAAAACCTCAGCTTTGATGATTTCTAAGACCTTTCTCAGCCATGACATTCCCTGTTCTAAGGCCCCTCCCAGCTCTGACATTTTCTGTTCTAAGGCCCAACCCCTCTCTGACATTGTCTGTTCTAAGGCCCCTCCTCTCTCTGACGTTCCCTGCTCTAAGGCCCCTCTCAGCTCTGACATTTTCTGTTCTAAGGCCCATCCCCTCTCTGACATTGTCTGTTCTAAGGCCCCTCCTCTCTCTGATGTTCCCTGTTCTAAGGCCCCTCTCAGCTCTGACATTTTCTGTTCTAAGGCCCAACCCCTCTCTGACATTGTCTGTTCTAAGGCCCCTCCTCTCTCTGATGTTCCCTGTTCTAAGGCCCCTCTCAGCTCTGACATTTTCTGTTCTAAGGCCCATCCCCTCTCTGACATTGTCTGTTCTAAGGCCTCTCCTCTCTCTGACGTTCCCTGTTCTAAGGGCCTTCCCAGCTCTGACGTTGCCTATTCTAAGGCTCCTCCCAACCAGTTCTGAGCTTTCTCTCAGTCTCTAACATTCTATGTATGTATGTACGTGTATACACATATGGATTGTGTGTATATGGATACAGAAAGCAATGAAAGGAAAGGAAACAGCAGGCCAAACATGTGAGATGACCCACGTGCTGTGGAGGCATGTGACACAGACATTGACATAGCTGGGGCTTAGCCAGGGGATACCTCATTGCCTGAGGACCCTGAGCCATAGATGAAACCACAGGTGATGGACAGTGGCCAGAGAGACAGGCCCCTCCCACGGCCTGAGCCCATGCCTGGAATTCAAAGATCTGGAGCTGGGCCTCTATATTTTCTTTTGAAATGTTGCTCAACTCAACACTAAGGCAATCAAGTGTCTTTGACTGAGTCTTGCCTTTGTTTCAATCAAGAGTATTTGATTGAATCAAAAGTCTTTGATGACCTGCTTAAGTCACAAGAAAGCCTAAGTCACATGAGTTTGAATCACATGGTTGTGATGCCCTCTGACCCTGAAGAAGTATATATATACTCTGAGGTTAGCATTTTGCTTTGGGGGCTCACTCATTGGAGAGTGTTTGTGTGGAGACTCTGGGTAGATGTTAAGGATACCCCCACCCCCATTTGAAAAACCCAGTGCTTCTCTCTCTGGTAACCGTGTATGTAATGTCTTGGTCAGACAGCTAGAAGCCTGCCTGTTGATTTGTGTTATTTGCTCTGTTTATATAATTTCTGCTTGTGTTTTCTCTGAACTTCAGGGTGCCGACTTTTCCCCCTGGACTAAGTGAATGGTATATGTATGTTTAATTAAAGTGAGATTGTAAAGCCCTTAAAGTTGCTTTCCTTAGAAAAGCAGATCAAAGAACCTGCGCTAGCAGCCCTCCTGTGTGCTGTTGTTATTGCTCTTAACCCCCACAGCAGCTGCTAGAAGCATTGGTGTTACAACCTCAGAGGTCAGGGAGCCAAGGCCAGAGGATGTTTCGTGGTTTACCCATGCCTGGTTATGCACTGTGACACCTTGGAGACAGGATTCTCCATCTCTTCCTCTCTCTCCTCTCTGTTCCTCTAAGTCTCTGTCTTTCTGTGTGTCTCTGTCTTTCTCTGCCTCTGTCTCTATCCGTCTCTCTGTCTCTGTGTATCTCTTTCCCTACCCATCCTCCCCATTCTGAAGTTTTAAAGAAAATTTTTTTACAACTGTATTTCACTATAGTTGGTTTCCTTTGTAATCCTAAAGCATTTTCTTTTATGCATTTAAGAACACGATTCTAAGAAGTGTCCATTGACCTCGCCAGACTGCCAACGTGGTTCTTAACCAACAAAAAAGGGTTAAGGATGCCTGGTGTGGATAGATTTACCTACCATGGCATGCATGGGTATATGCATGTGTATATTGTGAATGTACATGTCATTAGTCAATAAACATTTATTAAGCACCTACCGTATTCTGGGCACTATGCTAAGTGCTAAGGATACAAAGGCAAAGACTGGTCCTTGTTCTCAAGGCACCCACAGTCTAATGGGGGAACCCAGATAGATGTTTACAGATACATCTCCATGCATATATGCACATACATATCCATACACACATATATACATATACGTATACATGTACATACACACTTACACATACAGATGCCTATATACATGCATGTATGTGTACATACATGCAGTGCACGTATACACGTGCATACAGATTTGTGTGCATACACATAAAGATACATATGCATGCACGTATATGTACATATATGCATGTATGCATGTGCATACGCACATAAACATATATACCTGTGTGCATACATGTGCACATACAATATATACGTACACACGCATGTGCACGTAAATACACATATGTGTACATCTGTATACGTATACACATTGAGATACATGTGTACACACATATACATACCTACATGTGCATATACAGACTGTATACATATATACACATACATGTATATGCACACACATACGTGTACATACATATGTGTGTACATACACATGCACATGGAGATGTGTGCCCAGATATACACCTACATGTGCATATATGCATATATAAACATGCACAGAAACATACACATGCACATACACATAAATGTACATGTACATATGATAACCCAGGGATCCTAGCACAGACATCCTATCTGGATGCCCATGTAACCTTCACTTCTCCATCATGAGGCCCAGAAATGACCGTACTTTTTTTCTGCCATTCTCTGTGTTTTCCTGCCAGGATTCTCTCCCAGGTCTAGCAGGGTACGTTCAAAGAAGGCTGGCCCAGCTCCGATTTCTGTCCCCAGCACATTTGTCATCCACTCTGTGATCTGCACTGATCTCCCTGGACCTTTACCTCAGCTTGTGTGGCTCCCGCTCAGGCCCACGTGACAGCACATTCCTTGTGCTAATGAGCCTGCAGTCTGTTTGGCCATATGGGGAAGGTAGGGTGTCATAAAGGAAAGCTGCAGGCAAACTTCTCCCCCCTCCTCGATCCAGACTCGAAGGCGAAGCATCACACTTGTGGCAGAGGGAAACAAATTGACAGCCCCAAGCCAGATGGGATGCTGCAGCTAGTTCTGCTGATGGCCCTGGGTAGCCCCACAACTCAAATACCTCTCATCTCTTTTCACAGAAATCATTAAAACTAAGGACAGACAAGGCCAATTAAGCCACCCCTAGCCAAACCCAAGTTAGTCTGGGCTTCCTTGGAAAGTAGGTGGGCCGAAGGGCCTTCCCCTTGCCAAACTTTGGAGGAGAAACACCTGAGCAATTAAAACAGCCAAGAGCAGGAGAGAAGGCTGCTGGGGGAAAAGCAGTGGGAGCATCCTCGTTCAACAGCGATGGAACAATAAAGATCAATACAATACTGTTGACTGATTGGGCATCACCCACTTAAGGTCACCAGCCAATTAGCAGTGTCTGTCAGGGATCAGCAAATGACCAAAGTGCCTGTGATGCTGCTTCTGTTTGTAATCATTGTGGCTGCTTTGTTAAACTGATGGCCTCTGTCTTTATTAGGACCTGTTAGGGATAGCTACTGAACTTGTGGTTTCATTGAGAAAGAAAGATGGACAGATGGATGGATGGGTGGATGGATGGATTCATAGATAGATGACACAGATGAATAGACAAAAATATACAATGTAAGTAGACACAGAGATAGAGACAGAGATAGAGACAGCAAAAGATAGATGATAAATGATAGTGACATACACATATTCACACATAAGTATGTACATACAAACATTCATAGAGATAGATGGAGAGAGATAGCAAGAGATATGGACGATAGAGATAGAGAGGTGATAGAGAAGAGAAAGGAGAGAGTAGAGAGAAGAGAAGAAAGGGGAGGAGAGGAGAGGAGAAGAGAGGAGAGGAGAAAGGAGGGAGAGAGAGAAGGGAATGGAAAGGAAGGGAAGGGAAGGGAATGTGAGAGGGGAGGAGTGCAGAGAAGATGAGTGGAGAGAAGAGGGGAAGACAGATGAGGAGAAAGAGGAGAGAGAGAGAGAGAGAGAGAGAGAGAGAGAGAGAGAGAGAGAGAGAGAGAGAGAGAGAGAGAGAGAAACACATTTATTAAGTGCTTACTCTGTAAAAAACCCTGAGCTACACAGACAACTCCTGGATGAGGAAGCTGCACCCGTGCAAGTGCAGATCAGCCCTTTCCCCATACCTTACAGTTTTAGTTCCCTGGGGGATTGAGTAATGAAGTGACTTGCCCAAGGTCACACAGCCAATATGTTCTTCCTGATTCTGGGGTCAGTTCTCTCTGTCCAGTCCTACAAGCTTTTATTACATTAAAATGTGTGTTGTTTATGGTTACTCTTTTTTTCTAAAAACTCTCTCTCTCTCTCTCTCTCTCTCTCTCTCTCTCTCTCTCTCTCTCTCTCTCCCCTGGTCTCTCCTCTCTCTGTCTCTGTCTCTGTCTCTGTATCTCTCTCTTTCACACACACACACACACACACACACACACCCTTTTCCCCTGTGCTAAGAATACGAAGTCAGACAAGGTTGGAAGAGAAGCTTCATGAGAGCTCTCCTCCAATCATAGCTCACATCTTTGAAGCCCTTTCCTGGCACTCACTCTGTGGAGCAGGTTGAACGAGTGTTTTTATTATAGTCATTTAATAGATGAAGAAACTGAGATTGTTCTCGTTGGTGACCCGCCCAGCTGGAAGTCTGAGGACGAGCAGTAGAGGTGGCAGCTGGCTGAATGGTCTCAAACATGGAGACCCAGGAGGGACCCTGGAAGCTGGTTCTATGCACAAGAAAACCTGAAGTCCAGAGAGCGAAAGTGAGTTGCCTGAGGTCACAGATTGTGTTCTATTTAACAGCTTCCACATTTCTCTCTAGGAACACGGGGAACTCCAGGGAAATATAGGGAGGAGACTCAAATTCCTGCTAGAGATGGCTATAAATCTGGGTTTCCAAACCTGGCCTCTGACACATATTTGTGGTGTGACCCAGACAAGTCACTTAATCCCTCAGTGTCCCCAGATGACTCTCTAGTCTAGGGCTATACACTGCAGTAACTTCAGACAGCCAATAAGTATTTATTAGGCACCTATTATGTGCCAGGTGCCATGCTAAGCTCTGGGGATACAAAGGAATTTAAAAGACAGTCCCTGCCTTCAATAAGCTTACAGTCTAATGGAGGAGATGACATACAAGCAACCCTATGCAAACAAGCTATGGATGGGCTAGATTGGAGAAAGTCAACAGAGCAATGGCACTGACATCAAGGGATATTGGGAGAAGGTGCCAACCTGTCTTGGTAGAGAGAATTTCCTCCCCTTAAACTTTCCTATACCAATGAAATCACAGGTTCATTCCTTGTTTCTTTTCTGGAACTGGTGTTCCAGGTCTCTTCCCACTTCAGGAATAAAATACATATTTATTGAATCAATCCTAGAACTACTATTTCTTAGAGGTGTGACATCGGACAAGTCACTTTCTCTGAGTGTCATTTTCCTCAAGTGTGAAATGAGAATATTGGACCCAATGGCTTCCAAGGTCCCTCTCAGGTCTAAATCTTTGAGCTCTTCCACCAGGCCTCCACTATTGTCTCTCCGATCATCACTCGACATAATCCTCCCGTGATGAAGCACCTCCTAATTATCCCAGGATCATTTTCATTAGTTATAATAAAACCTTACACTCATATGTCATTTTTTTCTTTCTAAGTGCTCTCTATCTCCTGCCTAATGAATAGTGTTGGAATCGACGTAATGAAGTGTCTGCCCTGCTTGAGTTTCTGGACCAAATGGGGAGAATGTTTTTTCTCCTGACCGTTAGCAGAGGAGGGGAAAGAAACAAACCAAGAGTCTTATGTTGACAATTCACCCTGGTTTCAGTTCTGTTTTTCTCAATGGTGCCACTAACTAGAATGCCCCCACTGACATTGACCCTGCCCCCTATCCCAAAGAGACGCCATACGTCGGCTCTCAAGTTAGAGGATTACTCTCTGAGGGAACTCATTTTACAAATGAGGAAACTGAGGCCTGGAGAGATTAACTGATTTACCCAGGGACACAGAGGCCCCCAGCTAGTCAGGACTAGAACTAAGGTCTTTCTAATGCCAAGCCCAGCACTCTCTCTCCTCTACTACACTGTCTCTCCTGGCTGCAAAGAAAGACAGAGAGAGACACAGACCGACAGAGAGATAGATAGACAGACAGAAATAGAGAAAGAGACAGAGACACAGAGAGACATAGAGCAATCAATAAACAAAGAGACCACAGACAGACAGGGAGAAACACAGAGAGAGACAGAGCAGAGAGACAGAGACAGAGCAATAGACAAAGAGACAGATAGACAAATAGACAAGGAGAAACCCAGAGAGAGAGAGAGAGAGAGAGAGAGAGAGAGAGAGAGAGAGAGAGAGAGAGAGAGGAGAGAGAGAGAGAGAGAGGAGCCCAGCAAGGGAATGGCATTTCAGAGAAACCTGACAGATGTGTATCATTTCTAGACTCCTTCCAGAGTGCTAGAAGCAGATTTTCACATTACAAGAGCTGCAGGATACTCAGAGACCCATGCCAAAAGTGGCACTCCCCGCACCGGGACCCCAGCATGCTTTCTAGTGGGAAATGGTACAGCTGGAGATGCCATCTTGCCAATGGGGGCCCACAGTGGTGGTTCTGACCGCTTGTGTTCACGGTGGATCCCAGAGCACTTTTCATGGGAGTTGGGTTGTTCCACCCAGCCTGCATCCTGGCCCAGGTCCAAGTCAGGTAATTACTTTCTCCCTCTCTGAATTCCCCCTGCCGTCTGGGCTGGATACAGTACTTTTCCCCCTTCGTTTCATAGCCTGAAAATGCAATATAATGATGCTCTGCCCTACTTAACAGCTGCTGAGCTTGCCTCCAGAAACACGGGGAGTCAGGGGGAGGAGAGGGAGGAGAATGGAATTCTTGTGGGGGCCAGTGTTCCCAGCAGACAAGGCCATGGACAGGTCACATCCTCCGGCCCATGGCCAGGACCTTCCAGCTACCTACCAGAGCCTGAGGTCTCCCCCGCTTGCTGTCAACCCAAACAGAGATTGGGCTGGGGAGGAAGAGGTGAGCAAGGCAAAGGGCAGAACTCCCAGCAAAGATTCCAGCAGGATGCCTGGATTGCAAGAAGATACTTTCTGCCCGTAGTTTAAAATGCAACATTCAAGGTGTTGAATTTTTCACAAGTGGGGGTTGGAGTGAGAGCCATGTGCCTGTGTTTTATGTTTGGAGATCCTGACTCTGGAGCTGGCAAGGACCATAGAGGTCGTTTTAAATAGGAGGAAACTGAGGCACAGCAAAGGAAAATGGCACCACCAATCTTAAGAGCTGGAGCTTAGCAGTCCTTTAGGGCAAGTCTCTCCAGAGAGTTGTACTGGAAACTGGGCCCAAGTCACCTGACCTCTCTGGGTCTCAGTTTCCTCTTCTGTAAAATGAGGGGGTTGGACAGGACAGCCCCTGAGGTCCCTTCAAGCTCTAGATGATGTATCCAAGGTCAGCATGTAGCAAAGCCTCGATTTGAACCCGAGTCCTCTGGTCTCCGAGGTCAATGCTTTTCCCGTGGTTTCGTGTCTGTATATAATTCAAGAATTAGAGGACAGTGTGGCCTGGTCAATAAAGGGCCAATCTTTGAGTCAAGGACGCCTGGGTTCAAGACCAGTCTCTGACACAAACTAGCAAGTAAGCATGGGCAAGCGATTGCCTCTTGGTGATGGGGTTAACTCCTAAAAGGTGCTGGTCACCCGTTACCTTTCTGGGCCAGTTCCGCCCATTGTTTCCCTCAGTCCACTTTTCTATCCAGCCAAACTGCCCCTCTGACTGCCCCTCACGCCACTATTCCATCCCTCCTCCCTGTTTCCTTCCGAGTTCAATTCAAACGTCACCTGCTCCATGGCAGTCTTTCCGGATCCCCGCTGCTACCAACTGCTTTATATATTTATTTATATACGTGTCCCCCTTTCCTCACTAGAATGGAACCTCCTTGAGGGTCATAGATCTAGAGATTTAGAGCTGGAAGAGATCTAGCCTCATTTTATGGACCCCCAAAGAGGAAGTGACTTACCTAAGGTCACACAGAGAGCAAGTATGAAGGGTGAGATTTGAAGTCGGGTTCTCTGACTCTGTAGCCTAGGACGATGCCTGGAACATAAGAAGTGTTTAATAAATGCTTATTGACTGATTGGTCGACTGAATTTTAGAGATACATCCCCAGAGGGAGTCTCCCCACTAGAATTTCGCAGACTGATGAAATAACAGAGGACTATAAACATATAAGAATAATTCCTAAGTGTATGAACCTGGAAACAGCAAGCTTGGCTTAGACTTGGATTTCCAAAGATTTTTAAAATCAGCAAATTGTTCAGAGCTGTGGTTTGTGCAGGTGGCACAGAACAGTCTGGCCATGGCTTAGAATCTGTGCTGTCTCTACGGGGCTTCCTCAGTTTGGGGCAGAGGAGGCCCAGCAGCCCCAGGCCACCCCTACAACTCAGTCTTCCTTCTCCTTTGTCTTTTTCACAGAAGTGAAAGGTGCTGGGGCCCCAAGCGCCTGCCTCTGCACTGCCTGGGGCCCCCTTTGCTGATCTGCTGCTTGCTGCCAAGGCTCCCAGTACAGTCTGCCTGTGGTTGGTGACTCAAAAGGGAAGAGATTCTAAAATAAACAGTCTGACAGTCACAGGCAGGAGCCCCCGCTGTCTGGGTGACAGCCCTCCAGGCTTGGAATCAGGAAATGTGCGATCTAGAACAGGATCCCTAAGCGACCTGCTCTGCTTCTTGGGGCAGGAGGTGACTCTCCTAGGGAAAGAGGCAAAAGCCCATGAATCTAGGGCTTAGTCAGCACCAGGTGGATGTGCACCCAGCAGAGCTGGGAGGGCCTTAGGACAGGGAATGTCAGAGCTAGAAGAGCCTTAGAACAGGGGATGACAGAGCTGGGAGGGCCCTTCGAACATGAAATGTCAGAGCTGGAAGAGATCTTACAACAGGGAATGTCAGAGGAGCTTGGAGCAGAAAATGTTAGAACTGGAAGGAGCCTTAGAACAGGGATTATCAGAGCTGAAAAGAGTCTTCCAGAATGCAACGTTTGAGCTTTAATGGACCTCAGAGACCATCTCATCCCACCCCCTCATTTACAGACAAGAGCACTTGAGGGTCTCCATAACACTGAGAGTCCTCTGTACTTGGGGCCGTGCTAGGCTTAGCTTCAAGGACACTTTACTTTCCCTGGTGACACAGACCCAGAAAGTGAGGATGTCAGCACTTGCCCAGATCATAATATTGTGACACCGACCGCTGAGCCCCAGGCTCTGCAGGTGCTTGTGGCTGCTGATTGTGGCTCAGGCAGAGGCTTGGGGCCTCAGGCTTCTGATGCCTTCATTGTGTGGGCTCCGGAAGCCGTCATCCCTCCCCAACCCCTTCCCCAAAGGGTCGCTGGGGTGCAATCGAAAGATCACTGCCTTCCCTTCAGAGGAGCCAGGTGCGACAGCCTCACTGCTGCCGCTGACTACGCGTGTGTTCGTGGGCAAGTGGTCTCAGTTTCCTTATCTGCAAAATGAGGATGGTGATGTTATCTGCCCTCCTTTGCCAATGTCTTCTGCTGCCTCACCATGATCTGGCGATGACCACAAGTTTGGGGTTGTTTTTAATGTTTTTGACCGTAGGCTTAAAGACTATTGGTGAAAACAAACAAACAAACAAACAAATAGAGTAAGGGATAAAATCTTACACAAACCTTTAAGGTTTAATGACGTAGAACCAAATGATTCAATAACAAAAGAGGAAAAGTTTTTATTTTCTGTCTTTATTCCAGATCTTTTTAAATTTCTATAATTCCTGGCTTTGTTTTCTTTCTCTTCTTTCTTTCTTGCCTACCTGTTCCTTTTTTTCTTCCTTTCATTCCCCTCCCTTCCTTCCTTCTTCCCTTCCTTTTCCTTCCCTTCTTTCTCTTTCCTTCCTTTGTTCCTTCGTTCCTTCCTTTCTTTTTCTTTTGTCTGCCTTTTATCTCTTTCTCAAGGTGTATGAGGTGTTCAGAAGGTAGCACCTCTAGTGTGAGGGTTTGCCAAGCCACTTTCAGGGCTACTCGTCCACCTTGGCATCCACTTTGGCATCCACCTTGGCATCCCCATGATTCACCCAACTCTCACCTGCAGCTCCAAGAAGCTGTAGCATGTGCAATGGCCACACCCAGATAAAACTGTCTCGGCAGACGGGATAAACCAGGTTGAAGGTAACTGACGGCCCCAAACCCATAGGTAAGGTAGGGAGATGTCTATTTCAAGTTTGTGAAGACTTTCCTGGAGGAATGGGCAGATGAGAACAATTTGTTCCAAGGCCACGAAGGCAACTGAAGCAGGTAGTGTGGAGTGCTTGGAGCTTAGTCAGATATTGAAGACACCGAGGTCATCCACTGTACCCCAGTCTCAATCTCTCTCTTTCTCTCTCTCTCTCTCTCTCTCTCTCTCTCCATAAGCTGGCAGGTCCTACCAAGCTAAAAGGCATGGTCTTTCCAGTCCACCAGTGATGAACTGTGCCTATGCCTCTAAGTTCCCTCCTAGCTCCAAGTTTATGATTGTATGGAATGTTAGATATCGCTCTAATCACATGGTTGTGGTCACTCTTTCCAACAATGCAGGTCGCAAGGCCACCAGCCTTCTCAGGGGTGTCCACCTGCCATGCTAGGGGAGGGGGGCATCATCCATATCTCCTGACATTTTGTGGATTCCATCTATCCATCCACTCATCCACCAACAAGTTAATTAAGCACCCATTATGTGCTAAGGAATACAAAGACAAAAGTGAAATGACCCTGGTCCTCAAGGAACTCGAGTCTACTTTCTCTCTCTGGGCTCATCTAACCTTCATTCTTACCACGTTACTTGCCTGACTTCCACCCCCACTCGCCATACCTTTCTCTGATGGTGTCCTTTATGCTACTTCTCTTGGTCAGTTCTCAACTATTCACGTTGACTGGGCTTGTCTAGTGCTATTTAGATGATGCTCAGATTTGGTTCTTTGGAGACTTTGGGATGCACAATACCACCAGCAGAAAATTGTTGAAGAAGGAAGGAAGGGAGGGTGGGAGGAAGGAAGGGAAGGAGAGAGGGAGGAAGGGATAGAGGGATGAAGGGAAGGAGGGAGGAAAGAAAGAAAATGAGAAGAAAAAGTCAAGGGAGAAAAAAAAAGAAGGAAAAAAGAAGAAAGGAAGGGGAAATGTGGAAAAAAGAAAAAAGAATGAAAGAATAAGTATAGAAAGCAATGAAGAAAAGAAAAAGGAAGGAAGAAAAGAGAAAAATAAGGAAAGGAAGAAAAAAGAAGGAAAGAAAGAAAAAGAGATGAATCTTTGATTCAGGAAGATTGGGGTCATTAAAAAGCCAGATATAAATCATTATAGTTGTTACTAAGAACCATTTCCTTCATGTTCTATAGGCCACAAATATTAGCTGTTTGGTTAATTCAATGCCTCCTGGCATCCCATCAGCCCTACTTCTGCTTTGGGGCAGGGGAGGGGGGGAGATTGAGGGGTTTCATGTGGTATGAGATATAGAGAGATTTCTAAAGAGATTTAAAAGATTTTCTCTTGGATAGTGAGTGCCCCCAGAGCCCTATTAAGGGTGGGCACAAGACAATATCTATTTCCTGAAAAAAGTAACTTTAGTAGAATTTACTTCCTCCAGAAGTAAGTAAATTTCTGATGGTTCTCACATTTCTGGACATATTTTCTTTCAACTGTGAACTCTAACTCTCTATTGATGTCGGAACCATGAAATTTAGATTTGGGGCTAGGAGGTGATTGTTAGTTTATTAAGAAGTTTAATAAGGAAGCTTGGTCTGTATCTTTCCCTAGGAGGCAGCCTTAGTCAGGAAGAACTAAGTTCAAATCCCAAGGGAGTTGCTTAGAAACTGTGTGACCCCGAGGAAATCATTTAACCTCTCAACCTCAGTTTCCTCTTCCATAAAATACCTACCTTAAAAGGTTGCTGTGAAGATCAAACGCAATTGTGGACAAAAAATTATATAAATGTCAGCTGTTATTATTATTATTAATGAAACCTCCACATATGCATATAAATGCACTATCTGTGAAGTTGTAAACTGGTCCAGCTGTTCTGGAAAACAATTTGGAATTATGCAAAGAAAGTGAGACCCAGAGATCCCACCAATAGGCATAAATCTCAAGGAGGTCAAAGACAGGAAGACCTCACATACTGTAAAATATTTACAGTAGCACTGTTTGTGCTAGAACTGGAAACAAAAGAGATCCCTATCTCCTTTGGAAATAGCCAAAGTGTGCTACATTAATATAACAGAATTAAAGTCTTGAGGCATGATGAATAAAAAGAATACAGGGTACTATGAGAATATTTATGTAATCTGATGTTAGGCAGAACTAGGAGAACGATACGTCCAATGAGTACAGCAGTGGAAATGGAAAACACCAACAATCAAAAATACCTTGAAATTGAATGCTGTTTAATTCTATAATTATATATACATCACATACATACATGCATACACATACATACATTCACATGTAATTATATAATGACCAAGCTTGTGCTGGAAGGAAAGGGTTGGGGGATTGTGCTATGCACCATTCTACATGCTATTGGACTCTATTGATGAGTTAATTTTACTGAACTGTTTTTATTTTGAAGTCTTTGGTATAAGAGATGGCTCTTTGGATGGAAGAGAGGAGAGAGATACTGGAATATGTGATGTAAACCCCCCTCCCCAAAAAAGCTATCAATAAAAAATTTTTTTAAAGAAATGAATATGACATATTTGACATGAATAAAGGGAGAGGAGAATCCTAAACTGGACATGTGCATTTCACAAATCTACAAAATCTTTAAGGTAAAAAGAGCCAGCAGAGACCATTCAGACCAGCTACTACCTAGGCATGAATCCTTCCTATAACGACTTTAACAAGTCATCATATAATGTCTGCTTGAATACTTCAGTGACCTAAAACTCCCTCCCTCCTCAGGGCAACCCAATACGGTTCTCCCTCATTTTGAACCAGAATCTGCCTGTCTATAACTGACAACCCACCCCTCCACCTTCATTCTGCCCACTGGGACAACTCAGAAACCTACTTCCTCTTTTCACATGACAGTTGAAGAATTATGACCATGTTTCTTTCTCCCCACACCCATACTTTTTCCCTTTTGCAGAATAAAGAAGCTTGGTTCTTTCATTTCTCTCAGGCTGGGTAGAATTGTATAGTCGATAAATAGCAGGGTGACCGCATGGCTTTCTGAGCTGCAAGGAGTTTTTGTAATCATTTAGCATAATTTTCTCATCTTTTCAGATGAACTGAGACCTAAAGGAGTGAAAAAGAAGTGACTTACACAAGGTCACCAATGTAGGAAATAAGTAACTAACACAGGAAGAATTTGAACCCGGGTCCGATGTTGTTTCCTTTATACCATAGTCAGCCCCTTCTCACATGAGAGATAAGGAAGTCGAGGGTGATATTGAGCAAATGATCTGCCAAAGGCACATACAAACACAGCTAGCAAATGTCAGAGGCAGGATTCGAACCCAGATCCTGGAAGTTTTAAATCCTTCGCTCTTTTTTAGCCCAGTACAGCAGCTGAGTCACTGACTTTTGATGAGTAACATCTTCATGGAAACTACTCCAGTCCCGTGGTTTGACATCAGTCTAACCCTTGCTTGGTATTCACAGCTTTTCTGGGTAATTGATGTTCAGGACTTTGGAATCCAGAGTTTTAAAACAAAATCACACAGGGTACAAAATGCTCTCATTCCCCGAGCCCCTGGGCACATGCTGTCCGCGAATAGCTCTTTAAAAAAAAAAAAAACTAAGACAGGAAACACAGGAAACCAGGCCCAGCTGATAAAAATTAAAACACACACACACACACACACACACACACACACACACACACACACACACAACTTTGAAACTTTGACAAAAACCTTCTTGAAGGCCTGGAAAGCAGTTCCGAGACCAGTGGGTAGTGGCGTTGTGATGTCAGGGGTCTTTGATCCAATTAACAAGAAATATTCGATGCCCTCCTTTGCATACTGGGCTCTTATTGGTTAAGAAGTGCATTAGGAATTCTAGATTTTGCCTGTCTGGATAGCTGTTTAGGGCTACCAAAAGTTTCTGATTTCACCAGACAATCTCTAATTACATTCTCCTGGGCTGAGTCTTTGGAATTAAACCCATTTTTAGGCAAATTCCCTCCTGAGACAGCCCAGTTTTAACCAGTCTCTCTTACTAAGCCAGACACCTTTGGAAAGTGAATAGCAGGAGCCCCTGAGGGGCCATGTTGTTATTTTAAAATATTGGGGGTGGTCTCCATTGGGGAGGGGTCTAACTTCAGCCTCCACTTCAGCAATTCCTAATATCACCCACTGAAGGTGATGAGGAAGACCCTAAAATTGGAGTTAATGCCCTTTTAGGTTTTTGTTTGTTTTTGTTTTTATCCCTGCCCTTTCTTAATGTCTAACCGATGCCTGGCACATGGTGGACACTTAATGCTTTTTTTAAAAATGTGATTGATTGACTGTGAGCAAGCTGTTTATGCCTCAGTTTCTTTATCTGTAGATTTTGTAGATTTGCAACAGTCAGACTAGAGGATCTCTAATATTAACTCAAATTACAGAGTACTTCAAGGCTTACAAAGCATTTAGTTCATTATTGCCTATAAAAGTAGATAGACCAGCCATCTTGGAGTGGGGGGAGGGTAGAAATGGGGAGAAAATTTGTAATTCAAACTCTTGTGGAAATCAGTGCTGAAAACTAAAAATATTAAATAAACAAATAATATTTTTTTTAAAAGTAGATAGCCCAAGTCCCATTCTCTCCTTACATGGGTGAAAACTATTGATCATCGGATTGAAAGGAGTTACCCAAAGTCACCAAGCTAGTAAACATCAAAACTGGGATTAGAACCGGATCTCTTGACTCTAGGTTCACAAATGACACCATCTTGCTAAGGGCTCTTCCTAGCTCTAAATCCTACGAATTAATGAATAATTAATAGTGGAAAGAGCACTGGGATTGGAGGACTAGGGTCTCCCATCGACACTGACACTACCTAGATGGACAAAATGCTTAATCTACCTGGGCCTCAATTTCTTTATCTTTAAAATAAGAATCTTTAAAATAAGAAGAACTCAATGGCCTCTTCCAGCTCTAAATTTATGGTTCTATTCATTAAAGTGGGCAGCAGGGAAATAGAATGCTGGGCCTGGAATCAGAAAGACTCATCTTCATGAGTTCGAATCCAGCCTCAGACACTTACTAACTGGATGACCCTGGACAAGTCACCTGTTTGCCTCAAGCTGGAGAAGGAAATGGCAAACCATTCAATATCTTTGCCAAGAAAACCTCAAATGGGGTCATGAAGAGTCAGACACAATTGAAAGGATTAAAAAACAACAGAATTCATTAAAGTATGCCTCTAGGACTTACTGGAGACTATAGTTGTCCCAAACACCTAGAGTTTATGTGCCCCTCTGAGATCCATAGCCTTTTCCTGCAGCAAGCTGCCTCTTCTCTGGATCTGGGCAGGATTCAGGCTTCTTCTTTCCTGGGTAATTCCATATCCTATCTATGTTTCAGCCAGGCTTCTCAGGTCTCTCGC
This sequence comes from Phalanger gymnotis, assembly GCA_028646595.1. Taxonomy (NCBI): domain Eukaryota; kingdom Metazoa; phylum Chordata; class Mammalia; order Diprotodontia; family Phalangeridae; genus Phalanger; species Phalanger gymnotis. The sequence goes on from CM053622.1 coordinate 20,993,267, forward strand.
ATTGGCTCCTACTTAGTGTCCCTGCTGGGGACATAAGAGCTGGAAAACAAAACAAACTCATTTGAGTGAGAACTTAGCCTCTGCTTGTGACCTTGGGTTTCCATCATGAGCTACTCTGTTGTGAAAGTGATTCTCACCCAGCCATCCATGCAAGGACCAGGAACAGTGATGAGTAGCTCAGAGGATCTAGGTACGCAGACTCTGGGATGAGAGATCTCCCTCTTTTGTCAGACCCTGCCCTTCTCTTCTTCCCACCACAGCCCAAAGACCAGTGGGTCCAAGATTCAAGGGACTAAGCTGGTTGCATCCTCCCCTGGTTGTCTCTCCTCCTTCATGCCTCTGACCCCAGGAGGCTTCATTGAGGCTTCCCTTGTTGCAATGAAGACCCACAACTAGGTCCCAATTACTGTGAATAATTTGATCCCCTGAAGTGGTCAAATGTATTTGAGTTCACACTACTCTAAGTTATAGTTATGTAAAACATGGTCATTTGTTCCAGTCCAATGGAAATATGCAGTGCATGAATTCAAATAATGCTACCATTTCACAGGATTCCTTGTTCATACTAATGAGGACCAAGTTGTATCACTTTATGTATCCCTGGTCTGTGATTCTTTGGAGAAGCGCTCTTAAAATTCTAAAAGTTCAGTTAAGTCCTGATCTCCTTAGCCTACTGTACTAACAATAGATTGTTGTTGGTCAGTCTTTTCAGTCACGCCCCACTCTTTGTGACCCCATTTGAGGTTTTCTTGGCAGACAATAGATTCTAAAAATCAATTAAATTGGACTTCTTTTAAAAATTTCCTGTAATATGGAGTATTCACTAATCAGAATGACGTTCTTTTCAGCTGGTCCAAATCCAACCATTTTAAATGTAACGTGCTCTATTTTTTAAAAATTTATATAATGACTGTTAAAAAAAACCACATCGATGTGGTAGTTTTTATATCACTTTCATTTCCAAATATCTTTTCCCCCCTTCTTCCCCTCCTAGATGAACTAACTCTTGGAATGAAAAATTTAAAAAGGAAATTTAGCAAGCTAGCCAACATATCTTAGGATCATAGATTAAAACCTAGGTGGAATCTCAGAGGCCATTGGGTCCAATACCCTCAATTTATAGGTGAGGAAACTGAAACCTAGAGAGGTTAAATGTCTTGCCCAACATCACAGAGGTAAGTGTCATCTACTTGAACTCTAACCCCAGGTCCATTGCTCTTTCCACACAGTCCCTCATCACCAGTCTGGCAAAAATAGACTATACACCACTGCCCGAAAGAGTTTTCTCAGCTCTTTTTTTGGTCCAAGCTTGATCATTGTAATTACACAGAAGTCACTTTCTGGGGTTTTGTTGTTGTCGTTGCTGTTCTTTTCATTTTCGTTGCTGTGCTCATTGAATATATCATTTTCTTAGTCTTGCTCACTATACTCTGCATCATTTCATGTCTTTTCACACTTCCCTTTTTCCTTCATAGTCATAATTTCTAACAGCATTCAACTTTGAACAAACATCTTTTAAAGCTCCTACTGTGCCAGGGACCTTGCACTACACTAAGGTAGTACCCACCTTCCCCCCACCCCCAAAAAGAAGGTCTCTGCCCTTAAGAAGCTTATGTTCTACTGGGGAGATAATGGACACAAGTAAGTATAATTCAGGATAGAGAGTGAAAGAGTCAAGGAGAGATTCAGACAACATGCTCTAGAAAAGTTTGAGGTGGGCTGGGGCAGTAGTAGCTGGGAGGAACCAAGGAAGGTGTCACAGAGTAGGTAGCACTGTGGAGTACTTAGAGTTTGGTCAGACATGGAAGACACAAGGTCATCCACTGCATCCCAGGTCATCAGCAGTCATCCTGACTTTGGTCCTGCTACTGGACTTTGATGATGACTCTGGAAGAAAGAGTGGTACTGATGACTTTGTGCAACTCTGCCTCACTTAAATCCAGTTCATACATGAGTCAAGACATCACCCCATCATGTCACTCTTTGAAAGTGAAAGACAAACAACAAGAGGCACCCCAATTGAGCCTTGAAGGAAGAGAAGGCTTCTGAAGGCAGACATGCAGAGGTAGAGGACCCCGAGCACAGGGGATGGTTTTTTGGACTGTCATTCACTGTAGGCTGTCATTCTGGTAGAAAACTCTGAAGATTTGCTAGGAATAAGAAAGTAGGGCAGTAGGCGCTGACCTTGCTGTGCAGAGCACTTCTTACCTGCCGTAACCCAATCTCCACTTGCAGCCGCAACCGGAGCCGCAGCCTCAGCCGCAGCCGACCCGAAATCTCCTCATCACCAACATGTCTCTTTCTAGCAAACTGACCTTGGACAAGGTGGACCTGAAGGGGAAAAGGGTCATCACGAGGGTGGATTTTAACGTTCCCATGAAGAACAAAGAGATAACTAACAACCAGAGAATCAAGGCTACTCTTCCTAGCATCAATTACTGCTTGGATAACGGAGCCAAGTCCGTTGTTCTGATGAGCCGCTTAGGCCGACCTGATGGCATCCCCATGCCTGACAAATACTCCTTGGAGCCCATGGCTGTGGAGCTCAAATCCTTGCTGGGCAAAGATGTTCTATTCCTGAAGGATTGCGTGGGTCCAGAAGTGGAGCAAGCCTGTGTTAACCCACCTAACGGTTCTATCATTTTGCTGGAGAATCTTCGTTTCCGTGTGGAAAAAGAAGGAAAAGGCAAAGATGCTTCTGGGAACAAGATCAAAGCTGAGCTAGCCAAAGTGGAAGCCTTCCAAGCATCCCTCTCCAAGCTGGGGGACATCTATGTCAATGATGCTTTTGGTACTGCTCACTGTGCCCACAGTTCCATGGTGGGAGTGAATCTGCCCCAGAAGGCATGTGGTTTCCTCATGAAAAAGGAGCTGACTTATTTTGCCAAGGCCCTGGAGAGCCCTGAGAGGCCCTTCCTGGCCATCTTGAGTGGAGCTAAAGTTGCCGACAAAATCCAGTTGATCAACAACATGCTCGACAAAGTCAACGAGATGATCATTGGCGACGGAATGGGTTCCACCTTCATCAAGGTGCTCAACGATATGGAGATTGGAACTTCTCTTTTTGATGAAGAGGGGGCCAAGATTGTCAAAGACCTGATGGCAAAGGCTGAGAAGAATGGTGTCAAGATCACATTGTCTGTTGACTTCGTCACAGCAGACAAGTCTGATGAGAATGCCAAGACTGGCCAAGCCACGTTGGCCTCTGCATCCCTGCTGGATGGATGGGTTTGGACTGTGGCCCCGAGAGCAGCAAGAAATACGCAGAAGCTGCGGCCTGGGCCAAACAGATTGTATGGAACGGACCTGTTGGAGTATTTGAGTGGGAAGCCTTCGCTCGGGGAACCAAAGAGCTAATGAATAATGTGGTGGATGCCACCAAGAGGGGCTGCATCACTATCATAGGTGGTGGGGATACTGCCACTTGCTGTGCCAAATGGAACACTGAGGACAAAGTCATCCATGTGAGCACTGGGGGTGGTGCCAGTCTAGAGCTGCTGGAGGACAAAGTCCTCCCTGGGATGGCCGCCCTGAGCAATGTCTAATGGACGCCATTTTCCTGCCTGCTGGTTCCTGTGCACAGCCCTTCCAACGTGACCCTGCAGTGCTTCCTGTCCATTTCCTTGACATTAGGCAAGTTTCTCCCTCAAGACTCAACCAGTGGCCAGAAGATGGGGCTATGAGAGCCCCAGAAGCAGCTCGACTCACCTTTATGATTCCTGGGTGTGCCTGTTGTCAGATCTCACTTGAACTTCTTTAGTGCATCTAAACCGTTGTTGTGATCTGTAGAGTACATATATACATATATATTTATATTTATATTTTGCCTTTAGAAAGAAAAATCAAAGCTAAAGCCGCTGTTAGCCATACTCTCTTGAAATAGTTTGTTCTGTTCAGCTTTGTTAGCAGCTGTTTTTGTCATTACCCACACACAGTATGGAAACAAGAAGAAACTCCAGTTGGGGGGGGGGGGTGGGAAGGTTGACCTGTTAAATAAACATTCCATAAAAGTGCCAGCTCAAAAAAAAAAAAAGAAAAGAAAGTAGGAGAGCAACCTTGCGGCTAGAGGGGTGACTTTGGTAGTTGGAAAAATGTAAGTTCAAGACACATTTCTGACACACGTGAGCTATGTAACTCTGGAGACATCACTTAACTTTTCAGTGATCCTAGGCAACTCTCTAAGACTGACTTGTGTCAAGTTTCTGGTCCACATCAATTAGAGAGAATTTCCACACTGGGGTTTCCCCCCCACTCCCCAATACCAATATTATAGGTCCAATCAACTGACAAACTTTGTGAAGTATTTATTACCTAAACAGTGCCAGGCAAAATGAAACAGTCCCTGCCCTCAAGGAGGGTAGCATGAGCATATATCAGGTCATTTTAGTGGGAAAACACTAAAGTAGTACCTGGGGAGAATCAGGAAATGTCTCCTATAGGAGAGATGACAAAATGAGTTGAGCTTTGAAAGCAACTAGGGATTTTAAAAACCTGGAATTCTAAATTCTAAAGATTATAAAGCCCTTCGTTCCTCGACTTTCCAAAAAATAGAAAAAAAAAACCCATTCTTATTCTTCTAAGTTCTGACTGTTGACCCTCAACCTGTGATTCTGAATCAGTTCAGGCTTGCTTGTGACTTAGAACATAAGCTCCTTCAGGGCATGGAAGACATCATAGCATAGTGGAAAAAATTTAGGACCTCAAGATGAGTTCAAGCCTTGGCCCTGGGTGATTTGGGACAAATCTCTTCAGCAACCTGTGCCTCAGTTTCCTCATCTGTAAAATAAAGGGACTGATAAAACCTTCCGGCTCTAAATCTACGATCTTGAAAACTCATTTTTATCTTTGTGGGAGGAGCACCCGGCCCAATGCCAGGCACCAAGAGTGCTAACACCTGCTTGTTGAATTGAATCGAATTCTGCTTTTATTTGAACCAATTATTTTTGTCATAGAGAGAAGGGCACAGTCTCTTTCCTGATGGCCATGCAGAGGGCTCATGTGGTGGGTTTTCTCATGACCCACTCCCATTTTATTTTGACAGAATTTGCAGTCACCTTCTTTTCTACAGCCCCTGACTGTTTGTTTCCCTTTGGACAAAATGGCCATGTGGACTTTGGGGGAAGCAGCTTCCTTGCTGAAAGCTCATTAAAGTGAAGCTCTGCCCAGAATGCCTCAGTAGTTGCCAACAAGACCCTGGCTGCCATAGTAATCTAGTCAGTTAATGTAGATTTTTAGCTGTGAGAAGTAGGGAAATCCTCTGAGGAAGAGACAGCATAGTACCATGGAGAGTGCAGGAACTGGGGCAGGAGAGCAGAGGAGCAGTGGAGGATTCTAGACATCAGCCTAGAGGGACCACAGATGTCATACAGTTCAACCCCCTGATTTTAGATATTGGGAAACTGAGGCACAGGGAAGTTAAGTAAATTTGAAGAGGTACTAAGCATTGGAGGTATGCCTTTCAACTCACCACTGTGACTTTAGAGACAGGACTATTTCTGTTATGTCACCTGTACTTCTGCCACTAGCTGAGTGACCCTAGATAAGTCCCTTACCCTTTCCTGAGCTTCAGTTTACTCATCTGTAAAATGTATATGAATACCTGAATTACCTACCTCACAAAATCATCATAATTAAGATCAAGTATCTATAGTGCTTTCCAAACCTGATAGGACTATATAAATGTCTTCTATGAAAGAGGAGAAGGAGGAGCAGGAGGAGGAGGAGGAGGAGGAGGAGGAGGAGGAAGAGGAGGAGGAGGAGAAGAAGAAGAAGAAGAAGAGGATGTTGACGATGATGATGATGACGATGATGATGATGACAATAATCAATAATCCTGGGAAGTAGTGCTATTATTATCTCCACTTTACAGATGAAGAAACTTGAGCAGAAAGAGGTTATTATTCCTGCCTCTTCCCAAAGAAAGGAAGAATCTTTGGTTCCAGCACCAAGTTCAGGGGGTCTCTCTTTTCCCTTTGACATCTGTATACATTTTTGCAGGATCATAAGACCATCCAGTCTACCCTCTTCATTTTTACAAATGAAGAAACCGAGGCACACAGAGGATACAGGACTTGGTCAAGATCACACAATGAAGTATTGTTTGTTTTCATGCATCTTATGAAGGGGTGTGTGTCTCCCAATCAAGGCTGTCAGCTCTTTCAGGGCAGGGACCACAAGCCTATGTATCTTCGTATCCTCTCAACACAATAAATGCTTGAAAAATATTCATTGAAATGAGTAAGTAAAATGAGTGGATGAATAAATGAATGAATAAGAAGCTGATAGACCTGTGTATCAGGATCCTGTGGAGAATTACAGCAGACAGAGGATAATAGTAAAGTCAGGAAAACTGAAGCTTTCTAGTTGGGTGACCTTGGTCCAGTCACTGAATTTCTCTGAACCTCCATTTTCCTTATAGGTAAAACGGGCATAAAAAGAGTACTTAGTACCTATCTCACTGGGTTGCTGTGAGGATCCAGTGGGACCTTAGGTAGGTATAAAGTACTCAGACAATTTCTGTCGATTGCTATCAAGAAAGGTAATGCCGTCCCCTGTCACTTAGCCCAGGTTCAGATTCCAACTCTGCTACTCCCACTCTGCATGACCTGGGGCAAGCTTCCTTACATCCCTTGGCCTCAGTTTCCCCAACGGTAAAACGAGGAAGCAGAACTAGATGGGCTATGGTCTTCCTCTATCTTTAGCTCTAGGATCCCATGATCCCACAGGGTCAGATAAAATAAACAGCAATGATAACAGCACACATTTTTAGGGACTGGCATTAGTTCCGTGATAATATACAAAATTCCCTCAACCAACTCAAGCCTTCATCTTCTTTCCAACTTAGAGAATGGCCTAGAATGCTGAAAGGTTAAGTGACTTGTCTGTGGTCACAAAGCCAGTATCTCTAAGAAACTGGACTGGAATTCAAATCTTCTTGACTTTGAAGTCATCAATTCAATTTAATAAACATTTATGAAGCTCCTACTATGTGCCAGACATTGTGCTAAGTGCCAGGGATACAAAAAGAGGCAAGAGACCATCCCTTCCCTCAAGGAGTTTACAATCACAAAATAAGCTATATATAGGAAAAATTTGTCATTGTCCCATTGTGTCTTCATGACCTTATTTGAGATTTTCTTGGCAGATATACTAGAGTGATTTGCCATTTCCTTTTCCAGCTCATTTTTACAGAGGAGGAAATTTGAGGCAAACAGGGTTAAGTGACTTGCCCAGGATCACCCAGCTAGTAAGTGTCTGAGGCTGGATTTTTACTCAGAAAGAGGAGTCTTCCAGACTCCAGGCCACCAGGCACTTTATCTACTTCACCATCAAGGAAATAATTAGGGAAGGCATTGGAATTGAGATGAGTTGGGGAAGGTTTCCTGTAGGATTAGTCTTTGCACAGTGCCTGGCACATAGTAGGTATTTAATAAATGCTTTGCGCCTATCTATTACCCCACACTGCCTCAACAAGCATTAGGTAGTGCTTTAGTATTTGCAAAGTGTCTTCCTCACAACTCAAGCACCTGGCACAGCATTTAACACACAGTGAGTGCTTAGTAAATGTTAATGGAATACTGAAAAATAGATAAGTAAAAATTAAATAGTAACTCCCTTGGGAGATAGGTGAGGCAGCTAGGTGACTGAGGTTTTGTTTGTTTGTTTTTACCTTTGAACCTGTCTATTTTGCTTTCGGTTTATTTTAAAGTACATCATTGAAAAGAGGAAAAAAAACCTGAAAGAAATTCCCAGAACATTATAAGGCATGGTGACAATTTCGTGAGGTTCTCTTGACAAGTTAGATCTATTGGCTTCCTGACTCCAGGAAGATTTCAGTTTAAATCTGGCCTCGGACACTTGCTGGTTGTATAACCCTGGGCAAGTCACTTCACCCTATTTGCCTCAGTTTCCTCATCTGTCAAATGAGCTGGAGAAGGAAATGGCAAACCACTGTAGTAATTTTGCCAAGAAAACCCCAGAGGGGGTCAGAAAGAGTCAGATGTGACTGAAAGGACTGAACAGCAACAAGCAGACAAGGCCAAGTAACCCAGGCCCTTAGGGCCCTAATCAGCTTCTTTTCTTCCCCTATCTGTGCAGTTCCAGGCTCCAAGGTGAGTGAGTTTTCCCAAGCCTCTTTATTCTACCTTTGACTGCCCTGACCTAAGTTTAGCATAAAGCTCGAGGGAATTAGATTGTTGGCCTACACAGTGAAGCGAATAAACTGTGGGGAGGGGGCTGTGGGGACTTCAGATGAGAAAGTCATGGAGAGAAACTCCTTAGGGGAGACAGCTCCATGAAATAAGAGTAGAAAAGCGAGGTAGCCAAGAGAAAGAAGCATGCCATGAATGAGAAAGTGAATTGTGACAAGGCCCAAGGTCCAAGAGGCTTGCTTGGAGTCCGAGAATTTCCAGCTCTCTCCCCAGGCCAGCCTCCAACCCTATCTGTTTCTGCGTCCCCTCCCCAGTTAATTATTGAAGCCAGGGCCTGATAAGGAGGCCAGCCCTTCTGCCTTGGTTTATCTCTAGTTTTACAGCCCTGTCAAGTGGTCATAACGCAGATAAGCTGCCGGGTGGCGGCAGCTTGGGAGGTTATTAAGAACTCTGTGGAGGAATAGGAGCAAAAAGTGGAAAATATGGATGTCAAATGGAAACCTGATGAATAATTGAAAAGGAGGAGGAGGAGGCCATGGGGCCTGGCAGCCCCAAGTGTCCAGGCTTGGGAAGGCTCCATTCAATCATCATGGAATCATGTGAATAGGGCTGGGAAGAGTCTTACATATCACAACCCAGAGCCCCTTTATTTGAGGCATGAGCAAATTGAGGCCCCAGGAGTTATTGGGGTTTGCTTAAAGTTGTGGAACCAGGATTTGAACCCAATGTCGACTTTCTTTCTATCCTCTCTGACATGGCTAAGGCAGAGAAGCTGCTGGGGATTCCAAGGCTCCCCTTTGAGATGGAAGAGGTTCAGGGGCTTTTGCCTTGACAATATTCTGAGACTGAGGGGACTTTAAGGTCCCTCCCAACCAGCAGCTCTTGATCTGAGGTCAGTAAAATTGTTTATTAAAAAGATTTTGAAAATTGCATTTCAATACAAAGGATTTCTTTTGTAATCCAATGTATTATATATATTTAAAAACATTAAGGAGTCCAAAGGCTTCCCCAGACTGGTTAAGGGGTCCATGACACAAAATAAGGTCAAAAACTCCTGTTACCAACCCTAAATCTATGATCCTACAAGAAAGGAACAGAGGTGTTTCATTCATTCAATTTAATTCTGTTAAATGTTTAGGTGGGGTGGGGAACCTGCAGCCTCAAGGCCTTATCTGTTTAGATCTTGCAGACTACATATCAGGTGCCGGGCTCTGTGCCTAAAAAGGGAAAACACAACAGCCCCTCCCCTCAAGAGGCTTACATTCTTTCTACTAGACAATTTGGTATGTTCCCAGAGAAGAAAACATACACAGCTAGGTCCATATTAGTGCAAATTAACCCTAGCTCTAGCCCAAATATGCTAGAAGCCATCACATGAATTCAAATTCATGTATTTCAAGTTATAATTGTGTAAAATACGGTCACTGGTTCCAGCCTAGTGGAAATATGCAGGACAAATTCAAGTAATGCGACCACTTTAGGGGAACTATTTATTCTCACTACTTGGGACCTAATATATTTATGCAAAGTCATTTCAATTTGGTGATGGGGAGGAATAGCAAATGATAGCTGGAGTCTGCTCTGGCAGTAGCTGAGGAGTGTCTATGATGTGGAGGTGAGGATGGGTATATGCAGGCCTGGGGCAGAAGCATGGAATGGGGAGCAGCAAGCAGGGACTTGAAGTCCACAGGGTTGGCTGGAGCCCAATACCAAAGGAAGGAGTTTGTGTTCCATCCAAATGGCAACAGAGAACCATTGGACCTCTGGAGCTTTCTGACATGTGAGTTAGGAAAATCACCCTGGCTTCTAGGAGGAGAATGGATTAGGGAGAGAAGACACCTGAGGTGGGGAGATGGAAGGGAGGGGGGAAGGAAGGAAGGAAGGAAGGAAGGAAGGAAGGAAGGAAGGAAGGGAGAGAGGGAGGAAAGGAGGAAGGAAGGAACGAACAAAGGAACAGAGGGAGGGAGGGAGGAAGGGAGGGAGGGAGGAAGGGAGGGAGGAAGGAAGGGAGGGAGGAAGGAAGGAAGGAGAGGAAGGAAGGAAAAAGAGAAGGGAGGAAGGGAGGGAGGGAGGAAAGGAGGAAGGAAAGAAGGAATGAAGGGAGGGAGGGAGGAAGGAAGGAAGGAAGGAGGAGGGAAGGAAGGAAGGAGGAAGGGAGGAAGAAGGAAAGAAGGAAACAAGTATTTATCAAGTGCCTACTATGTGTCAGGCACTGTGCTAAGTAATTTATATACAAAACCTGGAAGGTAGATGATATTTTTACCCCCATTTTACAGATAAGGACATCTAGGCAGAGTGACTTGTCTAGGGTCACATAGCTAGCAAGTATCTGAGGCCATATTTGAACTCAGGTGTTTTTGACTCCAGGCCCAGAGCTCTTTCCACTGAGCCACTTAGCTACCTCTAGACAGAAGACTAATTAGGAGGATTGAAATTGCCCAGATGTGTGGTGATGGAGGCCTGTACCAGGGTAGTGGCCTTGGCAGCTGAACAAAGTGGATGGATGTGAGAGATATTGGTGCAGGTAGAATAACATTTAAGTCCCTGTGGCAGGTGTACCTGGAGGGGCGCACCCTCCCCCATACCCCTTGTGCACCTGGGACACCTCCAATGAATTGCTCAAAGGAGTGAGGAATAGCAAGGCTGTCATTTGTCCATGGACAGAAGCCCAGGGTGAGTTGTGTATACGGTTAGTGGGCATGTCTGTCTGTGGCTCAGCAGGAAACGGGCTGGGGCTGGAGTCAGGGGAGCTGTGCTTGAATCTGGACCCTTACCTGTGAGACCTTGGGTAACCCTTCTCTGTGCTTCAGCTTCTTCATCTGTTAAATGAAGAAGTTGAGCTAGTCTGCTGCTAAGGTCTCCTCCAACTCTAAACCTTTGATCCCATGAATCCTCACTCTGATGTTTGTCACCTGGGTGATCTTGGGGAACTCGTTAAGTGTCTCTGGGCCTCCGTTTCTCCCTCTGTCAAATATGGAAATTGGATTCAGTGACCTGTGAGATGCCTTCCAGCTCTTAAGCTCCGATTCTCCCTGTCTGGAGGGGTAGCAGGGTTGGATTTCTCTGCCTTTCAGAGGCTTGAGGGCCAGGAGAGCAGAGCTGTTCTTTATCTTCCTAAGCAGGAGGAAGAAGAAGGGAAGGAGGACACAGAGATAAATAGAGCATCATCCTAACTACGAGTAGCAAACATAGCAGGCATCCCGGATGATCGTAGATTTAGAGTTTGAAAAGGACCTCTGCTTCAACAATCCAGCTAGCAGCTTCTGTAGGGGTGAAAGATCCACCCACAGCCAGCACCCAGAAAGCTGCTGACAGCACAGGTTCTTTTGATCTGCTTAACTAAGGAAAGCAAGGTTAAGGGGTTGACAAGCTTACTTTAATTCAGCATACAAATATCATCCACTTAGCTCAGGGGAAAAAGACCAGCACCCTGAACTTCAGAACAAAATACAAACAAATTACAAACATCAACAGACAGACCTTGTCTGATTCAAATCCCAATACATAGTTACCAGAGTTCAACAAGGTCTCAGCACCTGGGTTTACAAGCTGGAGGGCTCCTTTTAGCTACAGCTGCCCAGAGTCTCCTCATCAACACCATCTTGAGAGCCCTGCACAAATGGCTCTGTCCTCCCTTCTTATAGGGCTTCAGGCGGCTTCAGCCGTCATCAAACGTCATCTGAATGACCAGAATTTAGGCTGCTATGATTGGTTCTAGTTAGCTCCTCCCCTTAGGACCCTGGGAGGTTCACATCCACATAGGTTAGGTTAACACCTAATAGGACATGGCTCTGGAGTTAACACCTCCCCTTAGCC
>CM053622.1:21005332-21107485 GCA_028646595.1 Phalanger gymnotis
TTTAACAGATGGAAGGCACATCTAGTTTAAACAACTAGGCCAAAGTCCCACAGGCAGATTTAAAGTAGATTAGTCTAGAACCTAGATCTTATGCCCACCCTTGCTCCCTAATGTAGCCCTCTTTGCACCGTACTGAACTATCTCCACATGTTTGCATCCATAAATAGGATGCATATTAGCCTAGGGTAAATGCATAATAACCATGTTGTGGAGGTATGCATAGGATTTAGAATCTGGGAACCTGGGTTCACCTTCTCTGGACCAGTTTCTTCATTTGAAAAATGAAGGGGGTGGGCTAGATGACCTCTAAAGTCTCTTCTAGCCCCAAATTGTGGAGTCTTGGAGAACTACAAAGTGCTTTGAGATCAGATGAGGGAAAAACCTTTTCAGGGAGACCTGGAAGGGCACTGGGGAGGAGGTGGCAGTAAGAGAAGCTTTAAAGGATGGGCGGGATGCCAACAGATCAAAAGAAAGATGAATAGAGAGGGTTTAGAGAGGGGCAAGAGCAAGGGAATCTGGAAAAATGCGAAGAGGATCGGACCTGATGAGAAATCAAGAAATCAGAGGTTGACTCAATTCCTGCCTCAAAGATGCTTACTGATTGTGTGATCCCAAGTTACTTACCATCTCCGGGCTTCAGTCTCCTCATCTGGGAAAAGGAGACAGAACAATACCTGTCCTATGTTGTTGTTTAGTCATGTCCAACTCTCCTTTGGGGTTTTCTTGGCAAAGATACTGGAGTAGTTGGCCATTTTCTTCTCCAGATAATTTTATAGAGGAGGAAACTGAGGCAAATAGGGTAAAGTGACTGGCCCAGGATCACACAGCTAGGAAGTGTGAGGCTGGATTTGAACTCAGAAAAATGAGCCTTGCTGATTCCGAGCCCAGTGCTCTGTTTACTGCGCTACCCAGCTGCCCCAATACCTGCCCTGCCTACCTTGTAAGACTGTGGTGACTTTACTATGTCTACACACCACAACAGGCTATTGTAGTAGGAGTTATTCTAATAATTTAGGTGAGGATTGCCCATTAATTGCTCTTTCCCCCTTGATTCTCCCCTCTCTGCTTCCCTGCCTCCTACCACCTCAGAACTACAGAAGCCAGCAATGATCTCTCCTTCTGGTCATGGCCATGCTTTTGTTTGGATCTCTTCTAGGCACTTATCCCACTCTGCTCGTTATTCTATTTCTGTGTTTACACTTCTTATCACCTCCTGGACAAGGAACATGCCTTATCCTTTGTATACCTCACAGCGCCCAGGACTATGCTAGAAAGCCCTAATAAATATCGTCACAATGAATGGCTCACTTATTACAACCAGGACCTTGGGCAAGTCACAGCATCCCTGGGCCTTGGTTTCCTCATATGTAAAAAGAGGGGGTGGGACTAGATCACTGAGGTTTCTTCCAGCTCCATCTGTGGGATGGGGTCCATCATTTCAGCTCATGGGCCTCAGTTTCCTCATTAGTAAAAGCAGACTTCATGGTCTCTGAGTACTCAAGCTCCTCTAGAGCTCTGAACCTATAATGCTATGGATGATTGAAGGCCTGGGTAAGGATGAAACTAAAGACCATGGACCATGCATTCTGAGCTCTTGTTTTCTTTCCCTCAGTGGGGACTGGCTGCACCAAACCATGTACTCTCACCTGGTTTTCCTCATGACCTTTGGCTCACTTCTGAAAGACAGCTTGCCGAGGTTCAGAGTACAAGCTGCTGTCTAGTGAGAAAACTGACTCAGGTCAGAGACAGGCTCCATATGGGATGAGATGGAGGTAGGGCCAAGTCTGCAGCCATCTGCAATCTGAATGGAGCTGCTCAGAAAAGACCTCAAGCTCTCCCTCTGAAGTTCAAAGCAGCAGCAGATAATGATGGTAGCTTGCATCTTTATAAGGCTTTATGGTAACAAAGTGTTCCCTAGCCAATTACTTAATATTTACTGCACCCTTCACTTTCATAAGCACCTGGAAAACAGAAATTGTCTCCTTTTTGTCTTTCTAATTCAAGCCTTGCACGATGCCTGGCATACAGGAAGTGCTTAACCACTGAGTCACATTTATTAAATGTTATATCTTTAATGTCTTTCTATGTCTTTAATGCTTGTACATGGGAAAGAAGGAAGGAGGGGAGAAAGAGAGAGAGGAAGGAAGGAATGAGAAGGAAAGAAGGAAGGAAGAATGGAAGGAAGGGAAGGAGAAAGGAAAGAAGAGAGGGCAGGGCAGAAGGAAGGGAGGAAGGAAGGAAAGAAGGAAGGAAGGAAGGAAGGAAGGAAGGAAGGAAGGAAGGAAGGAAGGAAGGAAGGAAGGAAGGAAAGGAAGGAAGGCACTTTTGTTGTTCAGTCATTTCAGACTATTTGTGACCTCTTTTTGGTGTTTTCTTAGCAGAGATACTGGAGTGGTTTGCAATGTCCTTGTCCAGCTCATTTTACATATAGGGAAACTGAGGCAAACAGGCTTAAGTGACTTGCCCAGGGTCACACAGCTAGTAAGTATCTGAGGCTGGATTTGAACTCAGGTTTTCCGGACTCCAGGCCCCTGTGTTCTATCCACTGCACTACCTAAGTACTAAAACTCGGAATACAAAGAAAGAAGGAAACTCCTGCCCTCAATGAGCACCCCCCTTCTAAGTAGGGGAGACAAGGTACTATTTAAGGTGGATACTGAGAAGGAGGGTAACCTTTAGAGAGGAAGGCACTGGCAGTTGGGGAAACTGAGAATGAGCTCCTTCGAATAAAAGTCGTCGTTTAAGCAAGCTAGAAATACCAGGAAGTGAAAATGAGGTGGGGAGGGCATGCAGGGTGTGAGAAGCAGGCAGTGCAATGGCACGGAGATGGGAAATAGAGGAACAGTGTGTGAGGAACAGCAAGCTGATCGGTATAGCTGAGGCCCCATAGCCGTAGGTAAAGCTGGCCTGACTAAGCGACTGACTGATTTTTTAAAGCTTGGCAACCTCACCCATAAGGATATTTGGCGAGAAGACCTAGGAGTCACTGAGCTGAAAAGCCGTCAGGGGAGCCCCGCAGCCCAGCCCCGGCCACACCCCGCCCCCGGGCCCCTTCCCCTCTTTGCCCCTGCTCTTCAGCTGGCAGGACCGCATTGCAATGACAGCCGAGGGGCTGCCGCAGCCTTATCGCTCTGTGGCAGCAAAAAGTCATGGAAAGTAGGTCGTGGAATTAATCCCGCTGGTTCCAGTAATTAGAGTATACAATGGGGTCGAAAGTTCAGGCTGCGCTGGGGAATGCAGCCTGAGTGTCTCTTCCTGAGGCCCGGACACAAAGCTGGGCTCCGACTCCCAAGCACAGCTGGGGGGTGGGCGAGACAAGCCGGGGTGGGCACTAGGGCGGGTCTGCGAGGTCGCCAGAGTATGTGGGGAAGGCGTTACCTAAGAAAGCTGAGGCACCAGAGATGGGAGAAAAACGAATTCCCGCCCCCACCCCCACTTCTTATGCCTCTCATACTGTCCCTAGAGCTCAAGGGAATCCTCTCTCCGAAGAAAGAGAGGAAAGGGAGTGTGTTGGGATAGCCCTTAGATGGAATGGCTAGAGATTATTATCCTCAGTTTACAGATAAGGAAATTAAGTTCCTCTCTATTAAGAGACTTGCCTAATTGCTCTCAGACTCCAAGATGGATTTACTTTCAAAAACATCATGTTGTTTCCTAATGGAAAGGACTCTGAATTCAAATTCCATGCTGCCTCTATGCAATACAGTCTAATGACTTCGTCTCTCTGCCTCAGTTTCCCTCTCCATCAATCAAAGGGGTTGGGCTGGATCACTTATAAGGGCCCTTTGGCTCTAAATCTGTTATCTTATCATCATCTCTGTTAACTAGGTCAAAGCACTGAACTTCTCCTGTTCCTTATCTGTAAAGTGAAGGGGTTTGTACTGGATGGCCTAAATGTCCTAAATCTAGGATATTCTGACACGTAATCTCAAAAGCCACGGCCGATCTTCCTTCCCTATCTCTCACTCCTGCCTCAGACCTGGCTGCTCTTTTCCAACGGTCACTGACATGGCCAATATGTGATGCCTTCCCCCTCCAGATGCCACAAAATCCCCAAATCTCAGAGCTGGAAGGGAAGGGGGAAACATGGTTCACTGAAAAGGCTGATAGCTATGAAGTCAGAGGACCTGTGTTCAGATTCCACCTCTGAAGCCTACTACCTTTGCACAACTCCCTTAAACTCCCTGGGTCTCAGTTTCCTTATCTGTAAAATGAGATGAGGGTAAGGTCTCTTCCACCTTTAGATCTATGAGCCCCAGAGGACAGAGGACATCTAGTTCAATCCAAGAATCCTCTCTTTGTCATTACAATGAGTACATCCTTCAACAAGGGTCTTTCTGGGATGTTCCATGGGCCAGCACTCTTCTGATAATGACGTGATGGTCCCCACCCATCAGGGATCCAGTTGACAAAATTAAGAATGGGATTTACTAGCAAATATCTCGTTAAGCTTAATAAGCGTGACATTTTCACTGTCATAATCCTAATATCAAACAAGCTCCCACCAGGGGTTAGCTTGCAACTGGGAACTGTATACACACACATACACACACCAGCCTCTTCATCTCCCCCACTTACGTACATGATACTCTGTGGAATTGTATTCTATGTTTCACCAGAGCACAAGCAAACATGTTATAAACGCTAATTAATTAAGCTTGACAACCCATATGTCAGCTAGGTAAGAAAGGCAGAGGGATTGCTTCTCCAACTGGCATGGAAATACAGCCACCTGTGGGCCCTCGGAGCTCCCAGAGACACGAACGACCACACCACAGCAGCAGGCAGGGCAGGGATGTAATGATAATATTAACGATAGAGATCATGGTAGCAGCTGGCATTTACATAGGGCTTTACAGTTTACAAAGCATTTGACATTTTCATGTACTTTGAAACAATTTCGAGAAGGAGGTAGTATATTATTGTTCCCATTTTCCAGATGAACAAACTGAAGCTAAGATTATGCCCTCGTTTAGTGACAGCCTCAGGGCATAGAGTTTCAGATTTTGGAAGGGACTTCACAGGCCAATGTACATGTCCAATGTACATCTAAACAAAAATTCCTCTACGTTATCCTGGACATTGGTTGATTCATCCCACCTTTGTTTAAAGATTCCCAACAAGGGGGGAGCCATCACCTCCTAAAGCAGCCGGGTCTGTTTTTGAATAGCTATAATTTGTAAAAAGGTTTCGCTTATATAGCAAATGTGCTCAGGCATCACACTCAGAGATCAAAGCCCTTGCTCAACTCATTCTGCAAGATCCCATCAGCCTTGATTCTTCACTTCATCATCACCCTCTGCCCCTCTGATTGAAGAAGGGTGGTTGTGGTTGTTTTCATTCTTGAAGAGGACCGTGACATCAGAAAAGTGATGCCATGACTTGCGAGTGAATTGGATTTAAGTGAGGGAGGTCACCAGCCTCACTTTCTCCTTTGGAGCCATCAGGGTCCAGTAGCCAGATATAGATCAGTATGACTGGAGAAGGCCCCTAGAGGATAGAGCCATGAACTACAAAACTTCCATTTAAGGAGAAAGCTCAGCTCAGACCATCTCATTTCTTAACTGCCTATATTACTCTGGGACATTTCCACCATGTCCCTGACTCAGGACTATTCTTTTCAGTTTTCTTTTGTGGGTTGTCTTCTCCTATTAGATTGTAAGCTCCTTGAGGGCAAGGACTATCTTTTCTTTTTTCCTATTTGTAGCCCCCATCACTTAGCACAGTGCCTGGCTCATAGCAGATGGTTAGTAAATATTTATTGACTATGACAATGACATTGGTTAAAATTTCTATTTAAATGGTGACAGTCTATGTTAATGTCTATTCTTTTATAATTTTTTTAATTTTTCAGTGTCAATAATTTTAAAAAATAGATTCGCTTGATGCTAGCTGTTTTAAATACATGCCATATCTTTTCATTTCCGTCTTTTTTTTTTCTAATTTGGTGCTGATTTTTACCTTTTATCTAAGAAGCTGAAGGACTAACTGTGCAGAAGGCTGATTCCACAAAGATCTCTCGAGGTACTTCATTTCATCTGTGGACAGCTTTCTTTGTTAGGAAGCCTTTCCTGTCAAGGCTAAATTTGCTTCTTTGTAACTTTTATTCATTGTTCTGGATTCTACCCAGTGGGGTCAAGTAGAACAAGGTTAATGCTTGACTCACTCAGCAGCATTTCAAGCACTCGATGGTAGCCTGGTGCCCTATTCAGGGTAAACATCACTGTTTCTTTCAACTGATCCCCACATTGGGTGATACAAGACCTTCAACTCCTTTCTCCATACATCCTACATCTTGTCAAGATCCCACCTAAAATGCAGCATCCGTGACTGAATATCATAATTCCAGATTTGGTCTAAATAATAGCTCATTTGTATCCCTTTGCCAGGGATGTGTCATAATGGGGTTGTAAGGACTCAATTTGTAACTTTATATGTGTAGATAGATCATTTAGTCCACTCTTCTCATTTGATAGAGAAGGAAACTTGGGCCAAGAGAGAGGAAGTGAGGTCCAAGGTCATTCAGTGAATTGTCACAGTGATGTGATCACTTCCTTCTCATGGTGTTACATGAGTATATGTCTTTCGCCCTCCCTAGACTATAAGTCCCTAAAAGGAAGGGACTATATCACACATAGTCTCTTTTCCCACAGCTGGAGCTCAATCTGGTTTTGCTGATTGAATGAATAAATTAGCAAACCAAGAAAACCCACACTCCATCATCAGAGGCAGATCCACCCCCACACAAGGGTATATTTTAAGGGGCACCAACCAGACTGTCAGCTCAAAGGTATCTCTCATCTCTCTCCACCCTTGTGGTCCATCAACAAACATTTATTAAACACCCATGAACAAGGACAAATGTATAAAGACAAAAAGGAAACAGTTCCTGCTTTCAAGAAGCTTACATTCTAGAAGGCAAAACAATACATACACTACTGTATCCCACTGCTACCTCCTAGAAACATGAGTAGTAGAAAGAGAAGCACATTTAGTTGCCAACGTAATCTTCCTAAAGCATTCTCTCGCTTAAGGATCTTTAATTGTTCCTCTGTTGTCTCAAGGATAAACATTCCTGCTTCACCTCTTAGTTGGCTAAACCCTCCACACTCTGGGCCCTGTATGCCTTTCCAGATACATTGCACATTGCTCCCTTTCCTACACTTTTATTTGCTCTTCACTGTCATGGCGTGGTATCTTCCACCTGCACGACTTTGTCCAAGTTGTTTGGTTATTTGGAATGCTCCTCCTCCTTACTTCCACCTATTGGAATTCTTAAAGCTCATCTCAGGTGCCATCTCCTGTGAGAAACTTCATCTGCTTAGTTTGTGCTCTACGCCTTCTAAAAACGATCTTGTATTTATTCAGTCTGTTTCTATATTGGATGTTATTTGTATCCAGAATGCCTGGCACATAGTAAGCACTTAATAAATAAATGTTCATTCAATTGAATTGAATTGAAATATGTGTCCCTAGTTCTAGTAGAATGTGAGCTTCTTGAGGGCTTCACTTTAGCCTTTGTATGCCTCACACACAGTAATAGTATTAAGCACACAGTAGGTGCTTAATAAATGTTTATTGAATGAGTGAAATAAATCAAACTAATTGCATAATACTAGATCCCAGCTCTGCTTCTGACATTAATTAGCCTGGTGAGCTCAGAAAGTTTTAATTTTCTCTTGCCTCAGTTTCCTCTTTTGTCAAATGGGGATATGAACACTTGCCCTGTCTAACTCACAGGCTCATCATGAGGATCAAATGAGATAATAGATGCAAATCTACTTTGAAAAAGTGCAAAGCAATGGGTGAACAAAAGGTGTTACTATGTCGAGTCAGTATTGCTGTCTTCATTTACCGGGGCCAACACATGACTCCCATTAATAAGCATCCTCTGGTAATAAATTTCTCTTTTTATCTCCATACCCAGAAGCTATTCTGTTGAAGACTGTAGCTGGCTAGCTCAGTTGGTTCTAGCCCATGCTAAGCCAAGGTCACATTCTCCATTCTTCCTGATGGAAGTGCTAAGTGGATGAGTGATTAGGGAGGGGTAAGGAGTAGGAGTGACCAAGGAAGGCTTCCAATTAAGCTGCAAATTTTGAGTTGGATCTGGTAGGAAGTAATGGATGTGGATTAGGAAAGAGAGAGAAACCCATTCCCATAATCCCAGAATCTCAAAAGGGACCCCAGAGACCATTCAGTGTAACATACACCTCAAAAGGAAGTCACCAATTTCTAGCACACTACCAATCCAGTGCTGGGCCAACTCCAATTGCTCAGAAATTCCTTCTTTTTACAACTAGCCAGCCATCTTGTGGAAAAAGGTCCAGGATCTAACACAATCATAAGGAGGAAAAAAAAAACAGACTTCTTAAGTTTCATCATTTGGTCTACTTAGGTACCTGTCATCTCAAGTTTCAGTTTCCTGGAATCACAGAATTGAGGGGTTCTAAGGCCATCTAATCCAAGTCATCCCTGAAGTATGCATTTCAGGCAGTGAGGCAAAGATGTGGAAACAACAAAGGTGAAAGACAGGGAGGCAATGGCTTGCCTTTGAGCAAAGGGAAATAAGACCATAGATATGAAACTGGAAGCCACCTCAAATAGCAGCTTGTCCAATTCCTTCATTTTACAAATGAGGAAACTGAGATCATGGAGGTTAAGTGATTGGCCAGTGTGGTAGACCACAGAGGTGGGATCTGAACCCAGGACCTCTGACTATAAAGCAATGGCAGAAAGTTGATAGACAGGTTTATAAGATTTTTTGTTTAGGGTGAGTTTAAATTTTTGTCTTCAGTAAAGAAAACTAGCTTTCATTGGAGGGGTGAGGGGATCCTAGCTTTAGAGGTCATGTAATGAGGAGGCCAAAGCCAAGATATGGTAAATGATTTGGCCAAGCTCACACAGGTAGTAAATGTCAGAGAGGCAAGATTCAAACTCAGGTCCTCTGACTCTTCCTGGCCTTCGCCTTTTGTCTTTACCATGCTGGATCCAAATCCTGGCAAACAAGCCACTTAACCTCTCTTGGCTCATGTGAAATGAAAGAATTAGACTAAACGATATCTAGTTTGCTTTCCCCTCTGAATCGCATGATCCTATGATCCAGAGTAATAACTCACATCCATATAGTGTTTTAAGGTTTGCCAAGCATTCTGCTTTGGGAGGCGAGCAGGGCGAATAGTTTTTATTCTCATCTCAGTTTTACAAATCAAGAAATTGGTGCTCGGACAGATTAATTCATCCAGTGTCACATAAACTAGTATATATTAGTGTGTCAACCCAACTCCCTCCTGCAACTAAGTCCAGTTCACATTTTTCTGGTGGTCAATGATGGGGTACAGTCTCTGGGAGCTCCCTTGAACTCTCCTTGAATCTCCCACTTGATCTGGCCTTCCCCTGAGGCCATAAGCCTTTCATTATCCCTAGGCCCAAATCTCTACCTAGCCTAGCCCTCTATTGTCCAGCTACTTCCCACCCTTGATCCTATCAAATATCTATAACCAAATCTGTTACCCTGTAGCTTAGCCCTACCTCTGTCTATTACCTCTGGCAACTTCCCACCCTTAATCCCATTCCTGGAGTCTGACCTCATCCCAGTCAATCCCATCTTTAGACTCCTCTTCAAGACTCTCCCTAAACCCTTCCTCCCATCACCCCAGAACCACCCCTAGATCCCTCCCACAGTCTTTCTGTATATAAGCTCCATCTTGCCTCCATGAAGGGGCTCACTCAGGAGATTGAATCTGGCCCACTTGTCAAAATGAGCCTCACAAATGGTGAGATTTCTTAAGACTCCACCCAATATGGTGAATCTTTAATAAACTTTATTTTTCTTTGGCTAAAAGAAGGCTTGAGTTAAATTCACTGGAACAGGACCTGGTGTGTTGGTATTTTGGGGTCTCGAGCACCCCTAAAGCTCAACATATGGTTCTCTGACCTCATCAGTCAATACCATGTTCCCTTTATACCTCCAAAGATAATAGAGAGTCTGTGCTGATTTAGGGAGCACAGGGAAGAATGGAGAATTTTGTTGGGTAGATCTAGCTGCCTCTCAACTGCATAATTCTCTACTTTATTGGGGATGGAAACCATTTACTCTCATTATTTGCAACTGTGATTTATTTTTCTCTTTTGTCAGTTAAATAATTTTTATTAATAGCTTTTGTTTTGACACTACCTTCATTTCTGAATATAGTCCTCCCTGCCCAGTAATGGGCAAGCCATCCCTTCTACAAAGACTAAACAAAGAAAGGAAAATAGGCAACAGCTGCATTTACAATTCAATCAATCATCAGATTCTACACTGGGAGCTAGAAAGGACCCAAGAGTGCAAGCCTTATTTTATACCTAAGGAAACCAAGGCTCCCAAAGGGTTAAATAACTTTCCCCAATGCCATACCTGTAGTAATTGGCAGAGCTGGGATTTATAGCCAGGTCACTCAATCAGGAAGTATTTAGTAATTGCCGGCAATGTGCTAGGCACTGGAGATACCAAGACAAAAATGAATTACTCCCTGCCCTCAAGGAGATTACATTCTCCATATAAAATCTATACATGTTCTCCCTGCCTACCAATTCATCTCTCTTTCAGTTCCGTTAAACAAAAATGGGGAATTTTAGAGAAATGGTAGGTTTAGAGTGGAAGATAATCCCAGGATAACAAAACCACTCAGATGGAGAGGATCTAAAATGTCATGTAGTCTGACTAATACCTGAATGCCAGTGTTAGTCTTGGAGTCAAGAAGATCCAAGTTCAAATCCTCACTCGGACTTTCATTAGCTGTCATCTTCCCTCTCTGGCCTCAGTTTCTTCGTCCATATGTAACCTAAGTTTCGACCAAAACCAGAACAAATTTTTGTGAGACTCTTCCGACTGGTGGAAAGAATGCTGATGCATGCCTTCAAGAGAGGCAGAGGTGATGGAAAGGAGAAAAAAATCTTCCTGTGAGAGAGAAACATGGTAACAAGATTCTTGTCCAGACTGACTCCTAGGAGGAAGAAGAGCGAACATCTCTTGCAGACATAAGATAGGAGAAGCTGGATCCTTAACATGCCCCTGGGTTTCTAGCTCGTCTCCTCAGAAATTTGGGGGAATTTCCCCTTGGGTAAGATTGGGGTCTCTCTCTTGAGCAGAGATCTCATCTCATTTTCATTTTAGGACCCTATTCACAATTCACAATTGGTTATTCTCTGTCATAGTCTAACTTATAGAACTTCTCTAGTTTAGGATTGCTATCTGCTCAGATAAAGGGATCTACTAGATGGTCAATATCTGTGATGATTTTTTGTGTGGGTCGGTGTAAGGAGTATTTGGCTTCAGGCAACCAGGTGGTGCAGTGGATATAGAGGGCCAGGCCAGTAAGGAAAACTGATTTTCCTGAATTCAAATTTGGTCTAGGACATTTACTAGCTGAATGACCCTGGGCAAGTCACTTAACCCTCTTTGCCTCAGTTTCCTCATCTGTAAAATGAGCTGGAGATGGAAATGACAAACCACTCCAGTATCTCTGCCAAGAAAACCCGAAATGAGATTATAAAGAGTCAAAGAGTCAACTGAACAGCAACAAAAGCATTTGGTAGGAAGGAGAGTATTAAGGTCTGCCCTCCTATTTTTAAAGGATAGTAGCTAAGAAAGTGACTTTGTTCTTAACTAATAGTCCTTCTGGAACAGCAATATTTAAGAGATCAGATAGGTAGAGTTTTGGTCAGGTACACCCTCAAAGACTGGAGAACAGATCTGCACCTTCTGCTCCTCTCAAGGCAAGAATCACAGTCTCCCTCAGAGATGGGTGAGCGAGATTCCAGAGTATCTCTATGTCTCTCAGGGGCCACATTTAGATAACCCATGGGGACGTATGTAACCTACATGGGTGGCAAACACTTTAAGTGTTGAATGAGGAGGCTGTACACTGGCTTCTGTGGTTATATTCAGCTCTAAATCTATGACCAATTAGCATCTCCGGTAAATCATTATACAGTCTTTAGGAGAACATGTTCTGCTAAACCACGGATATCGTTAAAGAAAGTCTATTCTGATAGACACCAGGGCCACCCCCAACTGCCCCTTATCCCAATTTCCACTCTCCGGTGGGTAGTTGAGATGTAGTTGCCTAATTGTCTAGTCATCTCATCAGAAAGGCATGATAGGCTAGGGGGGCAGGACTGACTCAGCCCCAGGAATGTTGTCATCATGGACAGGAGGAATGTCAGCTTTGTTCACATTTGCTCCTCCCCCCCTCCCCTGCTCTCAGGATTCTCCCATTTGTTTCAGATTATTCTGTGGTGTGTCTGTTCCCCCTTTTTTCAGGGGCATGTTCAGAGCGTCAAGAACATCAACACAAGTAGTCGAGAAAGATTTCCACATGAAGGATGCCCACATGGTATAACTAAGGTCAGTCAGTCAATAAACATCGGGCATCCACTTCTTTCTGAGTTCAAATGTGGCCTCAGACACTTGCTAGTTTTGTGATCCTGGGCACTTAACCCTATTTACTTCAGTTTCCTCATCTGTAAAATGAGCTGGAGTAAGAAATGTCAAAACATTTCAGTATCTTTGCCAAGAAAACCCCAAGTGGGGTCACAAAGAGTCAAACATGATTGAAAAATAATTGAACTGCAACAACAAAGTGCCAAGCACTGTGCTAAGTGTTGGGGATACAAAGACCAAAAAAAAAGGTCTCTGCTCTCAAGGAGCTTACAATATAAGGGGGAAAGACAACTCACAGAAGGAAGCTAAAACGTGGGAGTGGGGGGAAGGAAAGTACCTGAAGCAGTTTCATGATGAAGGCCTCTCAGATGCTCCACAGTAATGCCGCCAGGTGAGAAATGAGAAGATGTTCTGAGCTGATCTCCCTCCTTAAATGGAGGGTTGGTGTTCGTGGCTCCCACCTTTCTATCAGAAGGGCGGGGAGCAGTGATGGGTAGTTTAGCAAGACTGTTGGGATCTTTGAGCATGATGAGATTACCCCGATAATGAGCTTCCTGGGCATGCTGGGGAAGTCAGAGATGTCCCAAAGTTGTACACCCAGGTAAGAAATGAGATGTTCTAAGGGTGGCAACATTTGAGACTCCCTAGCATGAAAGCGTCCTTTTGAAATGCATATAGGTTCAGGTATCTGAACAGTTCCATGCAGAAGAGTAACTAGGATTGAGTTATACAGAGTGGGTGTAGAGAGCCTTCCATTGTCTGGCTCCAAGGTGCATGTGATCAGCTAGGCAGAAGGTGAGAAGACAGGTCATATCTCACTTCTGTAGGATAATCTGTGGGAGTACTCACTATAACCAGAGTTGTTCCTGTACTCCCAACACTGCCTCGTTCCCTTTCTCTGCTGTTCAAGCTACTCCCCCCTCCCAAGCTAACAATGGGTTCAACTATACCGCCAAAACCAAAATGAAACTTACAAATTTAAAAAAAAAAAACCCTGGGAAGACTTATACAAACTGATACAAAGTAAAGTGAGCAGAACCAGAACATTGTACAAAGTAACAGCAATATTGTAATGATAATCAAATGTGCTAGACCTAGCTACTCTGATCAACATAATGAAAAGGGTTACAGAACCCAGTCAATCCAATGGCCAATATTGCTTCCAAATTATTAAAATCAGGGCATTTATCCATCTTTTCTATTAGCAAATAATAAATGGAAAGTGACAATATGTCAGTTCAAACTTTTTAAAAATTGTTGAGGTTTTGCTCTCACCACCACAGCCCTGGATTCAATTCCCAGGCAGGGAACCAAACTGTTGAGGTTCTAGGGGTTTAGGGGTGCTAGGGACCCCAAAATACCAACACATCAGATCCTGCCAAATGAATTTGACCCAAGCCTTCTTACAGCCGAAGAAAAACAAAGTTTATTAAAGATTTGCGATAATGAGTAGACTCTTAAGGATCCTGAGCATTTGTAACACTAATGCCAATGGGCCAGATTGAATCTTCCCTGAGCTAAATTGAATCTGAACCCCTTCATGGAGGCACGAAGAGACATATACAGAAAAACTGTGGGAGGGATCCAGGGGTGGTTCTGGGGTGATTGGAGGAGCAGGAGTCTAAGGAGAATCTTGATGGAACTGGGATAATTAGAGGTCAGATTCCAAGAATCCAGAAAATGGGATTTTAGTGGAATCAAGGGTGGGGAGTTGCATCCAGAGGTAACTGACAACAGAAGGCTAGGCTAGTTTAAGGGTAACCGAGATTTGGACCCAGTGAAAGGCTTATGGCCTCAAGAGAAAGCCAGATCTAGTGGGAAGATTCAAGGAGAGTTAAAGGGGGTTCCCAGAGCCTATACCCCATCAAAATCACTATACCACAAATAGGGCACCCACCCACCGAAATCCCCTTCCCCTCCTTAAGATATCTAGCCTTCTTCCCCCTCCCCCAGAATACCTCCTGGCTGTAATATACTCTCAGGGGGCAGACTATATTATCTAGGGAAATGACCAGTGAGTAGAAACTCTACTCCCCCCTTTTTATTTGGTGTGAGACAGAGTGAGTCTCACAGGATGAACAGGCATGGATTGGTTACAATAATTCACAGATCTCATTACATTATCATTCTCCCCCAAACCACCCCACCGTTTCCAAACTTCCATATTGCTGTTGAGCATGCTACCATCCTTCTAGCCACAAAACTTCAAAACCTCTGTGTTATCCCCAACCCCTCACTCTCTATCACTCCTGCAGTATCTAGTCAGTTGCCCAATCTGGCCATTTCCACCTCTCCATCTTTGCCATCCAGCCTCTCTATTCATACCACCACCACTCTAATTATGGCCCTCAGCTCCTCTCACTCAAACTAACGAAATAGCTTCCTGATTGGTCTCCTTGCCTCTAACCTCTTCCCATGCCAACCCTTCCTACATCTAGTTGTCAAAGTGATTTTCCTAAAATGCAAGGCTGCTACATCAAATTGCTTACCAGTCTTAGGAAGGAGGGAAGAGAAGGGAGGAAGAAATCTTAGAACTCAAAATTTTATTTTAAGAAATGAATGTTAAAAATTGACTTTTCACGTAATTGGAAAAAATAAAATACTACTTAAAAGAAAAAGAAAAGAAAATGCAAGTCTGACCATGTGATCTCCTCTCCCTAAATTCAATAAACTCTTGTGGCTCCCTGGTGACACTGACATTAAATGTTGTTTCATCTTTATCTCACCCTTTTTTCATTTTTATTTTGTATAAGTTATATAATACACATAATAATTAGCATTAGTACCTGTATATCATTTATAAATAAGTAAATAGGCATATATTGGGGGTGTGCTTAGCATTATTTTAATGAGAGGGGTATACAACTTTTTAAAATTTGGAGACCGCTGTGCTAGAGAAGGCAATTTGAGTTGGTAAAAATATGAATTATGAAATATTTTATAGGAACTATCTCTTCTACTTTTATAGTACTTGATGGCTTGCCCACAACTGAGACCCAGGGAGGGTGACCTTCCCAGGGACAAATGAGTAGTAACATGAGAGGTGAGATCTGGAAACACTAAGGGGCAGCTAGGGGGTGCAGTGGATAGGCCAGTGGCCCTGGAGTCAGGAGAACCTGAGTTCAAATTCTACCTCAGACACTAGCTATGTGACCCTGGGCAAGTTACTTAAGTGCAATTACCTCTAAAAAAGGAAGGAAAAAGAAAACACGGCCTCTGACTCCAGCTGAATGCACTTTTCATTGTATCACACTGTCCCCTCATTTTACACCATACAGCTAACAAGCATCAGAGGGAGGCTTCAAGCTCAGGTTGTCTTGCCTCCAGGTCCAGAGTTCTATCTACCGTGGCAGAATGCTTAGTCACTGGGATCTAAGAGCACAGAAATCATTTTTGAAGTAGAGAGTCTAAGTAGAGAATTAACAAGCATTTATTTAGTGCCTACTATATGCTAGGGACTGTGCTGGGGGCTAAAGGTACAAATCCAGAAAATAAACCAATCTCTGATGCTATAATAAAGGGGTGGGGTGGGGTGACCAGTGAAGGTGCAGACCTCAAAGTAGGTACACTGTGCTCCATGTGGTACCACCCCTTTTGGAGGGTTAGTGCGCCTGCTTATGGAAATGCATGAAGAAAGGGTCTTTTCTCCTCTGCTCTGAATTTGTGAGTATCTTAAAGTGCTTCCTATTAGTTTACTACATTGTGACACAAAGACTTTTTAATTGGTTGATGAGTGTGCATACAAAAAGCTTGAGCAAATCAAATTTCTCTCTCTTCTCTCAAAGTTTTAAGTGAGAAGTAAGGGAGGGGTGCAAGTGGAAGTGAGACATCAGTAGAGGCAAAAGTGGTAGCAGTCTGTTCCCTTCTACCAGCTGCGTTCTCGCTCCCATCTGGCCACCATGTGGCTGTGAATGCATGATAACACCTCTATTTCTGTCTCTGTTGTATGTAGTCTTTCTTGATCTTAGGTGAATGAACAGACCAAGTTATGACCTTGTGAGTTTCGAAAGGTGAGAAGAGCCACCAGAGATCCAGCACCCGGAGTCTTTAGCAGAGTCCGCCAGTCGCTACAAGAGCAGAATCCAGTAGGAGCCAAACCAGAGGAGCAACCTAATTGACCCATCTCAGCAATGGATTGACTAGTCCAGGCAAAACACCACACCATAGCAGGGTCCAATCTAGCTGAGCTGCCCTTCTAGTAGAGATCCTACATCCTGTGCAGCCTGCCCAGCTGAACAGTAGACCAACTTGACTGTTACCAATGTCACATCCCATAGCCAACGTCACAGGAACCCACTGGAGAGAGCAAAGACATCCAACACTGGCAACTCTGGAGCTGAGTCACTATGGCCATGTGTGTTCCCAATACTGTGGTTTCAATCCCATTGTACTTTAGATCCTGTCCACTCTTTCCACTACAGGAAGCCTTTCCCAACCCATCTTAACTCTACTGCTTTCCCTCTTTTAATTATTTCCTATTTATTATGTCTCCTCTACTAGATTGTAAGCCCCTTGAGGGCAGGGACTGTTTTTGGTCTCTTCATATCCCTAGTAGTATAATGACTGGCACATAGTAGAGATTTAATAAATGTTTACTGAATTGAATTACAATAACATTAATAACTCATGTGTCTAAAAATGGGAATAGTCCCTGTTGGAGAGATTGTGGAAAGGCAGGTACACTACCGATTTGTGAGTGGACCGTTGAATTAGTATAACCATTCTGGAAAGAAATTTGTAAATTGATTTGCAAATAAAGTGATTAAAATGTCCATACCTTTTGACCAAGAGACTTCACACACAAAAAGAAAGGTCCATATACACCAACATATTTAGGGCAGCATTTTTTTTTCTAGTAGCAAAGAACTAGAAACAAAGCCCATGCCCAATGAAAGGAAACAGCTAACCAAATTGTACTCTATGAATGTAAGAGAATATTACTATGTTATAAGACACAATGAAGATGATGAACATAGAGAAACATAGAAAGACTACTACGGACTGATGGAAAGTGAAGTGAGAAGAACCAGGAAAATAATATACACAGGAGAGTAGCAATGTAAATGGAAAAAGCAACAACCACGAAACAACTCAAATGAAAAGTTGTAGTATTATAGAGAATAAGCTTGGCCCCACAAAGAATTTTGAAAAGACAGAGACCTTCTACGCCCACTCCTTTGCAGAGGTAAGGCTCCATGGGTGTGGGTCATTGCATATAACCCCCAGCTTTTGCATATATTCATTGGCTTTACTGAATTTTTTTTTCTTTAAAGAAAAAAAATTGTTATAGGGGATGTGCTGTGAATGTTTAATAGCTGACTCTCCAGAGAGCTTGGCCACCCTTTTAAGTTTAATTTGCCTCATTAACACTTTCTCCATAACTTTCTTAAATCTCAACAATTGATAAAACAAAACAAATTGATAAAATTGATAAAAAAAAAAAAGTATCATCAAGCCCTCATTTGTAGTGTTTGCCAGTTTCTGAGGTATGACTGCTCAGAGTAGAAATTTAACAATTGGGGGCAGCTGGTAGAGGGGATAGAGCACTGGCCCTGGAGGCAGGAGTTCAAATTTGACCTCAGACACTTGATACTTACTAGTTGTGTGACCCTGGGCAAGTCACTTAACCCTGATTGTCTTACCAAAAAAAAAATTAATAATTGACTCTTTCCAGCTGGCGAACTCTAGCTCACTGCTGGATGGCTCCGTGGGAGAAGGCAGGGAAAGACACTGGGGAAATATAAAGAGGTGTAAAAAGAAAAAAGAAAATTTTAAAATATGTCTATGAAATGGTTGCAGAAGTTCATATTTGCAGATCATGATTTGCATGCGCTTCTAATTTGAATGTTTCTAATAAGTACATGCATTGTTTGTATGCAAATGAATGCCCTGTAAGGGCTTTGTAAACGTCCTTGAAAATGATTGGCTACAATATTATTTTGGTTAATAGAGCATTTCTCAGAGAAAATCCCTTCTACTGCTACAGCACCTTGATGATTCAGCACTTTCCCCACGGCTACCCTGAGAGGTAGAGAAGGCACAAAATATCTTACACGTGACGGACTGAAGCTCAAAAATCAAGCAACGCACCCAAGGTCATGCAGCCAGTGGGCATTAGAGTTCAGATTCTAACCCAAGTGTCAGATTCAAACCCAAGTGTCCCTCGGCACCAAGCTCTCGCCACCAAACCACTATGTCTCTTACAAGACTGCAAATGTCAATCAACTAGTCATCCAGCATTCATTAAGTATCTAATGTGCTCTAGGCCCTGTGGTAGGTACTGGAGATACAAAGACAAAAATGACACCATCCCTGCCCTCAGGGAGTTTACATTCTACCTGAGGCATTAGGGGAGGGGGGAGGCAAGAGGGGAGGAATCATGTACTCGTGCAAATCAATACTGTGGGGGGGGTGTAATATTTTGGGGGGGGTGGCATAGAGTCCTAACAACTGAGAGGATCTGGAGGAAATAGAAGATGGCCCCTGAGCTTAGCCTTGAAGGGCGCTAGGGATTCTAAGAGGCAGAGGTAAAAAGGGAGAGCATTCCAGCCTATGCAAGGGCATGGAGGCAGGAGATGGGATCTCATATATGGGAAACAATGGCTAGGTTCCATTAGCTCAGATATAGTGTGCCTGAGGGGAGAAGACGGGATGGTTTTTGTTTTAATTTCTTGTCAATGTAATTTTAAAAGAATATCCAACATTCCAAAAAATTACTACTACACTCAGTCAGTAGTGGTGGATTTGCAGAGGCCAGGGGAGGGGAGGGCAAGAGATGTTTTAATCTGAGATGACAGTTAGCTTTATACGACAACCTCCCTTATCTTATCAAACCATACTTTGATTGTGGGTAGATTCATCTTACTCTGGTGTTGAGCTCTGCATAATTGTGTAGTCTTTGAGGAGAAAGTAATTACCTTCTTGAAAGCTGAACCTGGGGGCTTTGCATCTGAGTCTAGAACTCTGGGAAAGTCACATGACCAGTTTCTGAGCCTCAGTGTCCTCATTTCAAAAAAGGAAAAGGTAATATTTGCCTCCTAGGGTTGTTGTGAGGAAAGCCTGATTTTGTTTGGTCTACACTCCTAATTTCACTGTTATAGGAGTCTCCTGCTTTGGAAATTCCCTCTACTGATGCAGATAAGCAGTTCCTTTGTAATTTAGAATCTCGGAGTCATCTGGAGTACTGAGGATTAAGTAACTTGTCCATGAGTCAGGAAGCTAATGTGTCCAAAGTGGGATAATAATATTAATATATTTGATAGCGCTTTAAGTTTTTCAAAGATCTTTCTATCTACTATCTCACTTGATCTTCACAACAACCCTGTGAGGCAGGTACTATTATTATCCCTATCTTACAAGTGAGGAAAATGAGGCTGTAAGAAGTTAAGTGACTTGCCCAGATTTACACAGTAAATGTCAGAGGCAGGATTCAAACCCAGGTCTTACTGTCTCTAACCGCTATGCAACCTAGCTGCCTCTCAATGGACATGAGTGGGCTGTAGCTCATGATCGGTCATGATTTAGACATAAGAGGTGAGATATAGGGTATCTTCCCATCAGTGATTGGTCAGAAAAGGAGATAGGCTGGCCATATAACCAGAAGAAGGCAGTGTGGTGTGTTGGATAGTGCCGGATGTGGAGTCCAAGATCCCTAGGTTCCGATCCTGCCTCAGACATTTCCTGGCTCTGTGACCCTGGACAAGTGCCTACTGTGTGCCAGGCACTGTGCTAAGTGCTAAGGATACAAAGAAAAGTAACAAAAAAAAATAGTCCTTGGCTCCAGGGAGATTACAGTCTAATGGGGGAGACAGCGTGCAAACAACTATATACGAACAAGATATACATGGGATAAATTAGAAATAATAAATAAATGATTGCAATAAAAATAAATATTTAAATATATAACATAAATATTTAAATATATAAATAAGTAATAAATAAAATAAATAAATATTACAATAAATTGTAATAAATAAGTTAATTATAATGATATAAACTAATATATTAATAAATATAGAAATAAATTATATATAAAATAAATAAATCCTAACAAATAGAGTGAAGGAAGAGACTTTTATTAATGGGAATAGGGAAAGGCTTCTTGCAAAAGAGAAGAATTTTAGCTGAGACCTGAAGGAATCTAGAGAGTCTAGAGATGAGGAGGGAGAGAATTCCATTCATAGAGGATAGCCAGGAGAAAATGTACATAAGCTCTTCACCTCAGTTTCCTCATCTGTAATATGGCTATAACAATACTACCTGCCTCCTAGAATTGGCACCAGGACCATTGAACTAAAGCTGGCAAGGACCTCAGAGACCAGCTAATCCAACTCTCATTTTACAGATGAAGAATTTGAAACCAAGAGAAGGGAAGCAACCTGATATTGCTATTTTTCAGTTGGATCCCACTCTCCATGACACCATTTTGGGTTCTCTTGGCAAAGACACTGGAGTTGTTTGCTATTTTCTTCTCCAGCTCGTATGACAGATGAAGAAACTGAGGCAAACAGAGTTAAGTGCCTTGCCCAGGGTCACCCAGCTACTAAGTGTCTGAGGTCAGATTTGAGCTCCGGAAGATGAATCTTCCTGACTCCAGGCCCTGTATGCTACCCCTTGTGTCACCTAAGCCCGTGATAATGGATCAGTTTTAGTATAGTTTCTTGCTTGAGTTCTTCAAATATTTCCAGGTCTCTGTTAGTTGTGTGGAGGCTGCAGTCTGTTAGTCACTGAAAGATAACACACTTCTGCCCTATAACTCTAGTCACCATGTTAGACCTTCAATAGGTGCTAAAATTTAATGACCAACAGCAACGTGTTACACGGTTTCTGCTGTTTCCTTGCGTAATCTACCTTGGTCACTAAGTCTGGGCTCATTAAGGATAAGCCTTCTGTAATTTATGGTATCAATGGTCTGGTCCTGAATTGCCATCATAAATCTCTCCATTTCCATAAACAAACTGGCACAGTAGTCTCTTGTTTGATGCTTCTTTGTTGAAATTTCATTGACTGAGTTCATGGGGATGTCACCCAGGAAGGGCCTTTTGATTCCACTTTTGGGTAGCATTTTCTTAGATTCCATGAGAAAGCAACAAACTCCTGTTACATTTAAGAAATATAATAAAATGTCCTATTGCTCCGTGGAGTGGTATTTTCCTGTTCTCAAAGTATTTCTCCAGCGCTTTTTCTTTTTTTTTTTGGAATATATTAATTGTGTACTCTGAAAAGGCTTTGTCAACACTCTTCCTCTTTTTGGTAAGGAAGGATTGATTTTTCTATAGCAATAGGCTCTGGGGTTCATTAATATTGAATGGGAATTGTTTGGATTCTTTCCGAATCCATTATTGCGTGTGTTATGGTTCCCAAAGTGTATATTAAAACTGGTATTATGCAGGTGTTTGTTTCTTTAATCATGCTCTTCCCAATCGTCTTGGCTTTAGGGTGCTAGTGCCCACAGATACAAAGATTTCTCTTTGATATCTTTATGCTCAGTGTGACTTTCCTTGGGGAGATCTAGGAATGTCCAAATTTTGCCTTTGACCATTGTTTCTTTGAGACCTCTAGATTCAAGCTCCCAGCCTTCAGTCTCTAATTGTCCTTTTGTAGGTTAAGAAATTTAGTTTAGGTTAAGAAATTTCTACTCATCAAGTCCAAATGATATTTTGATATCACTGAGGAGATATTCCAATTAGTCAGTCAGTCAATAAACATTTATTAATCACCTACTCTGTGCCAGGCCCTGTAATAAGTGCTAGAAATACAAAGAAAGGCAAATGATGTCCCTGCCCTCAAGGATCTCACAATCTAATGAGAGAGACAATATTGCAAATGGCTACTTGTGAACAAAATATGGACAGGATAAATTGATGATAATGCCATCATTATTATCAGCAGCAGCATCAAAATCTCATACTATTGAATATGGAAGAGTTCTTAGAACTGGGAAAGTCGGGGGGGGGGTATCGGGGGTGCTTAGAACAGGGAATGTCAGAGCTGGGAGGGGCCTTAGAACAGTCAGAGCTGGGAGGAAATTTTGAGAGCACCTAGTTGAACCTCTCCAATCTACAGGAAAGGAAATTGAACTCCAAAGAAAGAAAATGACTTTCCAGAGGTCACATAGCAAGTTAATGGTAGGTCCAAGGCTAGAACTCAGAGCATTGGGACCCTGAGACCCAGAGCTCTTTCCAGAGGAGGCTAAATAAGGATTTTTATGCACACACCATTTGGGAAGGACTGATTGATCCCTACAGGCCTGGGAAGGTTCTGGCTTTGCAGCCATAGAACAACAAATCAGTCAGGCTCCTTTGCCTTGTGCCACACTGGCCCTGGAACTGAATTCCTCCAATGTCCAAAAAAAGGGGTTATTCAAATAAAAAACACATGTTATGATGACACAAGGAAGAAAATTGCTTTTAAATGAGAGAAGCCTTTCCATTTCATTTCAACCTTTAATGTTAGCCATCATATAACATCGATATCATTCCTGGGCAGAATGAAAGTAAAAAACATTTTGAAGTCATTTTGTCACATTTAAATCTAAGTTCTCCCCATTTTAAGCCTTTTATCTTTCTGAGAATAGCCACCCTATAAGTAAAGAGTCCTAGGGACCAAAGCCAAAAGGAGCCTAAGAGAGTACTCAGACATTGGATCCCAGGATATAGATTCAGAGCAGAAAGGTGCTTCAGACATCACTTTATCCAACCCTCTCATTTTACAGAAGAGAGAACTGAGTCCCAGACAAGCAACTTGCCCACCATCAAGCTTCTACCATAATGGTGCCTAGCTAAGGGGCAAAACCAAGATTGGAGCCTACATCCTGTGACGGTAAAGCCATCTCTCCTACTGAAATGAATGCCTAAACTTAAAGAGGAGGAAACAAAAGTCCAGAGTGCCAATGAATTATCCAAGATCAATCAGGGAGACGTGAGAAAAAAGTTCCTGTCTCCTCTCTTTGAATCTCATACCCTTTGCCAGGTACCATCCTGCCAGACAGACCATATTCTCTCACTACCATGACCCCCCCCCTCCAAAGCCAATCATTTGCAGGTTTTACAGAACCCCTGGTCTTCTTTGCTCTAATTTCAGGCAATTTCCCCTCACACCTTGACTATTACAATAACCTCCTAATTGAAATCCTAATTTCCAGGCTCTCCCCACTCCTATCCAACTTTCACACAGCTAACCAAAATTATATCCCTAAAGAACATGTCACTTTCCTTCTCAAAAACCATTGATAGCTCACTATTACCTCTAGGAAAAATATTAATTCCTTGGCTTGGCATTTAAAGCCCTTTCCCATTGATTCCAGCTCACCTTTCTAAGTTTCTTATACATTACTTTTACACACACACACACACACACACACACACACTCTAAGTTCCAGCCAAATGAACCTTACTTACTATTCCTGGAACTCAACATGCCTTCTCCTCTCACTACACTTTTGCACAGGCTGTGTCCGCCATGCCTGAATATATTCCTTCTTCACTCGTGTTTTTTAGAATTTCTACCCTTCTTCAAGGCTCAACTTTAAGTACCACCTCCTACGGAAAGTCCCTCCCTCTTCAAATTATCTTGTATTTATTTGTTGCTGTTCAGTCCTGCCTGACCTTTCATTACCCCATTTGCAGTTTTCTTGGCAAAGATACCAGAGCATTTTTCCTTTTCCTTCTCCAGCTCATTTTACAGATGAGCAAGCTGAGGCAAATAGGGTGAAGTGACATGCCCAGGGTCACACAGCTACTAAGCATCTGGGATTGGATTTGAACTCAGAACTTCCTGACTCCCAGCCCAGCCATCTATCCACTGTACCACATAGCTGTCCCCAATTTTGTATTTACTCATCTCTCTATTTGTCATATACCCTAGTACAGAGGTGTCAAATGTATGGCCAGCAACAAAACCCAATTGGGAAATATTTAACCAAATAAATAAAAATACACTAAAACACAGATAATATTACATTTTAAATGAAGTCAATATGTGGCCTACAGGGATCCTTATGTGTAGATTAGTGACTCCTCCCCTCCCACATTTCTATTTGAGTTTGATCCCACACTAGGCTGTAATCCCCTTGTGGGGAGGCCTGTAATTTGTTTTGTCTCTGTACAGTGGATACCACCGTGCCTGGTGCATTAGGATGTGCTTAAAGATAAATGAATTTAATTGACTTCTCATTTTCTTCAGCTTTTCCCTCCTTTCTCTGTCTGGTCACTGCTTCCCTCAATCTGTTACTGCTTTGTCAGCATCTTAGTAATTCTAAGCTTGTCTTTTCAGATCTTTTAATTTCCCTTAATTTAAATATCCTGGCCTATGTGGAGCCCAGATATGATGAATGTGATTAAGATCCAGGATTAATAAGTATTATGAAAAACGTTCTTATTCCAGGGAGGGAGAATGTGTTGCATCAGCAGCATTTGGTGTCACCGTGACAGAATGAAATATACCATAACCTGATGGGAAAATAACATGCTCTGGCCATATTGACACCGGAGGATAGAAACACATGTGACATCCCATGCAGACATGTCAGGAGAAAGCTGAGGGAAGGGATAGTGCTGGCCTGGGGGCTGCTGCAGAATCGAAGAGCTGACTCCATGCTTCTGCAAGCAGTGAAGTGGAACCTGAGATTCTCAGATCAGCAAGTCCTCTCTGTTTCCAGCAATCTGGGCAAACTGGGGACAGAAGCAGGAACACTGGGGGCTAGTCTTAGAAGGAAGAGTCTCAGGGCCACCACTGCCTCCTTCATAGTGTGTCCTAGAGTCTCTGAGCTGGAAGGGGCATTAGAACAGAGAATGTCAGAGCTGGGAAGGGCCTTAGAATAGGGAATGTCAGAATTAGGAAGGGCCTTAGAACCAGGAATGTCAGGGCTGGGAGGAGCCTTAGAACAGGGGTTAGGGCTGAGAGGGGGCCTTCGAACAGGGACTATCAGAGCTGGGAGGGGCCTTAGAACAGGGGATGTCAGAAGTGGGAACGGCCTTAGAACCAGGAATGCCTTTGTAGCCTACACAGCCCTTAAAGTGGTTTAGTTTAGGTTAAACTTTTTTAAGAGCAGAGACTATGTCTTATTTCTTCTTATTATTCCAATTCAATTCCAGAAGCATTTAGTAAATACCCCTTATGTGGAGGGCAGAGAGGCAGCCTGGCCTAGTAGACAGAGAGTGGCTTCAGAGTCAGGAAAAACCTCAGACACCACTTGTGTAATCCTAGGCAAGTCCTTTAATGTTGGGCCTTGGTTTCCTCCTCTGTAAAATGAGGGGGTGGGGGGAGGGGGCTGGATTAGATAGCCTCTAAGGTCTCATCTTTAAAGCCATGATCCTATGAGCTCATGACTCTTCGCCGGTTTGAAGAGAAGTAAGTTAAAAAAGATCCAGTCTTCACGCTCCTTCCCGAGAGACCCAGAGCTTTTTCTTTAAGGGAACGGAAGATCTTGGTTTTCAATAACGTTCTTAAAACAAACTTCTCTCCTGCTTAAAAAAAAGAACTCTGGCAGCTCCTCAAGCCTTTGAAAAGGATGTTCTCTCGTTGTGCAGAGGAGATGCAGTTACCAGTCGGTGATGCCACTTGGTACAGGGCTCAGTGTCAATACAGTTTAGAGCCCTCATACTTCAAAATTGGTTCTGCCATTTATAATTTACTCAGTCAGATGCAAAAAAAAATGGAAAGTATATGATTTACAAGTATTTTATTGTACATGAGACTCAAAACAGCATTAAAAAACACAAATGTACTTCTCTAGATGTTTTACATAAGTAGATTTAAATAGCCTGAGATATTTTAAAAAATTGGTCTCAAGCAAGTATCTTCTTCACATATTTTGAAAAAGGTATTTACTACTTGAGAAGTGTAATGCTTGAAAAAAACGATGACAGAGAAGCAAATTGGCCTCGTTAAATTGACATACTTAGATTTTTGTTGTTTTTGAGATAGTGTGTCTGGATGGATTAAGTGTGTTGGGTTTAGAATCAGGAGGACCTGGGTGCAAATGTCATCTCTGACACTTACTAGATGTGTGACCTTGGGAAGGCAACCAATCAGTATTTATTAAGTGCCTGCTACATGCCATGCTCTGTGCTAAGAATTGGAGATTCTAAGAAAACTAAAAGACAATCCCTGCTCTCGAGAAACTTAAAGGAGGAGCTCTCAATCTGATGAGGTAAATGACACGAAAACAGTTATGTACAAACAAGATAAAGACAGGAGGAACTAGAGATGACGAACAAAGGGAAGGCACTGACATTAAGGGGGATAAGGAAAGGCTTCTTACAGAACACTAGAACTTGAAAGAACAACTAGGTGTGGAGGTGGATAGGGCACTGGCTCTAGAGTTAGGAATACCTGAGCCTCAGACACTTACTAGCTGTGTGACCCTGGGCAAGTAACTTAGATTCTGCCTCAATTTCCTCATCTGTAAAATAGGGATAATAGCAGCACCTACATCTCAGGGCTGTGAGGATCAAGTAAGATAATAATTGTAGTAACAATGATACATTTGTACACTTTAAAGTGTGTATAAGCATGGAACTTTGTAAGCCTTAGAACACAACACAAATGCCAGTTATTAATTTTACTGTCCCTGGTTACTGGATGTCTGAATACAATGCTACTCACCTACTATTATTCACTAGAAATTAGCTTTCTATCAATTCATTAATAAGCATTTATTATGCACTTACTGCATGCTAGGCACTGTTTTGGGTGCTGAAGATCCAAGGACAAAAATGAAATTGTCCAAGAGCTTACAGTTCTGTTGGGGAAGACAGCAGGTATGTGTGTTAGTATAAGGGAGGGGCTAAGAGTGACTTCATCAATCACTCTGACATCCCACTTAAGTAGGTGTAAAATGTTAACCTGAGACCTTTATCAGGTGAGAACAGTCAATAACAGGTGAGAACTAGGTTTGAACAAGGTCTAAACACCTCTATTGGATCAATCACAGGCTTCAGACTAGGTATACAAAGGCTTTGATCAGTTTTAAGGTCTTTGAGAACCATCAGATGAACAAGAGAGGTTGTATAGGAACTGTATCTGGACCAGTCTCACCTTTTGGCTCATCCATAAAATAAACAGCCATTTACGATTGGAATCTGGGGATCTGAGCCCCTGGCAGCTTAGAATGGAAGCTGTCCAGCCAAGCTCTTGAGAAAGAGGTGAAGAGATAGCCTTGCTCTCAGGCTCCTTCCCTTCAATCCCTTGTTGCAGGAAGACCTTGTGGGCCTCAAGGCAGACTTTGAATTACTCCTAATCGTTCTAGCAGTGTCTCCAGACTAGCTGACAGCAGGGTGTGCATCAGGAGTATGCAGAGGAAAGACGGGATGTACTGAGGAAAAACAGCTTCCAGGCTTTACAAGGAGCCCGGCGGAAAATCCAATCCCATCCCTGAGGGGAATATCTCCAGAACTCCCCCTAAAAGGACATCCAAGAGCTGAGTTATCCCTTTTGCCACATATGCTCTAAGCTTGAGCCTGCTTTCCCTTGGACTCTTTATATACTTGCAGAAGAGTATGTCACAGGCTTGTCGGGAGTTGTTTTATATCACCAATACCACAAATACCATAGTCATAAACAAAAACAAAACCAACCCCTAACTAAAAGCTAATTAAGTCTAGCTGACTAATTGATATCAATTGATAATCTTGGGTGGAAGCACCCAAGGTGAAGGCTCCTACTATAAAATTAGAAACACTCACCTACCCAACTCGCAGGCCCACTCTTAGAATCTTTGGTTTTTCTTAAATTAAATTAAGTTTTATTTTCAGATCCACATTCTCTTCCTTCTACCTCATGCCCCAGTTGAGAAAGCAGGATAAACAAAACTCATTCCAACATGTTTCATCGTCAGGTAAGGCAAATTCTCATGTTGGTCATGTTCCAAAAAATAAATATCCCATACCACCGCCTGAAGTGAGGGAGCATAATGGCCATGCTCTCAAGAGATCAGAGGACCGTAAGATCATAAAATCAAACTATCACAGAATTTGAATTAGAAGAGATGTAGGTGGTCATCTGGTCTAAAGAAGTCCCCTCTAGAACATACCAGACAAGCCTCTACCTGAAAACTGTCCAAGGAAAGGAAGCCACCACCTTTCCATTTTAGCACAATCTTTAACTGCTATTGATGTTAAATCTCTCTCTTTCTATCTTCCATGTCCTGCTCCTGGTTCTTCCCTCCAGAGCCAAACAGAACCAGCCCAGAGGGAGAAAACCAGGCCCTTCGCCGTTCTGATCTTCTCCCTCTGGACACTCTCCAGTTTATCGATGTTCTTATTAAACCTGTTCGCCCCAAAATGGAACACAATACTCAGATGAGGTCAAAGCAAGGTACTGTGGGACAATCACACCCCTACTCTTAGATGTTATTTCATTTTGTTCACTGT
Organism: Phalanger gymnotis; assembly: GCA_028646595.1. Taxonomy (NCBI): domain Eukaryota; kingdom Metazoa; phylum Chordata; class Mammalia; order Diprotodontia; family Phalangeridae; genus Phalanger; species Phalanger gymnotis. The sequence continues at coordinate 21,034,130 of CM053622.1, forward strand.
CTTTTTCTTTCTTTCTTTTTTTGCAACATGGCAAATATGGAAATGTTTTGCATGATTTCACATGTATAATTGATATCATATTGCTTGACTTCTCAATGGGTACAGGAGGAGCTGGAGGGAGAGAGAATTTGGAACTCAAAATATTTTTTAAAATAAATGTTAAAAATAAATAAATAAATAAATGGTTTAAAAAAAAAAGAGAAATTATTCTTGGCTGCTATATCATACCGCTGACTCATATTGAGTTTCCAGTCCTTTCAAACCCCTAGATCTTTTTCTCTCCTTGTCTCCCCCATCTTATACTTGTGAAGCTGATTTGTGTACCTTAGCGCAAGAGTGTGTATTTATCCCGTCTGACTTTTGTCCATGGTCTGAAATAGACTTAAGTATATGAGAAGTAGAATTTGAACCCAGGTCCGCTGACTCCTCATGCTCTAGAACCATATCCAAGCATCCTTGATGTAGCTCCCTCTAAATTAGGGGTAAATTGCCAGTGTATCAGTCCATGTATATTTTTAACATATTTTTTTAGTTTATGACACATTTTGGCAACATGGAGATGCATTTTCCCTGAGCCAAAATGTAGTACTGTAAACCTAAAACTGTGTACTCCTTGGAAGTCTTCGAACCTGGCAAGAAACAGACTCCTAATTATAAGTACCATTTCCAACTTCATGGTTCCATTCCCTAAAAAATTAAAAGCAAGAACTTTTTTTTTTTTTAATGAGGGAATACCAAACTGCTTCCATCACATTAATGGACCCAAATTTCCTTTGAGAACCATGGCCTTGGAGAGCACAAGGAAACACCTTACTAAGGAACAAAATATCAAAGTGAGAAATTCTCTTTCTTTCACAGCCAACATCAAGACATCCATAGGTAATACGCAAACCAAATAGCCATATTCCTCTCCTAAAGTGCATTTGTATGGCACAGCATCCTGTGTGCTACACGCTCCAAACTCATTTGCATTCCTTTTTTAATGTCACTGTCTCTTCCCAACAAACCTCCTCATGGCAAACACTCCCTTGTAATAAAGAGAAACAGTTAGGCCCAACAGACCAGCCCATGGACCAGGCCTGAAAGCATATCCATCATTTATGCAGCCTTCACCTCCCAGCTCTCTAGGGAGAGAGGGGGAATACGTTTTTCTCATCAGTCCCCTGGAGGCATTGTAGCACTCCAGAAAGAGCAAAGGAGAGGGATCCCTAAACCCATATCCAAATCCCACCCCTTCTACCTACTAGCTCACTGATGACTTTGGTCAAATAACAAAATGTCCCTGGCACTTCTTCCTCTTCTCTAAAATGAGAGGATTGAATAAGCTGACCTTTAAGAACTCTTCCAACTGCAAATCTATGATAATCTCTATTCTGACGTCACTTACTGCTCTGTAAGTAAAGTTTTGTTTGCTTTTCAGAAATTAATTGTGTTTATTTTTTTTTGCTGGGACTGGTTCCCCCATCTCACCTCAGCTGGATGTAGGCCCAATGCCATTACTGACTGGCATGAGAGCTTTGACCTACTCCATTTCCAACCTGCTTCAGTTCACCTCTCCTTAGGAAGTCTGGTGATTCTGACTCTCAGGAACTCACCAAATTGGTTTAGTGTAGACACCAAAGTGGCTTAATCCACTCTAGCTCAGAACTACCAATCAATCAACTTTTATTAAGTATCTATTATGTGCCAGGAATTGTGCTTAAGTGCTGGGGATACAAAAAGAGGCAGAAAACTGTCCCTGCCCTCAAGGAGCTTATAATCTAATGCTCAAGGAGATGGCCAGCCTTCACTTCTAGAAGAGCACCCACACTAATAAAATTCATACTTTTTTTTTACATTATTGTCATTTCCCAATGACTCTGTCTGTCTGTCTGTCTGTCTGTCTGTCTGTCTCTCTCTCTCTCTCTCTCTCTCTCTCTCTCTCTCTTTCTCTCTTTCTCTCTTTCTAATAAAAAAAAAAGAAATATAGTTTGGTAAACTAAGCCAACATATTGGCCACGTCTAAGAACAAATGGTTCATTCTGCTCCTATAGTCCACCACCTCTGCTGAGAGGAAAGAACTATGTGTCACCATCAGGCCTCTGAAGTCAATACTGGTCACTGCATTCATCACCCTTCTCATGTTGCTTTCCTTTACCTTTTTGTGTTCTTGGTGTAAACTGGTGTCCCTAATTGTCCACACATAAAAAATAGAAACATCAGTGCATGTCTTCTCCTCCTTGGCATACTACAGATTTTACAATTCATCCATTATTATCCACTTGGTAACACTGGCACATGTTACTTGGCCAACGCAGAAGCAGAGGGACATGGTCCAACTTAAGAGAAGTGGGAGAAAGAGAGAAGCAACAAGGATGAGCCAGATGCTTTTAAAACCTGTAAGAACATGTTGTATTTCCCAAGATGGGTACGCAAGCCAAACTTTATTCCCGCTGTTTTTCTTCTGGACAAGGCCTGTGTTATGTTCAGAGCAAGCAGGTCAATTTCCCCTCCCGTCCATCTGATGATTGGCGTATTGTTTAAAGATGATGAGGAATGATTTTGTGCACTAGAGGAAGTTGGCAATAAAGTTTATTTCTATAAAAAGAAACATGCGGTGAGGATATGGTTTCCTATTCTGACTCAAAGCAGAAGGCAGAGTCAGAAATTCCAACCCAGAGGGTCAGGAAGGATTCCAGGACTTCCTGAATCACATCTGAAGGCATGTTCCCCCTACTCCTTTCTCCTCCCTGTTCTTGCAACTGGCCAACTGGGATTACACAGCTCACACATTTGATTCCACATGTGGCTGTTTCTTATTAAGAATCTGAATGTCCCTTCTTTTCCCTAGGCTTTGTCATTTCTCCCAATTCAGGTGGATAATTCCATTTTGTAACAGAGATGAATTATTCATTCTCTCTGTTAGACCTAAGAAACGGGCACACAAATAAACCCTTTTCTTGGCACAGTATACTTGTTTTTTTAACCTATGGCCTCATATTCTTACCACAGATCACAAAATGCTGGAGAACTGGAACTTTCTTATGTCTGGAATGTGAAGTTTTTCCCATCTGAAGTGCTTTGCTACAGTGACTTGTGGGAAAGTATGGGGAAAACCATTTAATTGACACTTTTCCTAACCTAGAGGCTACCAAGGAATTGTTTGTTGTTATTTAAGAGAAGGAAAGCTCCTTGAGGGGAGGAACTGCTTCATTTTTCTCTATATTCTCAGCACCCGGCAGAGTACCTGGCCACACTAAATGCTTATTACATTCGTTATTCCACAAGTCAATGATTCTTTATTAAGCCAAAAGGCTAGCTAGCTGATGCAATGGATAGAGCACCAGGCCTGGAGTCAGGAAGACCTGAGTTCAAATCTAGCCTCAGATACTTACTAGCTGTGTGACCCTGGGCAAGTCACTTAACCCTATTTGCCTCAGTTTTATCATCTGTCAGATGATCTGGAGAGGAAAATGGCAAATCACTCCAGTGTCTTTGCCAAGAAAACCCCAAATGAGGTCATGACAAGTCGGATACAACTGAACAATAACAACAAATGTGCCAGGAATTGTGCTAAGCACTGGGATTTTTAAAAAGGGCAAAAGATAGTCCCTGTCCTCAAGGAGCTTACAATCTAATGGGAGGACAACATGAAAAAAAATTACATACAAACAATATATAGACTAGATGAATTGGGAATAATCCACAGACAAGGCACCAGCTTAATGCTAGGAACTGGGAAAGGCTTCTTGTAGATCAGGTTTTAGAAGCCAGGGAAGCCAGGAGGTGGACTTATGAGGGAGAGAATTCCAGAGATGGGTGGAGGGGACAGCCAGTAAAAATGCACGATGAGGAGATCAAGTGTCCCATATGAAGAACAGCAAGGAGGCCATTGTCCCTGGCTTTTAAATAGGTGGAAGGACCTGAAGCATAAGAAGACCGATCTTCAGTGAATTGGCAAAACCTTGGACTGAACTGAGCATATGGATTAAAGTCAGGCAGACCTGGCCTTTTTTTTTTCTCCAGTCAATACAATAGGGATCCAATTCATAAAATGTTTCTGTGCCACCTATAAATGATGTGACTAATGGTCCTCTTGGGAGAAAGGCAAAAGTCACTTTAGTTGGTTCTCTTTATTCTTGGTGGCTACCTAGAGTCCTTGCCATTGTAGGGGACAAAGTGTCTTCAGGAAACCCCACCTCACCTTGAAGGTGTGTTTTCCTTTTCCATTTGTGCTTTTCTGATAGTGTGTCACAGGGCTTTCATATTACATGACCTCATTCATTTGCCCTTCCCTTCAGTATGGAATGGTGACTCTGGAGCTAAGGAAAACTGGGTCAGAAGCCTGATTCTGACAATTATGACTTGAAAGAAGTCATGTGGTCATGGGCAAGCCATTTGACTTCTCAACATGGGGAAGATGGTAAGATTTTGGCAAACTCTATTTCATTGACTCCACTTATTCTATTCATTGATTCACTTATTTATTCACTCATCTTGTCCATCTATTCATTACCATTACACATATACCAACCAATTAGAGGAGCAAACAAAAAAAGCATTTATTTAGTAACTACTATGTACCAGGCACTTTGCGGTAGGATGGTACATTGTAGTCTCAAGGGATACGAAGTAGTCTCAGGAGATACAAGAACAAAAATTGAAACTGTTTCTGCTCTCAAGGCATTTACACACCATTGGGTGAAGGTAACAGGGACATGTAAGAGTATGTACAGAATAGATATAAAAACATATTAATGTATATACTGTTTATCTATGAAAATGAGTTACTATACACCAATTTACAAAATGACCACACATATTTAAAGGAAAACAATGTGGGGTCGCCATGAGGAAAGTCACTTGCAAATCTTAGAGCACTAGAGGAATGAAAGTTATTATTTTTCCTCATTAATCCTCTTACTCACTCCATCGTTAATTAATACCCTCTAACCATTCACTCCCTCCCCGTATCTACCCATTCATTCACTTATTCATTCGTTAATTGACTCACTCCAGGCTTCCATTAGTTCACTCCAGTCATCTCTCCATTTATTTCACCTATTCATTCGTTCATTGGCTCCATTCATTCATTCACTTCATTAATTCACTTTCTCCATTTCTCCACTCTACTCATTCTTCCACTGTCTTCATCCATTCAAAACACCAGGCCTAGAGTCAGGAAGGTCTGAGTTCAAATCCAGCCTCAGACACTTAAGAGTTGTGTCAGTTAACCTTTGTTTGCTTCAGTTTCTTCACCTGTAAACTGGAGATCATAATACCACCTACCTCCCACAGTCATCAGGGAGCTCAAATGAGATAATAATTATAAAGCACTTAGCACAATGCCTGGCACATAATAGGTGCCATATAAATGTGAAGTATTATTATTTTTATCTACTTCATTCATTCAATCATTTATTCATTCCTCCAGCAAACATTTGAGTACTCACTCAATGTGGAGTCCTGAGTAGATAGAAATAAATAGAAGCAAGAAAAGCCCAAGGCTCAAGGAGCTTACAATCCAGTGACAGCTCCATACACCAGAGATTCAGACTCCTTTCTAGAGAGAACATGAGAAGATAATATTATGATCAAATTACATTTGGTCTGGTCTATTGAAATAACGTGCCCAGAGATTCTCCATCAGCCTTTACAGCCCATCCCTCCAGATCATGCCAGTAAACCAGAAGGCGGCCATGGTTCCTTCTCTCTTCTGAATGTCTTCCTCTTCAGCCTCATGTCCGATTTCACTCTGAACAAAGCATACTGTGCCATCTCGGAGTCTGCCCGCCCCCGACAGCAAGTGGCACAGAGAGTACATTGAACAGATGGAATGCAACATATATGTAAGGAAATAAAAAAAAATCTGCAAGGAAAGTTGGCTGCAGTTCTGGAATGCACTAAACAGTGGGAAGGGGTGGGGGGAGGAGGGAGACCAAAGGCAGCTAGGATGCCTGCACTGAGTGAGCCGGTCCTTTTACAGCCTCGACCTGTTTTGCCAGGCAAAATAAATATGGCAGTAAATGCCCCCTTTTTACTGGCTTTTGATACCTTGGTGATGCCCTTTGAAATATGACCTGCCCTGGGGTGGGGGGGAGGGGTGTCAGGGATGTCCTTTTAACTGAGTGCAAAAGGATACGTGCCTTCTGGCCAAGAAGTAAGAGGGTCATAGATGGTGGGATCTACCCTATGCATGGGCGTCCTGGGAAACTGGATAATTGCAGCAAGAGAATGAATAATGCTTGTTTATATATCGTTACTCCTGAAGAGTTTATCGGAAATTCAGAGCTCTGCCTCAGGAATCCTGCACTCCATTTCTGAGGTTTATCTTAATATTAGATTCAACTGGTGTTGCTCAAGACACAGAACGACGCAATATGTTGGCTGGTTTCATCAGCTATTGCAGAAGGCGACCTCCAAAGTCCTTTGTGATGGGAAATTGATCGCACCAGCAAGCCAGCAAGAGCCAGCACTTTGGAAATATCTCCTTTGTGCCAGGCACTGGGCTAGATGCTGACTATGGAATGGCATCAATGTTCCTGCCTTCAAAAAGCTTACATTGACCCCTAGGAAACTAGTACATACAAGGTTGTTGTGTGGATTAAATGACATAAGAGATCTAAAGTGTTCTGTAAACCTTAAAGCACCATATAAATACTAGCTATGATGATGATGATGATGGTCTAAATACCAAATATAGATGTATGCATGTCTATTGCTATGTATGTATCATACTTGTGTTATATAGACATGTATGTTGTGATATGCACATGTATGTACACATGTATATTGATATGTGTGTGGCATACACATGCATGTCTGTGTTATGTATACATATTATGCGCATGTGTATTGTGGTATATACATGCATATGTGCATTATGTTTTATATGTGTGCGTATATAAATATGTATGTTGTATTATATATTTTATACGAATGTTATATATACATTGTTGTTTGTTCTTGTTTTTAAAGAGGACTCAATGGCATCACAGCCTGATGTCCTGACTTTCAAATGAATTGGGTTCAAGTGAAGCAGGAGTGCACAAAGTCATCAGCCTCATGCTCTCTTCCTGAGTCATTGAAATCAGTAGCAGAAAAAACAGTCAAGACCACTGGCCATGGCCCAGGATGCAGTGGATGACCTTGGTGTCTTTGATGTCTGACCAAGCTCTGAGCTCTCAACAGCACCTACTTCAGGCACCTTCACGGCCCTCAGAACAAATTGTTCTTACCTGCCCACTCAATGGGGGCAAGTCTTCACGTGTTTGGGCTAGACATTCCCTAACTCACCAATGAGTTTGAGGCCTGTTGGATACCTTCAACCTGATTTGGCTCATCTGCTGAGACGGTTTTACTGGGGTGCATGCTACAGTTTCTTGGAGCCACACGTGAGAGTTGGATGAAAGGTAGACACCAAATATGGATGAGCAGCCCCAAAAAGGGCTTGGCAAGCCCTCACACCAGGGTTCTAGTTGCCCTGAACACCCCATACACTCCAGCTAGGTGGCACAGTGGCTAGAGCTTGGGAGCATATTCTGAGCAAAGATTTCTCTGCACCTGCAGTGCTCTACTTGGCATTATATTCATTGATGTTCAACCACCACTAGATGAAGCTGTCACCATTGTTCACCCTTTTATTCTTAGAGACTAGCACAGTACCCCATACTGTTTTGTTTGGTTTTCAACTGATCCGTGACTTCCTCCACATAAGGCACTCTTTTTTTTTTAATCTTTTTTTTTTTGGGGGGGGGGGGAGGAAAGCAGGGCAATTTGAGGTTAAGTGACTTGCCCAAGGTCACACAGCTAGTAAGTGTGTCAAATGTTTGAGGCAGGATTTGAACTCAGGTCCTCCTGACTCCAGGGTCAGTGCTCTACTCACTATGCCACCTAGCTGCCCCAACATAGGGCACTCTTGAGAGAACACATTCTAACAAATTCAGATGGCTACCTTCTCAGAAACCAATGGTCTTAGAGAGTTTCCTAGAAGCACTGAGAAGTTAGGAGACTTGCCCAGGGTCACACAGCCCTATGTCCAAGGCAGGACTTAGAGGCAGGTTTCTCCTAACTTGAACCCAACTCTCTCCATTGATCAGTCGATAAGCATACATTGGTCCTTTACTCTTAGCCAAACATTGCTCTAAGAGCTGAGAATACAGACAAAAAGCAAAAGCATTCCCTGCCCTCAGGGAGTTTACATTCAAATGGTGTAGACAACATATAATTAATTAGGTACATACAAGATAGATGCAGAGGTCGTGGAATGTGTTCTTGGAGTGTCTTCAACACATAGAGGACAAGGAAAGGCCTCCTGAAGAGGATGGTCTTTAGGTTGGGTCTGGAAGGAAGGCAGGGATTCTAAGAGGTAGAAGAGAGAGGAGGATCCTGTATCTACTATGCCACAGTGCCTTTTATCTTACACACAGTGTAAGCTTAGTGTTTGTTCAGTTGAATTGAGTTTCCTGAATTGACTTGCTAATGGTTAGCATCTGTCCACTGTTCCACGTTCAGTCATTTCAGTCGTGTCTGACTTTTTGTGACCCCATTTGGGGTTTTCTTGGTAAAGATACTGGAGTGGTTTGCCATTTCCTTCTCCAGCTCATTTTGCAGATGAGGAAACTGAGGCAAACAGAGTGAAGTGCCTTGCCCAGGGTTACACAGCTAGAAGTGTCTGAGGCTGGATTCGAATTCCAGTCTTCTTGGTCAGGAAATGCTCTAACCACTGCACCACCTAGCTGCCCCCCAAATGTCTCCCCCGAAAGTCTGGAATACATTCTCTCACCCATACATGCAGAGTCCAAGGGAAAGTGGGCTCCAGCTTAAAAACCACATGTGGCAAAAGAGTAATACTCAGCTGCTGGTCTGAGTCCTCTCTCTGCTTTTGGAGATGCTCGGGAAGTTTCTTTCAGGCATGGCTCTTTACTGGGCTCTTCGTAGAGCTATGACTGCCTCTAGTGAGTCCTTGGCTTCCCATTTGGTCTGCTATCCCAGGAGAAAATACTAGAACAGCAATGGAAAAATAGAAATTGCAAATCCTCCAGACCCTTTGAAGCTTTCAATGTCCTCCCTTGGCCAAGGGAGGCAGAGAGGAGTCCAAGGCCAAAGCTGAAGTACTCTGCTCTCCCCCAGGCAACTCCTTCTCAGGGGGTTTAGCTGGAATGTTCCCTTCTCCTTTCCTGATCACTGGAATCTAAATCTCTGCCAGATGCATGAAAAACTTGGGCTCTGAACCGGTCTTCTATTTTATAGACAACCCACAAGATTTGACACAATTTTCTCAGCCAATGGAAACACTCCTTTGTCATAGTTGCTCCAGTTCATCCAAAGATATTTCACGTTTAATCTAAAGTGTTTAATGGATTGGTTGATTAAGACTTGCTCTCACCTCCTTAAGGTATCTCATCACTTACTTTAAGTGGAGTAGACTGACTTGATTGATTTACTCCATCAACCCCACTCGAATGCAAGTCTAAAAGTGTCTCATTTTGTTCCAATCCCGAATTTAAAAGCAAACCACTGGATTGGTCTGAGTCATGCCTGGACCAGAACAACTATGGTTGAAGCTGGAAGATCTGGGTTGCAGGGTTGTCTCAGAAACTTACTAGCTTTGTAATCCTGGACCAGTCCCTTCATTTAGGTCATAGGGTCCTGGATCTTGAACTGGAAGAAACCTCAGTGACCATCTAGTCTGACCCCCTCATTTTACAGATGAAGAAACTGAGGTCTAGAGAGGTCACACAGTTAGTAAGTGACAGAGCTAGGATTAAAATCCATCTGCCCTGATTCAATATCTGTCACACTTCCCACTGTACTGAGTGAGTTATCTTTCTCAGAACCTTACTTTTCTCATCTGTAGTTGGGGGGGGGGGGCGGGTAGGGATCCTCTGTCTACCTACTTCACAAGATTGTTGTGAGGAATGAGCAATGTTGGAAACCTTGAAGTACTCCCAGGAGGTAATTTTCTTCAGATTCTTAAATTGTAAATCAGATATTGATCTGCATTTAGAAGTTTCCACACCAAGAGTTCTCTGCTCCCAGTAAAATAAATGCTGTGTGGCTGAATGAAATCATGGATCCAGACTAAAAATAAAGAGAAAACAGAACAAGACAAACAACAAACAAAACAATACAAACTGAATATGGGTCATTTCTTCATTTCTTCTTCCTGAAGCCATTCCCAAAGATCTTTCCACATTTTCTGGCTGCCTGAACTCTTAGCAAGTCTTTACCATCTTTTCTTGGAAAAAGTATTACTCAGTTCAGAGAACATGATTTGGAGACAATTTATGTCATGTTTAGCTATGATTTGTCTTTAGCTTGAGTGTCTAAAAATGATGAAAACCAAGAGATCAATGTGATTGGTTAGGAAATAAACCATGTCCTTAGTTCACCTGATGTATTTGTGGGCTACTGCCCTTTGGACCAGGCTGGCTCATCCATGTAATTCTCTGTTTTTAGCAAGGAAAGGGGAAATTCAACAGGTATGAAAAAAATACTTCATTCTCATTATCTAACAGATGTCAGCTCTGAAGCACCTGCCAATAGTGAATTTATTCTCACTCCAATGAAATCCGGATAGTAATATGAGCATTACCCTAAGAAAGATAGATGGACCAAAGGAATTTAGATAGATAGATAGACAGACAGACAGACACACAGACAGACAGACAGACAGACAGACAGACAGACAGATAGATAGATAGATAGATAGATAGATAGATAGATAGATAGATAGACAGACAGACATATGACACAGACAAAACAGACAGAGGGATGGACAAACTGATTGACAGACATATAGGTGGGTTGGCAGAGACAGATGGATAGATAGGCAGATAGACAGTCAGATAGATGAAATTTGTACTCTTGTAGTATAATTCATTACAATAAACATTTATTAAGTGCCTATTATGTGCCAGGTACTGTGCTAAATTATACAAATGAGAAAAAGAGAAAGCCTCTGCCTTCAAGGAGATTATAGTCTAATGGGGGAATACAATACATAAAAGGAAGCTGGAAAGGGGGGAGATAGGAGGAGAACACAGTTTTAGGGGAGCCAGAGGAATGTTATTTCATAGAATTGAATCCAAGCAAAGCAGCTGATGGAAATTAGAGTCACCAGGAAGGCTGCAAGCCCTCTGTAAGAGTAAGCTTTGGGAGAGGTTTGATGTAAACCTCAGACTATGAAGCATGGGCCAAAGGAAGACAGAAACAAGGATAAATAGATTGACAGATACATAGAGAGGCAGATAGATAGATAGACAGACAGACAGACAGATAGATGTTAATCAAGAGATAGCCCCTTTAATCAAAACTAAAAAAAAACAAAATCAAACTGGGAAAGGAAGACCCTCAGGGTTCCTGGCCAAAAGAGAAAGAGTTACTATTTAGTGTTTACATTTACTCTGTGCTAGGAGGGTAGGGACCTAGTGTCCAATCTATGAGCTCCAGAGTGAGGTGAGTTAAAGGCTTGGTTTTTGAGAAAGAAATCTAGCCAGTAAACCTGAAGTTAAGGAGGCAGCCTTCAGCCATCAAAATGTACCTTCCTTTGGGCAGAGCACCGAGAAGGAAAGGGAGAGGGGAGGTGAGGAGGAAGAGGAGGGGAGAGGCAGAAGGAGGAGAAGAGGGAGAGGGAGAGGCTACTCACAGGTTGTGTTTGTCCTTTGTTCTCAAAGAGGACCATGACATCAGGGAAACGATGACATGACTTGCAGTTGACTTTGATTTGAGTGAGGAAGGGCTGTGCAAGGTCACCAACCTCACTTTCTCTTCCAGAGCCATCTGGGTCCAGTGGCCTGATATTCACCAGGACCCTTAGAGATGGCCTAGGATGCATTGGGAGACCCTGGTCCTTTCAGGCTAAGGTCTTTTCAGGTTCTCCCTTTGAGTAAGGTTAATACCTGTTCAGTTAATTGGCCACTCTAAGAAGTTAATCCAGGCATGGTGCCTTTAATCCTTAACTTTGGGTTTACTAGCTAGATTTCTTTCTCAAGAACCAAGCCTTTAACTCATCTCACTCTGGAACTCATAGATTGGATAATAGGTCCCTGTCCTCCTAGCACAGAGTGAATGTAAATATTAAATAGTAACTCTTTCTCTTTTGGCCAGGAACACTGAGGGTCTTCCCCTCCCAGTTTGATTTTTTTTTTTGAGTTTTGACTAAAGGGTCCATCCCTTGATTAACTTCTTCAAGAGCCTTATTCACTGAATGGGCCATTACCTCACTCAAAGTGAGAACCTGAAAAGACTTTAGCCTGAAAGGGCCGGGGTCCCCTAATGCCTCCTGGGCCATCTCTAATGGTCCTGGTGAATATCAAGCCACTGGACCCAGATGGCTCTGGAAGAGAAAATGAGGCTGGTGACCTTGCACAGCCTTCCCTCACTCAAATCAAAGTCAACTGCAAGTCTTGTCATCATTTCCCTGATGTCATAGTCCTCTTCAAAAATGAAGGACAAACACAGGATAGATAGATAGATAGATAGATAGATAGATAGATAGATAGATAGATAGATAGAAAGATAGATAGATAGATAGATAGATAGATAGATAGATAGATAGATAGATAGAGAGGTAGAGAGGTAGAGAGGTAGATAGATAAATAGACAAGACAGGTAGGTAAATGGATGAACATAGATAATAGATAATGGATAGAGAGACAGGTAAAATTTTAAGTGTTTACTTACTATGTACTAGACATTTATGGACAATCACAGCAGAGATAGGTTCCTTCCTGCCTACATGGTGTAGGAGACAGAGTACTGGGTTCAAATCTTTATTTATCATTCTATGTTTCCATTTTCTCATCTGTAAAATGAGTATAATAATGGATTCTCTATCAGAGGGCTGACTTGAGGATCGAATGAAATAATGGATTGTGCAAGGCTCTTTGTAAATTTTAAATGTTGTGTAAATGCCGGCTATTATTTTTTTTACCTTTCCCCAATAATCCTATCAGCTGATTTGGCTTGCAATGTGAACAATAGCCACCTTCTGTTATTGGCAGTCTTCCTAAAGTGCCACATAGGCACAGAATTTTCTACCTAACTTGAGTGAAATTGAAGAAGCCAGAAATAAAATGAGGGTTTAAAAAAAAAAAAGATTAAATTCCTCTGATCCTCTTTCTAGAGGTAAAAGTTGGCATACGAGACACATTTTGTTTCTCCTACTCTTCCATCTATCCTTGTTCCCACCCATCTACCCATGTCCATCCAATCATTCAACAGTCTTTCATTAAATGAGATGCAAGCTGGCCTCTTGGATAATGAGAGCCAAACCCACCTCTAATATATAAGAAAATCACCTGTCCTTTCAGTCTTCTAGGTCAAAATGCAGCCCAGAGGCATCATTGTGGCCTACAATACCATCCATTATCTCTTAACCAAAATAAATCATAACTGGGAAATATTTAACAAAATAAATAAAAATATGACACAATGTAAATGTTAAATATGTGTTTTTCTAAGTCAATATAAGACCTTTAGGAATCCTTATGTATGGTCTAGTGGCAACTGTTTCTAGTTGAGTTGGACATCACTACTCTAGAAGATTGTCTAGCGTGAAATGCCATTCCAGTACAAGAGGAGAGATCCAAAGAAAATGAAGACATGATTCTTGCCCTCAGAGGGAGAAGAGACATGTAGACAATAATCACATAACAACTACAATGCAGAATAAAACCTTCTTCAGGGGAGGGCCTGTTTGTTCCTTTTTTGGGAGGTAGGGTATTTGTTGAATCTCCAGCACTGAGTACAAGGCCATGCCCATAGTAGACACATAATTAATGTTTGTCAAAGTTAGTTCAATGTGATAAAATCATAAAGAAATTACAGTGTCACATCAGATCTGAGGAAAGAAAGCACACTTCTAATGGGGGAGAGGGGCAGAAATCTAGAAAGATTTCATGATGGGTGACAAATCAGCTGGATCATTCCCACTGGGTAGGATCTGGTTACATGGTACAAGTGACTCTACTCACCCTTACCAATAACCATAGTGGTGTTACGTCAATTCCAAACTGAACACATCAGACACATTGAATACATTAACTTGTGAAAAACAAGTAGACCCAGAAGTGGTAAGCACAAATACAAATAATTAGCAATCAGCTAACTGGTCCTATCATCTACTCGTTAACTGCACAATCAGATCTTACAACAAAGCAAAATGAAAAGGGAGAGAGAAAAAGAGAGACCCTTGTCAACTTTGGAAATGATAATTGGCACAATAAAGAGAGATCCACTCTGATGAGTTTTAATTTTCACTTATGATGAATTCAATCATACTACTGCCGCTGACGTCAAAGCCAGAAGTCATTTTGTGCCTGTTTCTACCTGCTGGGTCCATATGTCCACTGGGAAGGATTTGGCAGGCGTTGTGTAAAAGCAGTAATTACTCCAGGGTGCCAGGTCTGCTATGGAAACGTTTCTCTCTCCACTGTCCTCCTGGTTGACCCTTGTCTACAGAATTTAGTGAGGACACAGGACAAGGGTTGGAAGGAATGCAAGGGGTCTCCTTGGCAAGCTTTGCTGATTGACTTCATTCTATACTAGGTTATAGATTTGGCATATTTAATTGACAGCTCAAGACTGAGGACCTAGGTTTCAATCTTTGGGCAATTAGACTTTGCTAACAAACGGTGCTGAGATAGGGCTATTGGAAAGCATGTTGTTTTCATTAGAGCATATATCTATAAGCAAAATGGAGCAGAGGCATAGTTATTAGTTATTGTTCATCCTTCATTTTCAAAGAGGACCAATGACATTATGATGTGATATTAAGACACAGAACGATGCAAAGTCCTGGCTGGCTCCATCAGCTATTGTAAAAGACGACCCCCAAAGTCCTTTGTGATAAAAAATTGATTGCATCAGCAAGTCAGCAAGAGCCAAGCACTTTGCAAATACCTCCTTTGTGCCAGGCACTGGGGTAGATAGTGGCTACAGAATGGCATCAATGTTCCTGCCTTCAAAGAATTTACATTGACCCCTAGGAAACTAGTACATACAAGGTTGTTGTGTGGATTAAATGAGATCTAAGGTGTTTTGTAAACCTTAAAGCACCGTATAAGTACTAGCTACAATGCTGTATGATGTTTACGTAAATACCAAAAATATGTATGTATATGTGTTATATATAAACACATTATATTGATATATACACATGCATACACATGTATATATAATATGTACGCATATGTCTGTGTATATCCATGTATTGTTATACGTGTTATATGTTCATGTGTATGTTATACACCAGAATGTATATGTGATATATATGTGTATTACGTATGTCAGTGTGTGTTATATAGGTATATAAGTATATAAATGTTATATATACATTGTTATTTGTCCTTTGTTTTTGAAGAGGACCAATAATATCACAAGGTGATATCTTGACTTGACTTACATGTGAACTGGATTTATGTGAGGCAGAGACAAAGTCATCAGCTTCTCTCTTTCTGAGTCATCAAAGTCAGTGGCAGAACAAAAGTCAGGACCACTGGCCTTGGTGTGGGATGCAGGGGATGACCTTGGTAACTTTGATATCTGACCAAGCTCTAAGCTCTCCACTGGGCCTGCATCAGTCATCTTCGTGGCCCTTGGAACAAATTGTTCTCATCTGCCCATTCTGCCGGTGGAAGTCTTCCCGTGTTTGGGGCAGACATGGCCCTAACTCACCAAAAGGGTTTGAGGCCTGTCAGTGACCCTCAACCTAGTTTAGTTGTCTGCAGAGAAGATGTGATTGGACATGCTACAGTTTCTAGGAGCCCCATGTGAGAGTTGGCTGACAGGCGGACACCAAATGTGAGTGTGGTGTTCAGAGAGGACCAGCACTTCTGGTGTGAGGGACATCCAGTAAAGAGATATGCATTTATAGGATTGCTCTCCCTCTCCCTCTCTCTGCTCCACCCAAAGGAGGTAGATAGCTGAGGCTTCTTTAACTTTGGGTTTACTGGCTAGATTTCTTTCTCAAAAACCAAGCCTTTAACTCACCTCACTCTGGCGCTCATAAATTGGACACTAGGTCCCTGCCCTCCTAGCACAGAGTGAATGTAAATATTAAATAGTAACTCTTTCTCTTTTGGCCGGGAACCCTGAGGGTCTTCCCGTCCCAGTTGGATTTTTCTTTTTAATTAAAGGGGTCATCCCCTGATCAACTTCTTAAAGAGGCCTATTCACTGAATGGGCATTACCTCACTCAAAGTGAGAACCTGAAAAGACCTTAGCCTGAAAGGGCCAGGGTCTCCCAATGCATCCTGGGTCATCTCCAGTTGTCCTAGTGCATATCAAGCCACTGGACCCAGATGGCTCTGGAGGAGAAAGTGAGGCTGGTGACCTTGCACACAGCCCCACCTCACTCAAATCAAAGTCAACTGCAAGTCATGTCATCATTTCTCCGAAGTTATAGTCCTCTTTGATAACAAAGGACAAACACACACACACACACACACACACACACACACAGATTTAGAATTGAGGACATCAGTAGTCATTTAGTCAGTCTTCCTCTCATTTTACCTAGGGGGAAACTGAGGCCCAGAGAGGAGGCAGCATGGTCCAATGGAAGGAAGGCTGGAGTCAGAGAACTGGGTTCCTTGGACAAGTCTTTTGGCCCCTGTGGGACACAATTTCCTTATGTGTAATACAAGGAACTTGGAGTTGATGACTTCCAGGGCAGCTAGCTAGCTGGTGGTGCCATAGCGCACAGAGGGCCAGTCCTCATCTTCTTGAGTTCAAATCCTCAGACATTTACTATCTGTGTGAACCTGGGCAAGTCATTTCACCCTGTTTGCCTCAGTTTCCTCATCTGTCAAATGAGCTAGAGAACGAAATGGCAAACCACTCCAGTACCTTGTCAGACACAACTGAAATGACTGAACAACAACAACGTCCCTTCCAGTTCTAAAGTGATAATTTTTATAAATACTGCTTTTAGATGGGCCCTTAGAACAGAGAATATAACAGCTAGGACTGGCCTTAGAATGCTGAACATCAGAGGGCATAAACAGAAAGTTTTGGACTGGTACTTCCCATATAAACTAATTTTGGATTAGAACTTGGATCGTCTGATTCCCATTCAGGAGCTGACTCGGCTCTCTGGTGATATCTTTTTCAGCCCCATATTCCACCCCCCCCCCATAAGCAAATGTCACCAGTATGCTTTTCATTCAAGTTTGGTGCACTAGGAGATGTTCTTATTCTCTAAGACTACAGTGTAGTAAAAGGATTTAGCTACCACTAATTGACAGACTACTTCAGGACACTAGTTTATACCCTACCTTGGGAGGGAGGAGATCTCCCAGTTAGCAACATTCTACATAATGCTAGTTAATATTATTAATAAATCTAGTCATTGTACCATTACTGTGGTTCATTTCAGGATTTGGGAACAGAAAACACTGGACTGGTATTCCCCATCCAAACTGTTTACTAGGGGGATATACCAACTACCATCCTGGATTATTTCTCAAAGGGAACTCATTGACTTGGCTGCACGGTTAAGATTTGGTTATACTGTCAGGGGTAGGATGGCGTTGTGGATTGAGTGTTTGGCTTGGAGTCAGGAAGATTCAAACCTGCCTCTGCTGATTACTAGTTGTATGACCTTGAAAAGGACATCACTACTGTGCCTTAGGCCCTTCCCTAGGATTTATCTACTAAGTCATCTGCCTTGATGGAGGGAGTTCTCACCTTGAAGAAGTCACAGATTATTCAGTGGTACAATCAAAGACTCCTAGTGCCAGCAGAGGCTTTAGAAAGGAAACAGGGGGTTACAATTGACCAGGTAGGAGAAGCACAGGGTTTGATGCCTGTTTCTGACTCTAATAGAGTCAATAAAACTTTATTTTAAAATATAAAAACTACTCTTAGCTTGTAGGCTAGACAAAAGCAGATGACAGTGGGGATTTGGCATGTAGGCCGTAGTCTGCTGACCCCTGAAGCGCCTAATTTGCTATGTAATCTCAGGCCAAGACTTTTTTTTTTTATCTCTGTCTCCACTATACACTTATCCCTTCCACTTTGTGAGGATTAGGAGTGCAGCACCCCTAAGATCTGGAAAATCCACCAAAAAAATATTGGCCTTCCCTTCATATCAGAGAAGAAGCCTGAATTATTATGGTATTAAGAGATGAAATATGTTGATGTTATGCAATGTTGTACATATATTTTATGCATTTTTGAGTTTTTTAACTTTATCTGTGTCCTCCGCTGGCCTTCACCCATCATCTGCAGCTTCCTCAAAATTCCCTCCAAATTCCCATTTAATTTCTTATGCCAATCTGCTATGTATCAAAACCATGATGGGGAAAGTTGTGATGTAGAAGGGATAACTGTGTATGATTGAGATCAGGAAAGGACTGGAAATATCATCCAATCCAAGTCAATCATGTTACAGATGAGGAAACTGGGGCCTAGAAAACCAAAGTGATACATAGAAGTATCAATTAAACAATCAACTAGCATTTATTAAGCACCTGCTGTGTACTGGGCTCTGGGTATACACAAAGAGAGACAAGAAACAGTCCCTACTTTCATGGAACTCTCAGTCTAATGGAGGGCACAACTGAGTACAAACAAGATATATGCAGAATAAATTAGGGGAAGCAATATGATATGATATGATAAAAATGATATACAATATGATACAATATGATATAATATGATATATTATGGTATAATATGGTATAGTATGATATCATATGATGTGATGTAATATAAGGAAATGTGATACAAAATAATATAATCTAGTATCATATACTATACAAGGTAATATAATTTAATATAGTATAGTATAATATATGATATACTATACTATGCTACATAAGGTAACATAATATAATGTAATATAAGGCAATGTGATATAAGGTAATATAGTATAGTATAGTGTACTATAAGGTAATATAGTATAGTGTAATGTGATATGCTACTCTAGACTATACTATATAAGGTGTTATAATATAATATTGTATAGTATACCATACTGTAAGGTAATATAATATAATACAGTATCGCATATGTATGGGATGTATATGTATAATATGATACAATGTAATGTAATAATCTCAGAGGGAAGGTACTAGCATTAAGTGGGACCGGGCAAGGCATCTTGCAGAAAGTGAGGCTTTAGCTGAAACTTGAAGGAAGCCAGGGAAGCTAGAAGGAGGAGGAGATGAGGAGGGAGAGTTTCAGGTGGGGGTAAATCTAGTGAAAATGATCAGAGCTGGAGAATCCTGTGTGAGGACCAGAAAAGAGGTCAGTGTCATGAACTGATAAGCTTTTGCGAGTGGGGAATAATGTGAAATAAGACTGGAAAGGTAGAAGGGGCCAGGTTAGGAAAGGGTATCAAAGTCTAACAGGATTTTCTGTTTGATCCTGGAGAGGATCTGGAGCCCCTGGAGTTATTGAATAGTGAAGGAGGATTGAGCCCTGGTTGGACCTGTACTTTAGCAAGATCCTTTTGACAGTCAATGAGCATTTATAAAGCACTTGCTGTGTACCAGGCACCGGGCGGAGACCTAGGATCAAGCCTAGATCTTTTGACCATTTCCAGACAACACCACCTTCATTCCATCTGTCTTTCTCACCCCCTCCCACCTGGGTCCCTGGTTTCTGAGAAATAAAGTTATTTTTGACTCACCTAGCTTGGAATCGGACCTCCGTATAACTTTCTGACCATTCCCTCTCTCCCCTTCCCACCTCCCACCCCCGTTAAGATGCAAGCTCCTTGAGGGGAGACGCTATCTTACTTTTGTAATTTTGTATTTGTATCCCCAGACCTTAGTACAATTTCTGGGACATAGGACCAAACGCTTTATCATTCATTCATTAACTTATTGATATCATTCAAAAACTGGTCAAGAGAGAAGACTGAACTTGATTTTTGGTGCCTCCTAGATGTAATGCATAATTACAAAGGATTATTAAGTGCCTGCTATGTGAACAGTGCTATGACAGGCACCTGGGGCATGATCGTTATAAGGATTAGGCTTGTGATTTCCATAGTATAAGGAACTCCGGAAAGTGGACATTGCTTCTACCAATGCAGGTCAATATCTTCTCTGAGGTTTGGAAAATTTCCTAGTGCATGGAGAAATTCAGTGACTTGCTTGGGGTCATACTAGCTCAACTATTATGTATCTGCAGTAGTCCTTGAACTAAATCTTTGTAACACTAAGCTCAGGGACTGAAAGACAAAAAACTGAGACTGTCCCTGCCTTTGAGGAGCTTACAGTCTTGGGGTAGGAAGGCAGAATTCAGCATTTCAGGATAACATTCATTACTAGGAAAACCTCATTATCCTGTAAGAGCCTATCTACCTCGTCACTGCTCTCTGTCCCTCCAATTAAATGGTGGAGCCATGAATGCCCAAATCTCCATTTAAGGAGGGATTTTAATTAACCAATCAATCAATCGATTAATTAATTAGTGATTTTAGCTCAGAACATCTCCTTTCTCATCTTATTGTACCACTCTAGATCATCTCTGACTTCTCTTCCCGCTCCTGGGCCACCTCTCCCACCTTTTTAGCTTCTTTTTGAGTGTTCTCTTTCCCCATCAGACTGAAAGCTCTCTGAGGGCAGGGACTGTCTTTTTTTCATATTTGTATCCTTAGCACTTAGCACAGTTCTTAGAACATAGTAGGTGCTTAATAAATGTTTATCGACTATTGATTGTAATTCTGCGATATAAAAATAATAGTAGCTAATGTTCTTATGGTACCTACCATGTGTCAGGTAACACTAAGAACTTTACAATTTATCTCATTTGATCCTAACAACAACCCTGGGAGGTAATTGCTATTATCTTCCCCTTTTACAGATGGGAAAACTGAGGCAAATGAGTTAAGTGATTTGCCCAGGGTCACTCGACTAGTAAGCATTTGAGATCAGATTTGAACTCTGGTCTTCCAGAATCCAATCCAGACCTGGGACTATTCACCTTCATACCTATACTTGACACTTTAGGCATAAAACCTTTTGTTTTTTTGTGGAGGAGGCCCAGAGAGGTGAAACAATTCTCCAAAAGACTTATAAGCAGTAAATAATAGATTCAAAGCCAGCCCCCTTGGGTCAAAACCCATTACTCTTTCCCCTATCCCTTCTTTTCCTGCAATCTGAAACTGTTTTTAGTTCTTTTATGAGTTCACTGTCTTCAGATTGACTCTGGGATGGAAGGGAAGAAATTGACGCCTTCTGTGCAATTCTTCAAACATTAACAGGGAAGTGATTTTCCAGATGGGCTCCGCTGGCTGAGAGATGTCCTATCACATAAGCAAAATGCCATTACTGGCTATTGGAACAATTAAGCTCAACCAAAGTTGAGATATTTTATTAGGGAGCTATAATTCCTCATCAGGCTAATATCTTAAATTGCCAAAAGCAGCAAGTGGTAATAAAAGAGGATTTCCTCCATAATCCCTTTTAAAAGTAGGTACTTGTAGTGACTTGAAATCTTGGGGAAAGCAGAGGTTTCATTCCCAGGATAAGGACGAAGGGCTGCTGGTGCTGGGAGAGAACAGAATTTATCCTTGCTGCCTTTTTGTTGTATTTCCAATATGATGTTTGATTCTCTCTCTCTCTCTCTCTCTCTCTCTCTCTCTCTCTCTCTCTCTCTCTCTCTCTCTCCCCTTTGGTGTCTGTCTCTGTCTCTCCATCTTCTCCTTCTTCTTCCTCTCTGACTTTATCTTAAAAATCACCATGAATTTATTAAAAGCTGAGTGTGGTCTAAGGGACAGAACCCTGTGCTCCACATGAGTCATGAGATCTTCATCTGAATGTTGGCACTGACACAAGCATGCTGTCAGACCTTGGGTCAATCACTTCCCTTTTCCAAGGATCACCAATCAAAAAATCAGAAGAAACTTCAGAACTCATCTAATCCAACCCCTTTATTTTATAAAGATGTCACACACAATGTAAGCGACTGAGGAAAAATCTAAGCCCATGCCCTCTGACACCAAAGTCTATTCTTTCTGCTACAAGCTGCTTCTCTGTAAGAGGCTGGGGGTTGGTTTTGCCTTCTTTATGTGATCGAATATAGCACCTGCTAAGTGCTTGATAAATTCATGTTGATTGATTAGAATGGCAAAGTATGGCCTGAAGTTTGCTGACCTCTGGATTGGATGACCTATCTCTCATGACCCTTTTAACACCCAAAGTTCCAGAATTCTTACCGGTCTACTAATTTGGTCATGAAAGGGGCTCTTTTTCCAGATTCATACTTCAGGGCTTAGCTTGCTTATTTCTGAGGTATTCATAAGCACCTTTAGGAGAGTGGCAATGTAAATGGAGTGTGTGTGTATGTGTGTGTGTGTGTGTTTGGGGAGGGAGAGTTGCACAGCCTTCACTCTTGCTCCAAATTGATCTAGAGTAAATATGGCTTCAGAGTCTAAGCTTTTAGGCCTTCTCTGGTGGCTTCTAAGGTTCTTAGTTTCCCACTAATGCTCAGAAAATGATAAATAATAGCAATAATTACCTGGAAAAATCTAGAATTACCTTTTTTCTTATCTTAAAAGAGAAACATAATTGCATGTATTTCTGTTTAGCTTTAAGTCGTATTTTTGGCTTTAGCTTTAGGTAATTACCATAGTTGACTCATGAGGAAAGATAAAAGGCAACACCGATTGCATTGCATACCTGGGCTGCTACTTGGACAAATAGGGTCTGGCAACCAGAGAGCAAATGCTCCTTTCCTGAGCGAGCAGAAACCCCACATTAAAGAATTTTGAACCAATTCCTCTCTTAAGAGGTGGACTCTGGCTGTGTCTACACAACACTCCAACAATGTAGTAACAACTAAAAAGTTGACCTAGAACTCTGCCAAGAGTTCTCAGTTTCCGTATAACTGGGAATTTGGCCTCGTGGAGTAAAGGCAAATGATCTAGATGATTAAGTGAATTTTTCTCTTGTTATTCAGATGTTTTGGCATGGCAAAGATGTTTTGGTTTAAAGACGAAACACAAGCTAATACCTGCAGCACAGGGGAATGAACAATTAGCACATTCATGAATTGGTGGGGTTTAAAAAAAATATTTCTAATGTGAAGTCGAACAGTCTGTTAACTTAAGACTTTATACCTTGATTACAGGCATCTTACAAGAAAGTGTTGACTGAACCTAGGTCCTGGCTATGAAATTGACTTCTTTGATATTGCTGGAATCTAGGATTTCCTACATATGATCATTCCCTCCAATGATACAAATCATCACCTCTCCTTGACCTGGGGGGGTAGGGGGGAGCAATCTTCCTGAGCTGATGTGACTGAAAATATTCATCATCATTCTGTCTCCCACCCTTGCACAGGTGGTGGCCCATGCCTTCTCACTGCCATTTTGCAGTCTCCCTCTTGCAATTCATCTGTATTAAGTTCTCTACATACTCCCCCCCCCCCATCCCCATTCCTACAAATGCTTGAGGTTGGGGATTGCTGTAGTTTTATCTGATTATATCCGGGGCCTACCACAATGCCTGGCACATAGTAGGCACTTGGTAAATGTTTGTCCATTGGTTCACTTGAAGAGGATCCTCTTTCAATCATACTTGTGAATTTCCCAAACATTTTCATTGACTGTTGGGCAGTAACGATTTTAATGAAGGCAGGATGCCTCCCTTGAAACCAAATAAATAATTAGTCTTGCCAATTAAATTGTATTGCCTGACACTAACACAGCCTTATACTTCTAATTATCTCTGACTCTTATTGTCATTGTAAGGGAAAGGCAGAGAGGGTTCTTGGAAGCCCTTTTTCCTATCTCCCCAGGAATGACTGAACACAACCCCTGAAAGCTCTGGATCGCTGTAGCAAGTGCCTGCCCGGAGGTGGGCAGCCTGTTCAGTTTTCACTCCTGTTCATCAGAACCTAGGTTCCCTCAGCTCTTTTCTTTCTCTAACCCTAACCCAAAGCTCCATTTCTCTTCTTCTGGCCCCCCTCGTCTTACTCTTCCCTCCCCCACTTCCCTCCACCTCCACACACCATTAAAATGGCACAAAAAAAAAAAAAACCAGACAAGGGGTCTTTCTTCAAAGCAGTTCTCCTTCATCTCATAAATTCTCAGCCACTGCTGGATTGCTGTGACTAAAGCAGCAACAGCCCCCTCTGCTCTGCAGATACAAAGTGGGGTGTGTGTTGTCTACCCACGTGAGGTCGGTCACGGGGGCAGTTTGCCTCCCAGAAATCTCCAAGAACAAAATACCCCAGCAAGTACCAAGAGAAAAATGTCCACATGGTCATAGAATCCAAACGATCCAAGAAAAGACAAAGGAAAAGAGATAGAGAGAGGACAAAACAGTGAAAAGGAGATGGGGAGAGAAATGAGTCTATCCATTATTAATTTGAAGAGAAGAAAATGTGATGCCTCCTCCCCGGGACCTTCTTGTCCCCTGCCCCACCCCCAGCCAGGAAACCTATAGTCATAAGGACCAGGCATGACAGTTTCAGGGTTTGTCTGGGCTTTTTTTTAAAACATAGATTTTAGTAAAATTAATACATAATAGCATAATTTCACTCGTATATTTATTTGTTCATCGTGCATTCATTCATTTTTATAGATGGAAAGGGCTTTAGACACAAAAAGGAACCTGGAATGTTGGAGCTAGGAGGGGCCTTAGAACAAGGAATATCAATGCTGGGAGGGCCCTTAGAACAGGGAATGTCAGGGTTGAGAGTAGCCTTAGAATAGGGTATGTCAGAGTTGGGAGGGCCTTAAATGAAAAAAAAAAACAAAACAAAGGCTTTACATTAGTGGTGGTAATGGGGAGCCACTAGAGTTTATGGGGGGAGGAAAGGCAGTATATGGTCTGACCTTCACTTTAGAAAATCGTGTTAGCAGTTAATTGTGGGGAGGATGGTTTAATGGGGAGAAACAAGGCAGGCAGAAGACCTGAAAAACAGAATGTCAGAGCAGGGAGGGCCTTAGAACAGGGGGATATCAGAGCAAAAAAAGTATTTTAGAATAAAGAATATCAAAATTGGGAGGGACCTTGGGATCGAGAATGTCAGAGCTGGGGGGAGGCCTTGGAGATCACTTAGAAATGTTCTCATCCCCTCACTCTACAGATCTCTAAGTTTCCTTTTGCCTTCCCCCCCACCTTTTTTTGGGGAAATAGCATTTCCCATCCTACTTTATGGAGAAATTATTCAGTGTTTCACATTTTTAAGCACTAAAATTATTCCAACTGTTCATTCTAATTCTGTAGACACAACTCAGCTTGTACAAATGTCCCTTCCTTTCATTTTTGGGTGGATTTTTACATGTTACAGGCTTCCAGTTTCATTGCATTATCTTTTGGGGAAGAGAGAAATTTGAGATCACTTGGTCCTTTGCTACCTCCCACATTAAGCGGTACACAGCCCTGACTTCCAAGACAACCCTAATATAGCCTACCACAGTGTAGTGAAATAAAGCTTGTAGTGAAATCTCTCTCTGTCTCTCTTGCTGTCTTTCTGTGTCTCTCTGACTCTGTCTCTCTCACTCTCTATAACTGTCTCCCCATCTTTGTCTCTGGCTGTGTTTGGGCATCTCTCTTGTATTGTAAGTAAAAAAAAATCTGTTGACTAGCTACAGTCTCAGAGTTTTTCTTTTATGTTCCTACTGCAACAGTAATGAATAGAACCATAGAAATGATCTCAGAGGTCACTTAGTCTAGTGTATTCATTTTAAAGATCAAATAATCAACACATTTATTTATTAATTGCCTATACCCCATGCACTATACCAAATACCAGGGGATACAAAAGCAGAAAAGAAAAGAGAAGAAAAGAAAAGAAACATTCCCTGGCCTCAAGGGGCTTACATTCTATTAGGGATGGGGGAGGAGAAGTAACACATATTACATAGATAGAAATACATACTAAGTAAAAAAGGTGAAGTGTTTTATAAACTTTAAAGGGCTATAATATATAAATATCAACTATTCTTAAGAGCCTAGTCTAAGTTTTAGGCATAGGGAATCAAATAAGTCATCTAGCTCCACCCCAACCCAAGTTTGGGCAAATCATTGGATGTCTCTTGAACCTCTCTTTAGTCTTAAGTTTTCTCATCTTTAAAATGGGTACAATAAACATCATCCCAAGGTTACCTCATGCAAAGGGCATTGAAAAGTATCAAGTACTAAAGGAAATGTGAGCTGTTATTCAAAAGGAAAAGGGAACAGGGACTGATTTGAAAACAGGCAAAGAAAAGATTCCGTGATTTTAAAATCCCACACCATGAAGAGTACAACATGTAAAATTCATTTTCATACCTAGAAGTGATACTGTCACCCAATCTTGATTAACCAAAAATATTATGCCAGCACCCATCTAGGTGGGATGGAAGTTAAGAAACAGAACATATGACATTGTGAGAACACTTTTAACTAATATAAGAAGGATGTGCTTCAAAGGGGCTTAGGAGAGTCAGATGGAATCGAAGGGGGGGAAGAGAGAAGGAAGGGGGGAGGGGGAGAAGGGAGAGAGGAGAGAGAACGAGATAGATAGAGAGAGAGAGAGAGAGAGAGAGAGAGAGAGAGACAGAGAGACAGAGAGACAGAGAGGGAGAATGTTAAGGCCACATTAATGGAGATAAAGGCTTCCTTTGTGCCACAGTCCTCCAAAGCAATTGGGCTTACTGTTGGATACAGCTAATTCCAGCTTTATCAAGAAATACCATAGCTGCCAGGGGAGAAGGAGGGGGGAAAAAACACAAAACTTCTGCCTGGCCCCCATAGCCAACCCCTGTGAGTTTGGCAGGAGTGAGTATAGCTGAGTTGGTTCCAGGACTATATTTTTCAATTCCTGTTTTAACAGTCATAAACGCCTCCTGATGCCAAAGCAGAACATGACTTTAATCCAGATAAAATAAAATTCTTAAACCCTGAAAACTATACCGAGATTTACAGGCCAATTTAGAAAGTCGGAGACCTTTTTTTTTTTTCCCAAGGGCTTTACATTCCACATGGCCCATTGTGGGGATTACATGATTGGCCATTCTCAAGGAGATGGGGTCCCATGACCCATCACTCATCACTGGAGTTTCATAATCTTCAGGTCAAAGATAACATGTTTGCCTCTTCTCATGTTCTCCTCATCTCCCTGCCCTCTGCCTTCAAGAATATTAATGCTTTCCAGTTTTTCCTTCTTTTTCCCCTCATTCATTCCTTCCTACCTCCTTGACTCAATCCACTCCACTCCCATCTGATAAAAACAACAAGGCAATGTGGTATAGTGAGTAGAGCACTGGACCTAAAGTTAGGAAAGTCTGAGTTTGAATCCTGCTCAGCTACTTATAAGTTTTGTGACCATGGGCAACTCATAACATTCTTGTGCCTCAGATTTTACATGTGTAAAGTGAAGAGGTTGGACTTGATGGCCTTCAAGGTCTCTTCCAGCTCTCTCAATTTATGATCCACATTAAATTTATCAATTGTGTTTTTCTTTTCTTTACCTGGACAAGTCATTTCTTTCTTAGCCTCAATTTTTCTTCTGTAAAATGGGGTTAGTGATAATACCTGTGAGTATCGATAAGACAATATATCTGCAGAAGAAGGTTGCTTACAAGTCTTATAGGAATGAATGAAAACACTAATGATGGTGATGATGATAGGGATGTAGTTGTAGGGATGGTCTCATAGATGATGGATATAGTGGTAGAAAATATGACCAAGAATGCAGAGTAAGCGACTAGTTGTATAATCAGGGCATTTCATCTTGCTTTCCTCATCTATAAAATGGGAATGACAGTAATTAATACTTCAGTGTTTACCATTTTGTCTCCTGAATTTTTATCTATTTTCTGTTCAGATGTCTGTCCCACATCCTCCAAACCATCAGACACAGCAGAACAGGGAGGTAGGGCAGTAGATAGCAAACCAGCTCTGGAGTCAGGAGAATCTGAGTTCAAAATCTGGCCTCAAACACTTACTAGCTGTATGACCCTGGACAAGTCATTTAATCCCAATTTCCTCTATTTTTTTCTACTGTTGAACTTAAATATGTTTTGCTTGCAGATTGTTTTAAGAACATCATTGAAAAGGGAAAAAAAAAGTCCTAGAAGAAATTCCCAGAACATCATAAGGCATTATCTCAACTTCTTTAGGGTCTCTTGACTAGTAGAGCTATTGGCTCATGACCTAACAAACAAGAGACATTGTAGAGTAGTAGCTCCACCCTACCCACAGGCTACCCAGGGACTGGCTCCTCCCTGCTGTGATTCTCTGGGACCTGAGGAAAATACCTTCCTTTCCTCCCCCCTCATCCAGTTACCAAACCCTCCTGGTAGAGTGTCTCATTCCTCTCCCTCACAGGTATCAGCTTTCTGATAAGTGACAAAAAGAGTCAATGATCGGATAAACTAATCTTTGCTAATGAGTTAACTAATAATAATAATAGCACACTTGCGTCAGCTTTGAACCTTGCTGAGCACTTTCTAAATCAGGTCTATTATTTCATCTGAGCCTCAAAAATGTCCTGCCAAGTAGCATTGTTCCCATTTTACAGATAAGTACTCTTTCCTGGTAACAAAGTCAATTAATCAAGAAGCCAGATAGGAAGTCCCAGTGTAGGAATGCCCTCTACCAGACACAGATGCAGAGCTCTAAGAATAAACAGAGTTTATAGGCTTAGACAGTTGCCTAAGGCACAGAGAAGAGAATAATATGCTCATAATCCCTTAGTCAGTAAATCGGGACAGGGTATAAACTCAGGTCTTCCTGACTTCAGGTCCAACAGTTATCCCCTATGCCCACTGACTCTGTCCCACTTGGGAGTCTATAGCTCTTTAAGAAAGACTCCTCAAGAAAAGCATTTTGGGATTAGGAGTTAGGTTTGAATCCTGCCTCTGATGTTTACTGGTTGTGTGACCTTGGGCACATCTATGAACCTCAGTTTCTTCATCTATAAAATGGGGATGAAAATAATATCTAGCACCACAACCAAGAATTTTTGCACCTGGCCAAGTACCATAAACATTCCCCAGAAAAAAGTGACATAAAAGGTACTCCTAGTTGGGGATTGAGGGTAAGATATTAACCCATAGTGGAGGGAGAGGCCTTGGAAATAGATATGAAGCAATTGTCAAGGAGGCCACTATGAGTAAGGTTTGGAACTAAATTCAGCCTTCTCTCTGGCAGCTTCCTATTTTAACATTTTATCCATGCTAAATTTTATTCCTATGCTGAAGGGCTTCAAGCGTTACCAGTACCCTTCACATTCAGCACCTTGGAGCAAAACTCTGATCACTCCACCCTAGTTATATTTCTGATAATAACTATTACCTTCCTTAACAGTTCTGTCATGAGGGTCAAATGAAACAATAGATGTAAAATGTTTTGCAAACCTTAAAGCACCAACTTAAAGGCCAACTCTTCTTAATCAATCAATCAACATTTACTAAACACCTACTATGCACCAGGCACTGTGTTAAGCACTCTTTAAGGGATCAGTCTTAGTTTTAAGCATGGGCAGGCTATACTTTTGGGACAGGTAGACCTCAAATGCTACTTTTTGGTGTCATGTTGGAGAAGTATCTCTGCAGGATAATGGAAAACAGAGTTGAAAGGGACCTGACATTTATCTAGTCCATCTCCCCCACCCAGGAAAGGAATCCCTTCTCTGGTAAACCTGACAGATGGCTCTCCAGCGTCTGTGCCAGTTTCTCTTATTTTCTCTCTATAGATGAATAGAATATTAACAATAGAATAAAATATTGACTGTAGGCCACCAGCAAGGTACAGCAGAAGAAGTCCTGGGTTTGGAATCAAACAGCTATGTGTGCTGACTTCCTGTGGTGCAATTTCTTCTTCTGCCTCAGTTTAGTGATTCCTAAAAGGTGGATAATAAACCTACCCGTCCTACTTTCCTCATAGGATAAAATGAGACATTGGGTGTGAAAATGTTTTGTAACCACAATGCACTATAGAAATGTGACCTAGGATATTGTCATGCATCTATGTCTTCAATGTCTGCAGTACACTACCTTCTCAGAACCCTCAGGATCTTTCAAAACCCAGCTCATTCACCTATCACACTTCCCACCTAAGGCCTTCCCTTGTCCCCAGAGTTGTTCATGATTGTCGTTATTCAGCTAAGTCCAACCCTTCATGACCCCATTTGGGATTTCCTTTGCAGAGATACTGGAGTCATTTGCCATTTCCTTCTCCAGCTCATTTTACAGATGAGGAAACTGAGGCAAACAGCATCAGGTGACTTGCCTAGGTTCACACAGCTAATTAGTGTCTGAGGCTGGATTTGAACTCAGGTTTTCCTGACTCCAGACCTAATACTCTATCCACTATGCCACCTAACTGCTCCTGTTAGTGATTGTTCCTTCTTTATTTTGTGTAACTCTCTGTGTGTACACATATGTGCACACACATATGTATACAGTATATATTTGTATAACTTTGCATATATACATGTGTGGGCATGTATGTATTTGTGTGACTTTGTGTATCTTTATTTGTATAACTATATATGTAAACGTATGTGCATATTTATGTAACTTTGTATGTCTGTATTTGTATAACTTTGTATATATGCATATGTGAATTTGTGTAACTTTGTATATCTATATTTGTATAATTGAATATATGTGTATATTTGTGTAACTTTGTATATCTGTATTTGTATAACTTTGTATATATGCGTATGTATGTTTGCGTAACTTTGTATATCTATATTTGTATAACTGAACATACGTGTATTTTGTGTAACTTTGTGTATCTACATTTGTATAACTTTGTATATATGCATATGTATGTTTGTGTAACTTTGTATGAGCTGGGCTTAGAATAAAGAGTCAGCATGATATAGAAACAAGTCTGGCCATAAGCTATAGAAACAGAAGACCTGGGTTCAAATTCCACCTATGACATTTCTTCTTTTTTTTTTTCCTTATCCTTGCCTTAAATTACTGAATGGGCATTGCCTCAGACAAACTGAGACCACTTAAAGACCTAAGCTTACAAAGCCCAAGGTCTCCCATTGCATCCCATCTCCAGTTGCCCTGATCTATATCTTGTCACTGCACTCAGATGATCCTGGAGGAGAGAGTGAGGTTGATGACTTTGCACAGCTCTGCCTCACTTAAGATCAATTCATTTGCAAGTCAAGACATCACCCTCCCCGGGTCTTTGGTCCTCTTCCAGAACAAAGGGCCAACAAGAATAACATTTTCTACCTGCTTGATCCTGGGCAAGTCACTCGGCTTCTCTCTTTATCTATGAAACGAGGGAGCTTGGAGTAGGTAGGCTCTGTGGGCCCTTTGGGTTCTCGGTTTATGACCTGGGTTTAGTTTCCTCCTCCGGCACATACTGGGTATGTGATCTTGACCAAATAACTTCTTCTCTTAACACCCAAGGCTACTTCTTGAGAGTATAAATTACAGAGAAATTTCCAATCTGGATTAGTAGAGGGAGTCCTTTCCCTGGCAGTTTCCTATGCTAATGAAATCATTGGTTAGGAAAATGCAAAACTTTGCATTTCATTAACTACATATACTTCTTACAGTCCCCTCTCCCTCCAGTAGAAGGGAAGCACTTTAAGGGCAAGGACTGTTTGGTTTGCATCTTTGGGCTTAATAAATGTTTTTTTTTTTAAATTTTATTGAGACCTTAATTAAAATCTCTACCACCAGTCAAAGCACAAAGACGTGCAAAGGTAAAAAGGGGAAATGAAACCACCCATAGGTGGATGGATTTCATGTGACCGGTTCCTCTTTCTTTTTCATCTCAGGGACCACTGTTGTGGCCATTTAAAATATTGTTCAATTTCCCTCTGGTGATGTCTGCCAATGAGAATTGCTAGCTGTGTCCTCCAGCAGCTAGCAGGGGATATGGATTATGATGATAATTACTTTGTGTTCATTTCAACTGATGGGGCTTGTAATTATCATTATTTATTATCACTACAGTTAAACCTCACTCATTCAGACCAATTTGCAGAATAATAGTACCAACATATTACATCTATATAGTGCTTTTAGATTTGTACAACACTTTACATGCATCACCTCCTTTGGTCCTTAAAACAAACTGGCAAAGGACTTGCTATTATTACCTGAACTCTCATTTTATGGATAGCAAACCTTAAGGCTCAGATTAAATCCCCTGTCCTTGATCACCCTGTACCTGAGGCAAGATTTGAATCCAAGTCTTTTTGATTCTGATCTAGGATTCTATCTATCTATCCTTTGTATCTCCTTCTCTTTGAAGAGAAATTATGCCTAGAAAGAATTGTGGAAGAGAAATGTTTCTGTGTTCCCTTCCATTATGTAGGCTAAGTAAAATCATAGATTCTAATGCTGGAAGTGATGTTGGAGTTTATTTAATGGAATCTTCTCCTTTCGTGCATGAGGAAATTGAGGCCCAGAGAAAGCAATTCACCCAAGTCCATATTGCTGATAAGTAGAAGAGCTGGGATTTGAACTCAGGACTTCTGGACTCCAAAGTTAGTACTCTTTCCAGTACACTGGGCTACTTCCCCAAGAAGTGGGTTAGTTCTCTTCAATATGGCTCCTTCCCACTGGACTGTCTTAGCTCTCCATCCTTCATACTTCTTGGATATCATCGTCTAACCTCATTTTATAGATAAGCAAATGAAAGAGCAGAAACAGAAAGGGATCAGACAGACAATTCTACCCCTGGGCTCCCTTTCTCAACTCCTAGAGAACTGACCAGTTAAGTTCCTAGAGGACAGTTGAAAGACTTCCTTCCCACCCCCCACCCCATCAGAATTCTGGAGGTTAAAACCGCTATGCTTTCTAATACTATAGCCGGATTCACATACTATCTTAGATGTTTACTACCTTTTTGACCATGAATAAATTGCATCGCCTCCTTGAGCATTAGTTTCTTTATCTGTAAAAAGAGAGAGTTGACTAGATGGCTTCTAAGGTCCTTTATAGCTCCAGTTCCTTACCCTCTCATACCCAAACGTTCCTGAACAAGCCCTTGCCTTGGCCCACTCCACCACCATGAAATCAATCAGTCTATTATCTCCATGATTTTAAAATATGACTCTGTGGTTATTATAGAGGGTGGAAAAGTTGCTGTTCAGGATTGGGAGATGGAAACTCCTAACTGAGAAAATCAAAAAGCTTGTCTAAAAAATTATTTTAAAGAGTATTCTTGACCTTGAAGCCCCATGGCATGGAGGTGGCGCTAGTTTCTCAGAGTGTGGCCCTTTGATACTTGAGTTCTGGCACATCCCATAAACTGGAAAGATTCTGAATGTGGTCCAGATGGCAGACATGGCAAGGCCAGCCCAGCTCATTTCAGAGAAGCCATCCCAGAAAGGTGGTAGCCAGGTGTGAACTTTTTACATGAGATTACTCAATGGATCATAGGTCTAGAGGTGAAAGTGATCTTAGAGGACATACAGTCCAACCTACTTCATTTTATTGATAACAATACTGAAAACTAGAGGGTTCAAGTGATGTGCCCAGCGTCTCCCAGGCTTGAATGTAAGTGGCAGAGAGCCATGTCCTCTCATTCCAAACCCAAGGCTCTTTTCTCTATGCCACAATACCTAAATAGGAAGATCTTCTAAGGTGTGGAAGGGTTCCAATGGCATAGTGACAGTCCTCACTGATGAAGTAACAGACTTTTGCATCCAGATGCTCATTAACAGACCCTTGCCCTGGCCCACCCCACCACCGTGGAATCAATCAGGATATTATCAGTCTATTATCTCCATGATTTTACAATATGGCTCTGTGGCTATTAAAGTAAACAAACTGGAGTCACCGTGGCTCTGATGCGAGCTTCACTTTGGGTCTGAGAGCTGCCTGTTAATTTGATACCACATGCCTTTTTTGTTCTTTCGGGTTTATGACTTCAAGTTTTATTTAACACTTTTTAAAAATCTCCAAAACTTGGTGTCCAAGCTAAGTGACATTGGATGAATCTGTGGATGGTTGAATTTCTTTGTCTAAGTAAAGTCAGTTCAGGTAAATGCACCATTGATGGAAAAGATGAGAAGTCAACAAAAGTTGAAAAGCTTCCCAGAGGGGATGCCAGAGGCCACAGCAGTACAGATTTTCCTCTCTCGGTTTTAATCTGTGGTTGGGGGAAGGAGCCAGAGGCCAGAATAAGCCAGTGTGCATAGTATATGGAGCTGTGGAGCTGAAGAGCTTGGACAAGTCACTTCCCCTCCATTAAGCCTCTGTTTCTACTTCTGGAAAATAAGGGGTGAGGAAGGAGAAGTTTGGATTCAAAGCTCTGCATCTAGCTCTGCTAATCAGAGTCGTAAAACCTCTCCCGCCTCTGATAATCTCTACTCTAAGGCCCCTTTCAGTTCTGACATTCACTGTTCTAAGGGTCCTGCAGCTCTGATATTACCTGTTCTAAGGCCTGTCCCAGTTATGATATTCCCTGTTCTAAGGCCCCTCCCAGCTCTGACATCTCCTGTTCTAAGGCCCCTCCCAGCTCTGACATCCCCTGTTCTAAGACCCCTCCCAGCTCTGACATTCACTGTTCTGAGCCCTACAGCTCTGACATTCCCTGTTCTAAGGCCCCTCCCAGCTCTGAGATTCTGTGTTTCTAAAATTGTTGTTATTGTTTGTCCTTTATTCTCAAAGAGGACTATGACATCATGAAGGTGGTGCCATGACTTGCAAGTGAATTGGATTTAAGTGTGGAAGGGCTGTTTCTAAGATGTGATTTGCTCAGCATCTGCACCTATCTGAGACCAACCTCAGGGGCAACATTAGATGGAGCTGACCTGTATCCTTCTAGGGAAGTCACATATTACAAAGAGCCCTGGAATCCGGGTGAGAAGACCTGCATTGAAATCCCAGCAATGCTATTTCTGTGTAACCTAAGACAAATCATCTCCCTTTGCAGTTTCATCGTCTGCAAAATTTGGGACCCTGATGACCTCTCAGGACACTTTCTAGCTCAAAATCTTTTAAATTCAGGTGAATTTTTCTTGCACAATGTGACCCAATAACCAAATTAATTTATGAACCAGGGCACTCGAGAAAGTTTCTTCCTTTCAATCTTGCTTTGTCGTTTTATAGTCCTTTTCTTCCTTCAAGTAATTTGGATTTGATTGCTTCTTCATGAAATCTCAGTGTCAAGAACGTGTCTAATTTCTGTTTTATGAAGAAGTCTGGAAAGGGTACAAAGGAATGAATCGAGATGCAGAGTCAAAGAAAATCTGTAACATGATAACTCTATCAAGTGTGCCTGGAAAGATCCCGTATTTCAATTAGCTCTGGAGACATGTTCTCCCATAAACTGACAGCATCTGATTGACAGTGTTCATCTTCCTGGAAAATACAATTTACAAGGACAAGGTGGTGGATTGGGGTTTGCTTTCTCTGAAAAGGTATGTTATATTTCCTTCCTTGCTCACCAAAGTCTGAATCACGGCAGGATTTAGGAGACAGGCTGCCCTCAGGCATTAAATGAGACCCACAAACCCATTAAAACTCCCCACAGAAAATATTTAAAATTTTAAATAATAATAATAATACTTAGCATTTAAATAGCACTTTACATGTTCAAAGCACTTGATAAACATGGGTTCCAATTCTCCAGGCACCACTGTTTCCTTTGAAGTCAAGGAGAGTTCTGAGCACAGTGGGGAATATAAAGATACATTGCCAGGAGAAATGGACCCAATTAGCTAATTGTAACACTTTCATTTTTTTAAAAAAAATCCAGTTCAGTTACATTTTTTTCTCCCCAATCATCTTTTGTTCTTTCTTCTAGACCTCCCAGGCTTGAATGCAGCAGAAACTGTAGCTGCTATATGCTCCTGATGACTGAGCTCTCTTGCCTGACAAGTGAGACTTTAATATTTATTAAAGGCAATGGAAGTCATTCTGGATGGACAATGCCCTGCCTGAGATATCCCAACAGTATTTTCTCTCCAATTTTGGAAGCTGTCTGCAAGGGCAGGCTTCACTGCCTTCTCCCCAGAGGGCTTGTCAATTCTGCTTTTTGGAGACAGACTATGATACAGCTGGCCTCCAGGAGTCTGGGAACTCCATCCCGCTTCCGAACCTTGGGACTCCCAGCCTGCAGCAGAGCAAATTCCTCTTTTTAGCAAACCCTTTATGGCATCACTCTTGGGAGGGTCACCGGAGGCCAGACTCAGATCTCTTTTTTTTTTTCACACGGCATCCATATAACAGGTCTAGATCTAAAAGGGATCTTAGAGATCAATGAGGCAGGATGGTACCTTGGAAAGGGAGCTTTCTTTGGATTCAGGGTACCTGGGTTCAAATTCCACTTGTAGGCTTACTGCCTGTCAGAATCCCAGGCAATTCATGTCAAGCCTGGGTCTTGACGTGGGCCTTCCTAGGCATCATTTCCCCCACATATAAAATGAATGGGTTGGACTAGGTGACTTCTGAGGCACCTCCAAATTCTAAAAGGATAATAAAGGATGCCATGAAAAGGGCTTCCTGAAAGTAGCCTGAAGTGAATAAGGTCAGAGGTCAGTCCACTTCTGGTGAGAAAGAAGTTTGTGGAGGAGTGACCCATGCCATGATGTTGGAGGGCTCATTGTAGCAGAAAGAGTACGGGGATTTGGGATTGAGAAGGCCTGGGAGCTAATCTTAGCCTTGAGCAAGTCACGAATTGGTTAGATGGAAATATCTGTAAGGTTGCATTTATTCATTCAGTGAACATTTATCGATTGCCTTCTTTCTGCCAAGACAGTGGGCTAATCACTAGAGACGCAAGATAAAAAACAGTTTCATTGATAAGCTTACATTCTAGCAGGGGAAGTTGGGGGATACATTTCAGCAATTCCTTCTCAAAATCCTGTGTTATATTCGGACACACCTAGTCTTTCCACTCCCCGCCCCCCCCCCCCACTTGGGTTGCACAAACTGGGATCCTAGGGGTGGAGACTCTGGAAGACCAGGAAGTGGCTGCTAGAGATGCCTGGGGGTCATACCAGGGAGGAGGTCACCTGGAAGCATCATCGTTGGGGAGGAAGCATCTGACAGCTTCTAACTAATTCTTCTGGCTAACCTAGTGCTAAATAGTGTCGAAGCTTCTGCTCGAGGATTTCAGCCACTTTTTGCACCCTCTAAATATAAGGCCCTGGATCATAGCCCAATTTGCCTTAGCCTCATTAAAGATCTTCTGTGATCCGATTACTTGGTAGTAAAGGTTGTAGGTCTCAGGCAGTGATGTTATTGTTGGGTAGTCTGGTGGGAATTATGCCCTCCTTTCATCCCTACCATCCCCCACCGCTAGGAAACAGTTCTAACCTGAAGGGTTGGCAGTGGTGGGAAGGGATGTGCTTGTGTGTGTTGCTGGGGGCATGTCCTAGCTGGTCCCATTGGAATTGAGAAAAGAGAGTTTTTCTTTTGTTTCATCTGAGAAGTGACTGATTAGATTATAATGAACTGGCTTGTCAGAGATGCACATGTTATGTAAACAGTGACCTCTTCATAAAACCACAAATAAAGAAGCACACAAAATGTGCTTTGAGTTATTGGCACAGTTCACATGAAATAAAGTCTGTTCATTGGAAAATCATTTGAAGGGCTTCTTTTTTCCCCCCACAAGCAAGGGCAATATTTACTGAGGGTTTTCAGTAGAAAGAGAAGGAACTTTTAATGTTTAGTAACCAATGTGAAGAGCCCATAGCAAATCCCCCAAACCCAACTTGCTAACATTTACAGAAGCTGTTTTGATTAAGTGGGAGGCAGGCTACTGAGGAATCTACAATAACACAAAAATCAGCAAAGTAAGATCAAGAGACTATAAAGTAAACAATATATGAAGAATGAAATGTAATTTATTTCCTTGGGGAATTGATCTGGGTAGACAACAATGGAGTAGTGCTGTAAGGGGTACTGCATTTCTGTTCCACTCAATCCAATTCAATAAACATTTTTAAGTACTGGGAGCTGTTTATCTATGATCAACAATACCTATCTGCCACTAAATTGCAAAGTTTGAAGGCTGTGGTATTTATCTTAAAACCAATCATTGCACAGTAGAGGTCTAATAATCCTAATGATCGTAAAACTATAACTTGTTTCTAGAGTGTTTTAAGGATTATGGTTCCCTCATTACAACCATATGAGCTAGGGAGTGTAAATGTTATTATACCCATCCCATGGAAGGGACTGGTAGCCACAGGCCTATTTAAGAAGAGAAACTGATGTCTCTTCCATTGGTACAGCAGAAAGAGCACCAGTAGGTTCAGATTTAACAACAAAAGAAAGTCTTTTAAAGGGGAGGCGGGGAAGCACTGTCTCTGGGGTTGGAGGACCTGGGTTCACATATCACCTGACACCATGTGATGCTGGACAAGTCACTTTGGTTGATGGATAGCTTGAGTTTGGGTGTTCTGGGTTGCAATAGAGTTAAAGCCAATTGAGTGTCTATACTAAGTTCAGCATAAATATGGTGAACCTCTGAAGTGGGGGGAGCACCAAACTGCTTAAGGAAAGGTGAATTAGACCAGGTAGGAATAGTTGGATCAGAGCTTCCATGCTGACTGGGACCATGAGTGGCTGCTCTGTTTCCAGACTGGGCAACATCAAAACCAGACATTGAGGACAACTAGAGAAAATTCAGAGACCAGAGAGATGGAGTCTTGTTAGAGGATGGGCAAGGAGGTCTATGTCACTGGCTCTAAGTACAAGAAGACAGGAAAGGTTTAGGGGAGGAAATCAGGTTATGAATGGCTTTGAACACCAGAGGGTTTTTTATTTGATCCTGGAGGTGAGAGGGAGCCCCTGGAGTTGATTGAGTATGCAGGTGACATGCTTGGAACTGTGCTTCCTGACAATTCCCTTTGGTGACCTAACAGAGGATGGATTGGAGTGGGGAGAGGCTTGAGGCAGGCAGACCCATTAGCAGCTATTGAAATAGTCCAGGCTTGAGGCAATGAGGGTAGTGATAGTGTCAGAAGAGAGAAGGGGAGAGTTGAGAGAAGCAAAAGTGAAAATCAATAGGTTTCAGCAAGGGATTGAATATGGGGAGATGATGAAGATGACACCTAGGTAGGGAGCCCGTAGGATTGGGAGGATAGCATTGCCCTCAATGGTAATAGAAAGTTTGGAGTGTGCGTGGGGCGGGGTGGGATTTGGGGGAAAGTGGGTAGAGTTTTGGACTTGTTGAGTTTAAGATATCTTCTAGACTTCCAGTTTGAGTTGTCTGAACTGGAAGATAGAGGTCAGCAGAGATGTTGGGACAGGATAGGCAGATCATACAGGAGCATCAGTGGGGGAGGGGCATTAAAACTGGCATCATTTAGGATTTAGGCCTTGAAGAAATGTGGGGATGATAAGAGGGGCAGATGAGAAGGGAGGGCATTTCCAGATTCAAGGACAACCTGAACAAATACATAGAGATGGAAAATGGGAAAACTAGGTATTAAGACCAACAATTAGGCTAGTTTGTCTGGAATGGAGAAGAGAATTCATGGACAGGGACAATGTGCAAAATGGATAAAAAGATAGGCTCTAGTTTGATTCTGAAAGGCTTTAAAAGCCAGGAGAGTTTGTATTTTATCTTATAGTCAATTGGAGCCATTGGAGCTTTCTGAGTGGGGATTTGACATGGTCAGGTCTATGTTTGAGTGAGGGAGGGCTGTGCAAGGTCACCAGCCTTACTCTCTCCTCCAGAGCCATCTGGGTCCAGTGGCCTGAGGAGAAAGTGAGGCTGGTGACCTTGCACGGTTCTCCCTCACTCAAATCAAGGTCAACTGCAAGTTATGTCATCATTTCCCTGATGTCGGGTCCTCTTCCAGATGGAAGGACAAACAATCTGTGAGTAGCCTCCCCTCCCCTTCCCTCCCCTCCTCTCCCCTCCCTTCTCCTATCCTCTCCATGCTCTGTCCAAAGGAAGGTATATTTCCATGACTGAAGGCTGCCTCCTTAACTTTGGGTTTACTGGCTAAATTTTTTTCTCAAAAACCAAGCCTTAAACCTAACTCCCTCTGGAGCTCAAAGATTGGACAATAGGTCCTGGCCCTCCTAGCACAGAGTGAATATAAATACTAAATAGTAAGGGTCTTCCCCTCCCAGTTTGATTTTTTTTTCCTTGAGTTTTTGATTAAAGGGACCATCCCTTAATTAACTTCTTAAAGAGGCCTATTCACTGAATGAGCATTACCTCCTCAAAGTGAGAACCTGAAAAGACCTTAGGCTGAAAGGGCCAGGCTCTCCCATTGAATCCTGGGCCATCTCCAGTCATCCTGGTGATATCAGGCCACTGGACTCAGATGGCTCTGGAGGAGAAGGTGAGGCTGGTAACCTTGCACAACCCTTCCTCACTCAAATCAAAGTAACTGCAAGTAGTGTCATCATTTCCCTGATGTCATGGTCCTCTTCTAGAAAGAAGGACAAACACACAATTACCTTTGAGTAATGCTGATTTGGCAGTTGTATGGAGGATGGACTGGAGAGGGGAGAGACCCGAGGCAGGGAGCCCAATGAGAAGGCTTTGTGCAATAGTTCAGGCATGACACAGATGAGAGCCTAAATGAGGATCGTCACGGCATGAAAGGCAAGAGGGTGTAAAAAGCAGTAATATCAAACAAAACAGATGATGCTTTATTCAAAATTTACTCAGTGCCAAGTAGTGTGTGCTAAGTGCTAGAGATATAGAAATAAGAAAACAAGATGGTCTCCATTCTCAAGGAGCTATAGTCTAGTGAAAATATAATAGAGATGGGAAAGGGAGGAGATAAGAAGGGTGCATATGGCAGGGTTGGGTAGCTGGTGGACTGGTGGCCAGTGGTGAACATGAAGTGGACGGTGAGCTGGGCCTTTTCATGATATGGTGGTCAGGCAAGTAAGAAGGCTGAAAAGGCAAGTAAGAGCCAGACTTTGGATTAAATACCAGTTTGTAGTTTATTGTGGAGGGAATAGGGAGCCACTGAAGACTTCTGGAAAAAAACTAATGGATAATGTAGGCTCAGCAGCAGCATTTTGCAAGATGAGCATGCACCTAAATTTTACTCACAGCAAAGAACTTACTCTTCCCAAGTGCTTTTCACTGTGGATACTTTTAAATAAAATGATTTGTCATAGAACCGTGGGTTTGCAGAGCCCGAGGCTCAGAAGCAATTGAGCTACCTTCCAGAATAACACCTGTGCTCTGGAACAATAAAAGACCTTTGCAGACCTCCAGAGCTCTTGGAGAACACCCACTGGGAAGAGGTGTTGGATTCTCTCTCTAGGGGATGATGCTTTTTGGCTAACGTTACTGCGTTTGGGTGTTATCTTCCTGAGGAGCACCATCAGCCAGGACTGAAGAGCTGGATCAGTTGCCTTCTCACCTGCAGAAACCTCTGTCCAAGTTCCTGATTTAGGTCATGAGTGAAAAGGTACTTGTCTTCATTGTAGGAAAAAAAAAAGGAACAACAAAACAAAAAGCCAACGCTGGAAGATCTGGCTTAGGCTGAGTGCACAAAAGACCAAAAAAAAAAAAAAAGGGGAGGAGAAAAAAAAGGGAGAGGTGTGCTGGCAGAGCCCTGTGTGGGAAGTTGGCATAACACCTTTCTGTGCAGTGCCCAGCTCCAGGCAATATGAGAAGCCTTTCTTTTATGAGCACTAAATTCACACTTACACACCACTGGAGAGGAAAAGTTATAGAATCCACTCTGTGAATCCTCTTGTTGTCTCTTGAAAGTGGTTTTGTTAAACTATAAAGCCAGAGCTGGTTACAGCAAATCCAGACAGGTTTACTTGTTTCTTGGAGTCGAAAGTAAGCAACTGTTTTGGGGTCATAGCCTCTGAGAAGAGAAATTCATTTTAAGTTGCACTTTTTGCCTCTCTGTGGTCCTAAATGATCTAATTTAGATGATAGTTTATGAGTAGAGGAATGAGGGCAAGAAGCACTCTTATCTATTCAGCAAGAACTGATGATATCAAGAGAAAAAAATTATTAGAACCTACTTCATTAGGAAGAGGTAGGATAGGGTGGTGGGTAGAGAGTTAGCCTCTGAAGCTGAAGGACCTCAGTTCACATCCTACAACCTCTCAGTGCCCTAGGCAACCCTCCAAGACTTGGAGTCATAGAGCAGGTCTGGCTCTAGATTGGTAGAGGAGAAAGTTTCTCCCTAAATCCCTACACCAATACATTTTGGTTATTCCCATGTTTTCTTGGTGGGGCTGCCCAAGTTACTCATTTCACACTATGGCATATGTATCCAAAATAAACAATCCATTATTATGTGTGAACAATGGCCAAATAAAATAGCCATAAGCCCCATACGGCCAATAGAGTTTTTAAGCGCACACACACGTACACACACACACACACACACAG
This sequence comes from Phalanger gymnotis, assembly GCA_028646595.1. Lineage (NCBI taxonomy): Eukaryota > Metazoa > Chordata > Mammalia > Diprotodontia > Phalangeridae > Phalanger > Phalanger gymnotis. The sequence continues at coordinate 21,076,342 of CM053622.1, forward strand.
AGGCACATACATATGCAGGAACACACATGCACACACAGAAGCACGAACACATTCATGCACACATGTAAACATACACAGAGGCACATACATATGCACTAGCACATGTACACACAGGCACATATATGCACGTGCACAGTGCACACACAGAGGCACATACATATGTATGCACACACATGCACATAATGCACACATGAACACGTATATGCACAGCACAGAGGCACATGCATACACACACGTGCATACACATATGTACACACAACCCCCCCAAATACGTATAGTAATACTTTAATACATTTTCTTGTAGTTTAGACCCAGTCTTAATCTAACAAAAAGCACCCATGAGTTTCAAGTGACTCTATAATAGACTTGCAGATAGGCACCTGCTCCAGGCCAGCAACAAGGTCTATTGGTTTTTATTGTATTATCTGTTTTGTCTTGAGAGAGGGGAAGGAGCAATCAGGAAATCTCTGGTACTTAAGGAAGATGCTGTTACCCAGTGAGCAAGCAACTGAGTAAATAGAGCAGAACAGCCTTATTCCTTAACTAGCAGAAGGCCATTCCCTCTGTGGGTGCTCAAAACATATTAATTGAATTAGCAAGGAGAAAGAGTCAAGCAGTTCAAGTCAGAATGAATCATAGAATTTAAGAGTGCAGAGCAGCTCCAGAAGCCATTTGGTCCAAGCTCCTTCATTGCTGCTTGATAGAGTTCTTACCTGCACACCTGAAGCCCTGGTTTCTTTTTTTAAAGACCAAGCTCAAGGGTCACCTTCTGGAGGAGTCATTTCCTACTCCCTCTCAGGGGTGGGGAGCCTGTGGCCCTTGAAGTCCTCAAGTGCTGGCCCCACCCCTGCTCTAGCCCCTTGTGCCTTTCCCATACAACGTGACCTAATGTTGGCTTTGTGTGTCTTTTATATATATACACCTATATGTATATACAAAAATATGTAAGTTCTTTGGGGGTGGGGGCTGTTTTGTAAGCCCTGTGCTTAGCACAGTGCCTAGCACATAGCAGGAACTTAATAAATGCTTGTTGTTAGAATCAGAGGATTTAGTACTTGGTAAAGGTAGTCTCACCCTTTAGTTTTATAGGGGGGAAACTGAAGCCTTAAAGGGGTTGTAGGACTTGTCCAAGGTTTCACACAGTGTGTCTCTCATACACACGGAGCCAAGACTAGAACACAGGCCCCTTGATTCTATCATGTTGTCCTTCTAACATTCAGGGGGTGATGTTAGAAAATAATCATAGGACCATAGATTTAGAAATGGGGTGGGCAGAGGGGTATCTCAGAAGCCATCTGTTCCAGACCCCTCATTGTAAAGATGGAGAAACTGAAGTCCAGAGAGGGGAATTGTCTAATATGTCACACAAAAGGCCCAGAACTGAGGTCTTTGACCCCCTAATCCAACAACACTCTTTCCACTTCACCAGGCTGTCTCATTCATTTCATAGTTTATCTCATCTGATCTTAACAACCTCCTCGGAAAGTGCAATGAGCATCATCCCCATTATTACAGATGGGAAAACTGACAGGCTTCAGCGTCACAAAGTCAGAAAGTATCAGAGGCAGGGTTTGATTTGAATGTTTCTCCTATCTCTAAGCCTAACCAGCTGGCCCTTTCTGGGGTTGCCCTTGACATCCAAACACTCTAATACCTTTCTGCTATCCCGCCAGCATCTCTGGCATTTAGGACAAAGAAAGCATCACCATGGAAGCTGCTTCTGTTTTTCCTCCTCCCTAGTCTGCCTCTGCCCTCACTCACTATGTAGAGGCACTAAGAAACCAGTTGTTCCCAGAATGAGAAGCAGAGGATGGAACTCTTCTGTCTTGTCCAAGCTGGAGTGACTTGAATTATCCAAAGTTTTACAGCAACCTTAAGAACTCTCATTATACTCATCTTACAAGTGTAGAAACTTAGTCATAAAGAGAGTGAATGAGTCATTCAAGGTCACCAGTAGGAGAAGGAAGGAAGGCCTGGGTTCCAGCTCTTTCATTCACTGTTTAGGAGAATGATGTGGTTCTTCCTGGTTTCCTCTCAGGGTGTCTTTCTGGTAAATACAAAAACTGGCAGCTTTTTGTTAGTAGATGCCATCTAATTCAGAGTCATGGTATCCAAGAATGTCTGTGGGGTCATTAGAAATCATCTGGTCCAAGCCTCTTGTTTTACAAATGGGGAAACAAACCTAGAGAGTGAGGATGTCTCAGTGTCACCCAGCATTAATTACTCCATTGGAAAAGTGAATATATGTTAACAAAGGTCATTAATACCCAATAAAAGGAAGTAGGTCACTGATTTTTTTTGGGGGGGGGGGAGCTGGGGAGTCTTATATTTCATCCATTCCCCCAAATCATAAAAATCAAAACTGAAGGAGACTTTAGAGTTCATTTGAATCACCAAGGTCGGTGGGATTTGAAGTCAGAAGGCACCTTCTAGATCTGGGGTGGGGAACCCTGCAGCCTCGAGGCCACATGTGGCCCTTTAGGTCCTTGGCCTTTTGACTGAGTCCAAGTTTTACAGAACAAATAAGGGGATTTTTTTTCTGTGAAGTTTGGATTCAGTCAAAGGACTGCCCTTGAGGACCTAGAGGGCCATGTGTGGCCTCAAGGCCGCAGGTTCCTCACCCCTGTACTACATCTACTAGTGACCAGATGAAGAGTTCTCTCCCACACTCATTTTCACTTGTAGCCACTTTGGCCCAGAGAAGGGAAGTAATCCGTAGAACTTCATTCCCCCATAAGGATCCAATAAATAGTATGGCGTGGTGGACAGGTCACTTTCCTTGTGCGGGCCTCAGTTTCCTCATCTGTCTATGTTAAATGAGGGGGCTGGACCAGATGGTTCCCTGTAGCTCTAAGTCTAGGATCCGACACAATGTATCAATGAGTATTTATTAAGCAGCTATGGTCTAGGTACTGGGAATAACAAACAAAAAGGAATCCCCGTCCTCAAGGAGCATACCTTCCAAAATGAGAATACAGAGGTCGATTTGGAAGGGACCTCCCAGACCATTCAGTCCAATGAGCTCATTTTACAGGCAGGGAAACTGAGGCCCACGGAGGAGGAAATTCCTTGATCTAGAGCCGAGAGGGACCTCGGAGACCAGCTAGTCCAGTGGGTCTATTTTACAGGCAGGTATTTAAGTGGCAGAGGTGGGATTCGCACCCAAGCCCTCGGGGTCCGCTGCTCTTCTCCCAACGGTCATTCCAGGGTTTTCTCTCTTCGCCAGCCCCCGGTCCCGCATCCTAGCTCAGTGGCACGCGGGCTGGGGCTCACGCACCACTGGACAGGCTATCAATAATTTCTTTAGGCAAACGAGGGCGGGGGGGTGGCCTCCCAGGTCCTCGGCCGGCGGCAGGGCGCGGGAGGGACGGAGATGCACGCGCTCCCAGGCCCCACTAACAGCGCAGCCGGGAAGACATGCGAGCGGAGCTCAGCCAGCTCCTGCCCCAGCTCGGCGGCCAGCTCTCCTCCCAGATCCCGCCACCCCTCCTCCCGCCTCCGCCCCTCCCCTGCCCTCCCCTCGCACCGCCCACGTGACGCCGCGCAGCCCAATGGCAGGGCGAGTCCCCCGGTCGGCGGCCGCCATTGCTGTCAGAGGCGAGAGAGCCAGCTAGCCCAGGGAGGAGGGAGGAGGCGGCGGCGGCGGAGCCCGAGCCTGATTGGGGAGGAGGGAAGGAGGGGGGTGGGGGGAGGAAGAGGAAGGAGGGGACGGTGCCGCCGCCGCTGCTGCTGCTGCCTCTGCTGGTGCTGCTGCTGCTGCTGCGGCTTCACGGCGGCACCCCTGGCGAGTCGGCGGCGGCGGAGGACGAGGAGGGCGAGGAGGCGGCGGCCCAGGCGGACACCCGAGAGCACGGCCCGGGCGGTGGCGGCGGCGGCGGCGGGGCGGCTCGCCTCCTCACACACTCCAGCCCGAGCTTCAGCCTCAGCCAGAGCCTCAGCCTCGCGCGCGTGCCCGCGGCCCTCTCGGCGCGCGCCCCTGCCCGCGGCCCTCTCGGCGCGCGCCCCCGCCGCCCTCCTCCTCCTCGCCCCTCCCCTCCCCTTTGCCCCGCTCCGCTCGCGCTGGGATTCCGTGACTGGAAATAAACAAGGCGGCGGCGGCGGCGGCGGCGGCGGCGGCGGCAGCGGCGGCGGCGGCGGCAGCGGCGGCGGCGGCGGCGGCGGCGGCGGCGGGGGTTGGGGCCAGGGATCCGCCTCGGGGGCGGCAGAGCGCAGCCGGCCTCGCGCAGCGCAGCCAGCCCCGGGAGGGGGCCGGGCCGGGCAGGCAAGCGGGCGGGCGGACAGCGCCCCCCTGCAGCAGCAGCAGCAGCAGCCGCCGCGGCGGCTCCGGCTCCGGCCACCCGCGCCTCCGCCTCCGCTGCCTCCTTCCTCCGCCGGCCCGGCCCGGCCGAGCCTGCAGGACGGCTGACGAGGCCCGGGCGTCCTGCGCACGAGCCTCGGCCCGCCCTCCCGTGGGGAGTGAGCGTGGAGGAGTCTCCGCTGCCCAGGAGCCCGGCGGGTCGTCGGATCGCCCCTTCCCTCGGCCCCCCAGGAGGCCGCGCTCGCCATCTCCCGCCTGGGAGCCCGGAGCCGCAGCTCTTGTCGTTGTCGTAGCTGTCGCTGCCGCCCCGCCCCGGGAGCCGCCGGGACCCAGGCCGATCGGAGCGGGCCATCGGCGGGAGCCGGGACCGAGACGGGAGCCCCCCGCAGCCGCGGCCGCCGCCTCCTCGCCGCCCTCGCCCTCGGAGCCAGCGGCCGCAGCAGCGCCGCCGCCGCCTGCCCGGGCGCAGCCGCTTCCCCGGCCGGGGCTGCTTCGGACTCGGTCAGACATGCCCCGCTCTGGCGGCCGGGCTCGGGGAGGATCATGACTGCGGCAGCGAACTGGGTGGCGAACGGGGCGAGCTTGGAGGACTGCCACTCCAACCTCTTCTCGCTGGTGAGTCGGGGGCCCAGGGTCCTGGGTCCGGGGGGGATCGGGGGCCGGGCCGGGTCAGCCGCCACCCCCAGCGCCCAGCAACTTTGTCCGCTTCCAGCCGCCGCGGCCCCGGGCTCTGCACGCCTCGGCCGGTGGGACCTCGGCGGCCGCCCCTCCCCACCCCTCGCGTCTCTCCCCTTCGGCTTTCCTCGCGACTCTGTTCTCTATCTCTCCCTCTCGCCCGCTTTAATCGTCTCTCCCTCCTTGGATCGCTTCCAGTGTTTATTTTGCTCTTTAAAATCATTTGTCGTGAGCGTGTCTTCCTGAAGCAGCTCCATTGATTTGCATGTGAAAGTATCATCGCCGGGATCCGGGGTCACACTTTCCAGGCTGACCTTTCGTGGCATATTTTTCCCTTTTCTTCATTATTTCTTTTCTTCTAAATTTAAAGCTGTCACCCGTGTCTAGGAGAGGCAGCTTTCTTTTTTTTTCCGCTTGCTTTTCTGGTGTGCGTGAGTGTGCGGGGTGTGTGTGTGTGTGTATGTGTGTGTGTGTGTGTATATTTCATTCCGAATTGCTTTGCACTTTTCAGCGAAAACACTTCATTTGAATGTGTGTCAGGGAGGAATAACCCTCGGAGCGAGCTCTTGTGATTGTAAACATAAACAGCTGGCTCTGGGATGCTTCCTACTCCTTTTAGATCTCTAAAGCCATTTGCCCCGACCAGTCCGAAAGCGGAGGAAGCCTCCTCCCCCTCCACTTCCCTTCCTTTAAAAAACGCCCCCCCCCCCCCCCTCCAGAAATCCACAGACTTGCCCTCCTAGGCGGTTTGATGACATCGCTTTTATCCTTCTCCTCCTGCCTCCTGGTAATCGACAACTTTTACTTCGAATTCAAATTGCTTGGCTTATTCTAGGAATAGTGATGGAGTCAATTGTTCTCATTGAACCTGGGCCCCCAAACTAGAACATTAAATTAATCAAAATAAAAACGTACACCGCGGCAGCAACTATTTCCTGGCTCTTAATGACATTTGGTGGTAAATGTCATCTTTGCTTTATTGAGCTGTATCCCAAAGTCCTGAAAGCGAGCACATTATTGAAGCTTGCATTTATGCTAATAATTGCAGTGCATGGTTTTTCAATGTGTGCTTTGTGCATGGATTATTGTATGTATAGCTATGTGCTCGTGGTGCTAGCATAAATTTGTTTAAATATTGAGAAAAGCTTTGTAAACAGAGCTGAGAAGGCAGCATTTAATTGTGGAATTAGCTGAACGGTTTATTTCACTGATGTTTTTAAAAAGCTTACTTTAAGTTGTGCAGTTTCTGGGGCTCTGAACGTTGGAAAGCTCACATTTTTGGAAATCCTTTTTCTGTGACCTGTGTGCTGCTGATAGAAGCATCATCTCCTCCTAATCCTTGTTTACTCTGTATAAATAATTTAGTGCTTAGAATGTAATTAGTTACATTTAATTATGGGTAGCATTGATTTTTTTTCTCTGACCCGAGAAATGTACATTCTGATCAGTCTTTTCAAATGAAGGTGCTGTTTTGTTTTTAAATGACAGTTTGTAAATTAATCTTCAGATCAACACAAACCACTTCTTCAGGTAAAGTGTCTCTTTAAGTCTATAGTAGCAGTAGGATAAAATCATTAGCACTATAGTTCATATTTTCAAAAAATGTTCAGTTCTTATTCTAATACTTAAATTGAAAATTGCATTTGAAAGAAATTGTTATGAAAACTGGATTCAATGTTAATTATATATTAATATAGCTTTCTAAAGTAGTCCGTTAAATAGCCCAGAAAATGAAGGTGGTGACTGACAGGAAATATACACCTCTTCCCCCCCCCCCCCAGTATATTAATTAGCGTCTGTCAGGTAGAGACCTTCATAGATTAGTAAATTTATTGATTAAGTGGGAATTCAGATGTTGTGTTTGGTTTAGTTAACTGGTGACCACATTGACACATTTACAGGTAATTAAAATAGCGCAGTATACCACTGTCAGTGGACAGTGATCACACAAACTGCCATGTGTCATGCTGACTGGTTACAGCGTTTTTTTGTGGTGAATTTACAGTGTTACATTGTATTTTTCTAAGGTGGCCATGTTGATGCTGACCAATTTTAAAATTGGTATAATCACTAGGATACAGCTAGTTTTCTCTATTTTACAATTTATTCTTTTTAAAAGCCTGATGGAAGAATGATAGTAGCTAAGAGATTATATTCAAGTGCTTGAGAGATATTTTATATAAAACTCTGCAATTTTGCAGACTTGAGTACTTTGCTGTGATGATGACAGCTGGCTAAGAGTGTATGTATGCTCTCCACATTTGTCAGGCTTCTTCTTAAAGTTCTTTTAAAAAATTAAATAGTTTATATTCCAGTAGAACCTTTCAAATATAAAAATATACTAAATTAATAAGATTTATTGGCATCTTTGTTTGTAGAGTGATTGGAACCTCTTTAGAAAACAGTTGAAATATACTGTTTTTTGATTTTAAAAGTAGCATTTCTGATTGAATCTTTTAGGCATTATCGGTTTACAATAGTGTAAACATATCGCCTCTACAGTGCTTCTAGAGATTGCTAATATATTACCCAATTTGTGGACTAAACTTTGAATTTTCATGTGCCCCAAATAGAACTTCTCCCATTGACTATAAAACATATAAAGCATGCTTCCTCTTTGGGGCAATGTGATTTCTGAATAGTGTTCTGGATTTAAGATTTGTGTGTGTCATCAAATTACTGTAGTTCATACTGAAACCCAAACCAGAGATTAGAGAGTTAAGATTCTACATTGTAGTATCAACCCGCCCACTCTGCATTAACTATAGGTGTTCATTATGCCTTAGCAAAAGTTTATTATGCAATGTGGGTGGATTAAGGCTTCTACTAGCATTTTAAGGATTTTATTTTCTGATTGTCATGTTTCAACATGTTTTAGTGCATCTCATTTCTTAGATTCTTGTCTCTGCTTCCTTGGTATTATTTTCTGTATTAAAGATATGATTGTCTATTTGATCAGGGTTGTAACCATGTGTGTTTCTCATAGACCCTGCTGTGAGATTTGTAGCTACTGCATGAAGTTCATGCTTGACTGTGCCTTTGTGACCCAAATAGTTTTCTCATGTGGTCCATCACGTTTCTGGGTGAGGATGATAACTCACTTATCATAGTTGAGATTCACTTATCTGTGTGAAAGCTGCCTCTTTGGCAAGTGTAACAATTTATGCTTAAGTTGTATGAATGTGTATCCTTGGACAAGCTCAGTTTAGAATTTCCAGACCTAAGAGCCGAAGTGCATTTTTAGTATTGTTTTACATTGCACCAATATGGAGAATAGTGATCGTGTTCTTAGATTCAAGTGTGTACTCTTTCGAGATGTTCAGTGATGTCATTCTTAGGTAGGCACTACATCAAACACTCAGATTGTTGTTGGCTTAGATTCTAAATATGAGTATATGGGTAGCTCAGGCTCTTCTTTCCACAGTGACTGCAAGGCACGTTTCTTATTGAGATTCATCAATTATCCCTTTGGAACTTTTAAAATAATCTCTTAACCCCATGCCTATTTTTAATATTTTTTTAAATTGGGTGAAGGTAGTTTGTATCAGTCTTACAAATTTTTGAAACACATTCCTTTGAACCAAACATAAGTTATCTCAAATGAGTTTGGGGAAAAGGGAATGTTTTGTATAATTTTATATTGGCCAGGCATACTTTATTCACACTCAAGTGCACATTTGTTGCAATTTTTAATTTTGATACTTTGTAAGTTTTAATTCCGTACTAGTCTATTCTCCTTCATGCAAACATTCCTAATTTGCTAATGCATGTTTTCTATTTAGCATTTTGGTAGTTCACATGTTATAGTATTTGTATATTTTTAATAGCAATAATTGCCACCCAATAAGAGTACTATATTAACCTCCAATTGCTAGTAAATATTTTTAAGTACATAATAGACAGCAATTTAACAGGCATGGTGTAGCAGTTTACTGGACCATTTTAAAGAGCCATTTGTACGTGTGACGAGTTCATGATTTAAAGAGAATATACTATATACAGAGACCCATATATTGGTACTACAGAATGTTCAGCTATATTGTTATTTGGAAATACTTATTGGGAGAATATTAGATTGTGTGTGTGTGTGTGTGTGTGTGTGTGTGTGTGAGAGAGAGAGAGAGAGAGAGAGAGAGAGAGAGAGATCTGGTGGTAAGAAGCTTTTACTGTTTCATGTTTTTATTTGTTTATCTTCAAATGGATTCCCTGAACTTATTTAGCTGTCTTGAGAAATGTCTTCTTTTGGTATTATTTCAAACTTTCATAAATATATATTATAGTAAATTATAGTAGATTACATTTTACTTGATATAGAAAACACTCCTCAGTTTTGTTCATTGGTTTACTAATTGATTACACTTTAAAATAATGTAAATTAAAGGATTCGTATCAGAGTACTTTAAAGATCATCATCTTTGCTCCTGTCTTAATTTAGCTGTTACATTATTAACATATAAGGCATGCATTAAAGTGTCCTATCTATAGACAAACAGGAATCCTATTGCTTTCTTTTTCAAGTTTAACAATTGAGATTGAAAGTTCAGTTTTGTACTATGTATTCTAATAAGCATATTTATCATTATGGCTATTTTTTCTTAAAAAAGCATCCTATCATCTTATCTCTAAAAGTTGAAGATTCCTAGATTAAATAGTTTCTAAAACATTTTTTTGAGGGGGTGGGGGGTGAGATAATGGAAAATATTACTTAACATTCCTTACCTTTAAGCTATTTGTGGTATGGATTTCTTTTTCTGGAGGTGGGTGGCCTACTTATTTTACAAAAGACAACCAATAAGAAAGAAGATCAAGCAAAGCTTGTACATTTCTGTCATAGTTGAAGCCTTCATTGCATCTATTTCTTAGAAATGCTGAAAAAGGATCTCTGGCACATTGCTTTCTTAGTGCTGATCATTTGTTTATAAAGTGTGGCATAGATGCAAAGCTGTTTTATCAACTGTTTTGCCCTGTGTGGTGTTCCTTCAGCAGCATTTCTACTTGGCCATTGTATAAACATTCCTATTTTCGGAAATTACATTTACTGTGCTACAGTGAGGTAATCATGTAGCCTTAAAAATGTGCCTCTGGGATATTGTTAAATGGATACATTTGTTGCCTATGATTTCCTAGAGATTTAAAAAGAATAAACTAATGAATCTAAAAATATTTGTAATATGCTTTTAGAGTTTACAAAAATGTTCTTAGGATTTTAAACTTGTTTGACTTCACAATGACATTCAGATGATGTTTTGAATGATAGTCCATTTTTTCACTGTTGTTTAGGATGTTCACTTTCTATTGATGGGGACAGCTTCTTAATTATGGAGGGGAGATCCTTTTACATTCATCTTTGCTGATATTAGCATAAAATGAAAGGTAAATGGGACAGTTTGCATCTCTGAAATGTTTCCAATTTGTCCAATTTTGGTTTTGTACTACAGCACCTGGGTGTCAGCTTAGTTAGCTGTTATCACTTTGGGTGATAGAATTTAGTTTAAATTATGCTACATAATTGCTTATGGGCTTGTATATGAATATAATATACTTCTGATTCTTCTGCTTTTGAAAGATATCAGAGTAATTGTTTACTAATTTTGTAATTGCTTAGTAAAGTAATAGTAGAGAAGTTACATAAAATAGTTCACTTAAATGCAGAAAAAACATGGGCCGTTCAGCATACCTAAAATGTCAAAACTTGAAGAGGTCGATCCAATCCAGAACCTTCATTATTTATTTTACAGGGGGTGGGCAACTGAGGTCCAGAGGGGATCATATGATGTCTCCCAGTGTTACCTAGTGAATATGGTGAGACTGCTAGAACTCAGGTATCTTGATGCTTATTTTTTTTTTAAAGCGATTTCCATTTTTGATTGGTAAAATGGAATATTTGTTTAATTGAATATTTCTGGCAATGTATTTGCTTTGTTTTCTGAAAAATTTATTAATTTTTTGGAAGAATAGTGGGCTGCATTCAGGAACATAAAATGTTGGTTCATTGTTTTTCCACAATTTATTTTATTTGGTACCTTTCGGAATAATTGCTTTCTCATGTTAGAGGAATTGTAGGTGGAATCTAGTTAAAACTATCTTTATAATGCTGTGAAGCTTCACAGAGCTCTGGCTGACAGCTGTCTGCATTTTGGACTTCTTTCATATGCAGCGAAAGTCTATTGCTGTTAAATAAAAGTGGCACCTTCCGAAATGAATGTATTAACATTTCCTTTCATTCATATTTACCTTTTCTTTAGCCTAATATTATGGCTTTAATTGTCAATAAAGCCAGGCTATGAGACTTTATTAACAACTGAAGATTTTAGGTAAACATTTAGTCATTTGTTCTTTATCTGACAGCTTCTTAGTCCTTTTTATTGTAACAATTAGAGACTAATTTTGTGTGTTAAAGATTATTGTCTTGGAAGACAATGCCCAACATAGAAAATTCTTAGTGTTCACAGCAAAACTTGAAGGCCTTTTAAATGCATGAAAAAATTTAATAGCACTGAACTCTGACAAAAGTATTTAGAGAACAATTAAAATAACTATTGAAATGGGAAGTTATGAGTGCACTCAACAGTTTTAATTGTAATCTGTCGTTGCTACACAGAAAACTGTTCAATATAGAGAATGGTTTTTTTTAATGGGGATTTTCTATGGGTTTTAGATCTAGGAAGAGGTCATTAGGTTCATTAAGGCATCCTTTGGGAGCTAGTAACTAAGATGTGTAAGATTTAAATACATAGGCTTTTGAGCTTCTAAACTTTGTGTGGAGAAATATTTCCCCTTGGTACCCCTGGTGCAAGTTACTTCTCTCTGGGCTTCAATCTTATCTCTTAAATGAAGGAGTTGGACTAGATGAAGCATTGACTCCCTTCTTGATCTAAATTCTATGATCTTATGTTTACTTGCACATGAATAATATTCCCGTTTCACAGACTTAATTTCTCTATCCTGTGTTAGAGCCTGAATGATTCTGTTTAAATTTAAATGATTTTGTTTAAATCTTAGCCATATTAAATATCATTTCCCTGGATAATTACTGTGACTTTTAGATAAATACACTGTGCAATAACATGATAAATATACTTAACTTTGGGTAAATTTTTATGTATGTTTTTGCAGTAAATTGTATAAAAGTGTCGTTAAAGAGAGGGTTTTCTAGATCCATAGGTATGCTGACCGTAAATGAACACTTCTCCAGTGTTCAAATTCAATAGATACTTAATTCAGAAAACATTGACTGAATGACTGTAAGATGTATTAAGCATTAGTTGGGGGAGGGAGCAGAGACAGGTAAATTTACTATGTTTGTGGGATGGCACGTGGGTGAGCGAAGGCATCTATATACACACACAACTATGATACAAACTAAATGTGAAAGTTTGTAAGAAATACTAAAGGTGTTGGTAAAGGTGAGAGGAGGAGGGGATTAAGGAAGAAGACAGAAGATTTACAGGATGTTAGAACTTCAAAGGATCATTTAAATTCCATTTCCTTTTTTTTATGGCTGAGTAAAGTGACTTGTATAAGGTCACATAGTCAAGATTTAAGCCAAGGTCTGCTGGCAAGTCAGCACTCTCTTCACCATATTGTGCCTTTTACTTGATAAATGTTTGTTTACTAAATCAGAATTATCCACTATGCTAGGAGTCATGAAGGAAGTAGTTGAGATTTTTGGATATTTTGAATATATTGGATACTTGCATTCTCTAAAAGAGAGGTAGGGACAGCTAGGGGGCACCATAGTGCACAGAGCACCCAGCCTGGAGTCAGGAAGACTCATCTTTGTGAGTTCAAATGTGGCCTCAGACACTTCCTAGCTATGTGACCCTGGTTGCCTCAGTTTCTCATAGCAAAATGAACTGGAGGAGGAAATGGCAAACCACGCCAGCATCTCTGCCAAGAAACCCCAAATGGGGTTACAGAGAGTCAGATGCCACTGAAATGACTGAATAATAACCATAACAACAAAAGGAGTAGGATTTGTGTTAGGGTTTCTAATTTATTGGCATCTGTTGCCTGCTTCATTCTGCACTCCAGAAGAGACCTTTTTCTGTACTCAACAATTCATACATCATTTTGTAGAGTTGATTTTGAAGCTTTTAACAAAGTTATTGATATATTTCTTTTTGACACATGGCATTCACCAACAATACCTCAGACCTGCCCTGCATAGCCCTGTGGGAGCCAACTTGGACTTCTGGAGATGGGACGTTAGGATTTGTTGTGGGAGGCAGGTTTTAGTTTAATGTAAGAAGGCATTTGCTGAGAATCAGTGTTGTCCATCAGCTCAACTTAGGGTCTCAGTGGTAGTGAGCTCCCTGACGTTAGAGGGCTTTGTAAACCTGAAGATGTGAATATAGCCCTGTAGCTACCCTCTGTCACTGCTAAAGAGTTTAAGGAGAAGATTGTCGACTGTCTATGTGGGGTGTTCCCTCCTGTCTCTTTGAGAGTTTGCCCTGTTGATTGTTGCTCTCCTCTTTTTGTCTTGTTTTACCTTTCTGCTACTTCTTTTCTCAGTATCTTCACACAAGCTCAAATGTCCCATGATCTCTTAAAAAAAAGTTTCATTGATGCCTTTTGTTTTTATAGCAGTCATTTCTGAATGTATGTCTCCACTTACCTCCCCAGCGAGCTTTCCTTTACATCTGACAGAGTTAAGCATTGACTGCACTTGCCAGCATGTGTTAAGTTCTGGTCTTAGTCGTCCCCCCCACCCCACCCCCACCCCATCCCCTACTCTGCCTCCCCCCAAAGGAGAGAAATGCATTTTTTTCCTTTCTTCTTTGGGGTCATGCAATGCTCTCTGATTCTGTAAAAACCAACCAACCAACCAACCAAATGCTAAACTTTTCCTTGACTGCTGTCCCCTCAAGCTGTTGTTCTTTATCCAGTAGCATCACAGGATGGATTTCTGAGGCTCACTTTATAGAATGTACTTAATCTTCCCTCCCTTCCTTTGCATTATAGACAAATACTTTTCCAACTTTTGCTTGAAAGCCTCGGTTAAGGGGGGGGGGGGACCCAGGCATCCATTTCCTGAGGCAGCTCATTCTCCTTTGGGACAAGTCTGATTTTGGGAAAGTTCTTCCTTCTTATGACCCAAAGTTTGCTAACTTCCATCCCTTTGGTGCTGTGATGATTGTAAAGTTCTTTACAATTGTTATTTCATTTGGCTCTCACAACAACTCTGGGAAGTAGGTGCTGTTACTATTCCCATTAGACACATGAAGAAACCGAGGCAAGTAGAGGTTAAGTGACTTGCACAAGGTCTTACAGTTTGTAAGGGCCTGTGGCCTCTCCTGGATGCCCTCTCTTCCTGTGGCTTTTATGATTGTGCCTGAACTGTTGACTTCCTTGGCTGTTTTACTTGTCTGTTGACTTCTTCCCTGCTCCTTAGGTTTGAGTATCTTCCATGGGTCTATCTTCTTCCTCCTGCCTCTAGATTTGCTGCATTGTCTTAACTCACTTCCTTGAGCTCAATTCTTAACTCTCTGTACTTGACTTACCCTCTATAGTATGTTCAACCTTAGTACCTCCCCTAAACCCCAGTCTGGTCTGCTAGGCATCACTACCCAGACATTTGATTAGCATCTCGGACTCAACATTTCCCAGACTGAATTCATCATTAGCTCTAATCCTCATATGTCTTTTCAGCTTGTCTATATCTGCTAATGATACTGCGGGTCACCTAAGATTGAAACCTCAGTCATCTTAAATTTCTCCATCTTCTTCATTCTCACATCAGTTAAGACCTCCTGTTGACAATGTAGATGTTCATCCCTTTATTCTTGCATACACAACCTTCCCTTAGGTTCAGGCCTTCCTTACCATTTGCCTGTACTATTGTTATAGCCTCTTTCCTAAGCCACAGGTTTGACTATTATTTTCCTGCTCAAAATCATTGGACGTTTCTGTTGACTAAAGCAGTGGTCCTCAGTCTTTTCAAGTTTAAAGACCCCTCCTGATAACATTGAAAATTGTCAGGGTCCCTCATATGATGTCATACTTTATTTGTGATTGTTATTTGAGAAAATGCCTGACCAGTAACTATTATGAATTTAGTTGTACTTTTAAATGAATTCACATTAATTACAGTAGCATTTATGTGTATTTGAAAACTTGTAATGCCATATACATGTCAGATTGTTTAGTTTGTAGAAAGCGTGGGTGCTTAATTTTTAAGCTTCTAGTTGGCTTTTTTGGAGAAGGCTTAGTAAAGCTTAAAATCTGAGTGCTTGGTGTGTAAATGGATTTGTTGTCTCCTTGTAAAAACTCCTCATTGCCCCAGTGGTCCTCAGCACCCAGATTGGGAAATGCTTTGGGATAGAGTCTAACCTACTTAGCCTGGCATTTAAGGTGCCCCACAAGCTAACTCTAGCTTACCTTTCTAGCCTTCTGTCAAATTACTGCCTTTCGTGAACTCTCCATTGAAGCCAAAATGAATTACTAGCTCATCCCTCTGCATTTGTTCTAGCTGTTCCCCTGTGTCTGAATGTAAGTCTCTCCCTCCTTCTGGCTCTTTGACCATTCTTGCCAGGTCTGCTCAGGTGCTTTCCTTTGTCAAGGCTTCCCTCCTGGGACTCTTTGCCCCTGGCACAAGGGTTCTTTCCCACCTCAGACTCTCCTCAAAGCCCTTTTCTTCTGTCTTGGCTGAGGCCCCTGAGGCTACAATGGAAGATCCCTTGGCCACCCTGGTTTGGGGAGAAAGAAGACTTTGGAGGAGGTTTGGACTTGGACCTCTGGGTCAGGTGGTGAAAAAAGATGAGCTTGTATTTAATCTTAGAGATTATAGGGAGCCAATGGAGTTTTGTATTGGGTGCATAGCATGACATGGTCAGACCTATTTATGATTTAGGAAAATCACTTTGGCAGCTCTGTAGAGGATGGATTGAAGTGGTAAGAGGCTTGAGGCAAGGATGCCAATTAGAAGGTGATCACAATAGTAAGTGAGGATGAAGGCCGGATTAGGGTGGGGAGGGGGTGATTGGAACAAAGGAGACATATATAAATTGTGCGGATAGAAATGACAAGTTTTGGCAACTGATTGGTTGGAGTGAGTGAGATTGAGGAGTCCTAAGAAATGACTGCACAAGTCTCTGTGCAGTCAGATCATTGTTAGAGCAAAGAAAAATCAATACTGAATTAGAAGAGAGAATAGAATGAGAAGATATGACATAGAATGAACAGCTCCAAGTTGACCTGCTTAAGAAAATGATTCCCCAAATTAGGAACTGGATAAAGGAATAGATACTGAGAAAGCTAACACTATCTCCTAAGGGAGTTTAACTGATATAAATCATATGCCACAGTGAGAATCTAAAAGAGCCTAGAAACGACCTCAGCCAGAAAACACTTGATTTCCTTGCCAAGAATAGAGATAGGAGCCAATTGTAACACTGGTTTAGGATATGAACTCATTTGTGAAATCTTATGGAGGAGGATAGGAAGATTATGAGCAATATTACACAAAGCTGCAAGAAGCAGCAGAGGGAAAAACAAATTAATCGAAAGCTTGGCAGGAGACCTGAACTGACTCTGAAATTCCTTTATCTGATCAAAAGCTTATTATTCCATCTTTGCCTATGCCTTACAATGTCCAGCCCTGTCCTTCATCCTCACTATGACTTCCATTCCCATAACCCCTTTGTTCTTTCCCAGACTATCATTCCTGTCCTAGCTACATTCTTCTCTGTTTCCTCTGGAGTCATAGGTGAATTGATTCAAATCCCTTCTTACCTTGCCAAACCCCAGTCTTGGATTATTACTCTTTTCATTTGCTGTTGAGCAGAAGTGGAAGAATTCATTTCTCCCAAACCTTCCTCCAGACTTTCCTATCGTTGAGGATTCCACCATCTTCCTAGACCCCCAGGCTTCTAGCCTTGGTTTCACCCCTGACACCAGACTTTTTCATCTCACATATCCAGTCCTTTGCCAAATTGTCATTTCAACCATCACAACATCTTGTCTGTACATCCCTTTCTTCCTACTCACATCGCCACAATGCCTTTTCAGGTCCTGTTAATTCACACCTGGTGAGTTGCAATAGCCGCTTCTTCACTTTGCCCCGTATGGTTTTCCCTACTGCCATTCAACTTTCATGCCTGTGTACCAGCTGTCCCCCATACCTGGAGTACTCTGTTCATATGTAGTTTCTTTGGTTTTCTTCAAGACACAGCTTGAATCTCACCTTCTTGAGGAGGTATTTTCTGATCTCTCCAGCTGCTGGTACCTTACTCTCCCCGTTGTCTTCTTTTTGCCCCGTATGTATCTAGTTATTTAAATCTTATCTCCCCCATTAGAATGTGAGCTCCTTGAGGGCATTGACTGTTTTTGCTTTTCTTTGCATCCCTAGGGCTTAGCAAACTATCAGTCACATAGTAAGCAAGCACTCAGTAAGTGCTTGTTGACTGATAATTTCCAAAGCATTTAAGGATGAAGTCGCAAGTACAGTAAACACAGAAACTTAAAGATCTGTAAAAGCTTTTATGACATGTAGTTTTCTCTGTCAGTAGCAATAGCACTACCATATGTGCTGCATGTGATTTTCTTAAAGCATAGGTTGGTTTGTCCACATCACTATGCTATGCAGTAAACTCCAGTGGTTCCTTATAACCTCTAGGATCAAATATAAACTAATGTGTGCAGCATTTAAAGCTCTTCATTACCTAATGCATTTCTGCCTTTACACTTTTACGTTACTTCCCTCTTTGTACTCTACAGTCACATTGGCTTACTTGCCATTTCTCACATAGGATGCTTCATCTCCCCTCTCTGTGTCTTTGAATTCCTGTCCTCCAGCCTGAAATGCTCTTCCTTACCTCAGACTTCTGTTTTCCCTAGTTTTCTTTGAGACTTTTACCAGTTAAAGGCACAGTCCAGACATAGTGCCTGGAGTGTAGCAAGTGCTTAATAAATGCTTGTTGATTTTTTGTTTGAGGAAATAGACATGACGCTAAAGAACACAGGGCAAGAAAGAACAGTGGCCCAAATAGACACAAAAAGATGAAACAATTTGGGGGATATTGAGGGATCTATTCTCCAGGGATTTGAAGGTGTTAGCACAGGATGGTCATTGGGAATCAGTTCCTCACAGGGTCACACAAAGTAGCTGAAAAAAATGAGCCAATTGCCAGAAGCTTAAGGGTTAAAAAAATCAGTCTCAGAAAAAGGTGACTGAGAAAATATAAGTGTAATTACTGAACCTTATGCCTATTTTTTTTCACCTGTATAAAAATCTTTAAGAAAAGCTACACATCTCTTGAGGGAACCCTTGATGAAGGTATTGGAAATAACAGACAGGCCCTTATGAACTATATTCCATAGCAGTACACATCTTTATATCATACAATTGACTGAAAGAGAAAGAGAACACAAGATCCTACTGTGCTGACTATAAAAAGAGATTTGATTTGGTAGAGTAAATTTCATGCAGTTTTAGAGCCAACAAGGTATTTCTGAGTCCTGTGTTAATTGAACAAGATTCATTGAAAGATGCAGTAAAGAGCTTTGCTCAACACTGATTATTAAATCAAATAAAACATAAAATGTTTGCTACTGTCATGGAAGAAATTCAGTAGAGTACAAATGGAAGTAGGATTTCTTATAGATGAAGTATTATAGATGTTGCTGTTAGTAGATAGTTGCTGATTGTATCAAGACCTAGAATTTTGGTGAGCCTTTGGAATGAACTTATGATCACTCAAAACAGTTTGACCTAAATATCCGTATAAAAATGATAAATGGATGATGGCCTATTGAACTTTCTGTACATTGATCTCAGTCAGATACTGCAGATGGACAGTGAACTGGACCCAGAATTCAGTAGGAAGAAGATAGCAAGCTATTTTGAATTTGGAATGATGTTGTGCTGTAATGATCCCAAATTTCTTTTTGAAAAAAAAATCCTGTCTTTTTTTTAAACCAAAATTCTTTCATTGATGACATGGTTGCAAATCATGGAATATTAATCTTTTGTGTTCAAAATTGTGGTTTACCTGAATAGCAACAGAGAGCCCTTTGATGGTCATAACTGGAATTCATTGTGTTACTATAAAACATGCCATCGGAGAGTGTGAATACAAAATGTGGTAGACATGGAATGTAACGAGAGTGAGGAAGAACAAATAGATGACCTGCGTCTGGATTCCCAGAGAATATTTAAATGACATAGAGGAAGGCCCCCTAACACATCAGGTGAGGACCCTGTCCAGGATTTACAGAAAGACGTAGAGGGCATTGCCATAGCATGAGAAGGCATAGATGGCTGGCAGTTCTACATAGTTGGAAGACTTGTAGCAGTGAGATCACACAGGTCCATCTAAATATTTTCTTTTGAATTTTCTAGCAGTATCTAAAATGTAGGCCAGCTCTCAAATTGTATGTCTTGGTGGCATCAGCTGAACCTTCCTGGGCATCTAGATGAGCCCTAGGCAGCTTGATCAGGGAGCTGGGATATGGCCATATGCTGCTGCTTTTTTTGTGAGGGAGGTTAGAAAAGGGGAGGGGAAAAGAGGAATTAATTTGATTCTTCTGTTTCTGGCTGAGGAAAAAAAAGCCAGGATTAAGAAGGGAGGCTGGTAAAAAACAGCACATTCATAAGATGAATCTTATCTTTGAAACAGCGTGATATACAGAGGACTGGACTTAGTCAAGAAGACCTGATTTTGAATCCTGCTTCAGGCCTTATGACTTGTGTCACCGCAGGTGCCGTAACCCCTTTGGGTCTCAGTTTCATCACCTGGAAAGTGAGAGGGTTGCACTTGATCTCTGTGGCTTTAAATGTGTGATCCTTTGAGCTTATGAAACCCCAGTGTCTTCAGTGTTGGTTCACTGTTGATCGGCTCCTTAAATGGCTCTAGTGATTTTGTTGCAGTCTATAATCTAACCACCCTGGACAGTGTTTGGCACAATGATTGGAAACTCAAGCTGTGGCTAATATTTGACAATTTAAATTATTGATCCCTTGGCAGTACATGGAGTGTTCTTTGAATTTAAAGTGCTACAGAGTTGATAGAGATTTGCTGCAAAGGAGTTTGAGAAATGCCCAAGATATTAGATATGGATATCTTACTTTAGATGCTTTAGATAAAACAAAATTTTGGTCTTGCATATGTTATAATTCTCGCTCTCTTTTAACTAGAGTATGGTGTGTGAACTATGGGTTACTTTCTGTTTTGATGTTCTTACACCATTCAGTACATCAGCATCTAAAAATATGGTTTAGCACTTTTGTGCCAAGGGAAACCATTCTTTTTTTCTCAGTAGACAAATCTTAAAATATCACCTCTTTTAAGTAGTGGTCTTTGTGGAGTGGAGATATTCAGGAAAAGATTCTCAAAGGAGAGGTTTCTTCATCTGACTTTCTTTATAGGAAGGGTAGACAATAGATTGTTAATAAGGAAGAGGAAAGCTTATTTTCCCCCAGTGAAATAATGAAATGAGTTTATTTTATTTCGTTAAATTTTATTGTTGCTTTTGCTTTTGTATCATAGCAATCCCCAAATTTATTAAGTCCTCTTATCACTACCCAATAAGTCCTGACTTCCTTTGTAATAAAGAAGAAAACCTGTAGATGAAGTGACTGTGTATGTAACATTTGACACCTCTTTACTGAAAGTAATACTCTGAGGCCAAGGGTTGGTCATTCCAAATATTCAGGCTTTGTTTTAGTGTTCTTTCTGTCTACATTAATGTAGTCATTGAGTACATTGTTCTCTTGGTCTTGCTTACTTTGCTTGTTAGACAGTGTTTCTCTGAATTCCTCATATTTCTTGTTTCTCATGTTATAATAATCCATAACATTTCTATAATACAATTTATTCAGCTGTTTGCTATTTGATGGATATTCACTTTGTTTCCAGTGTTTTTTAGCCCCCTCCATCTCAGAGTGTTGCTATAACTGTTGGTCTATTTGGAACCTTTCTTTTTCATTAAGCTTCTCGGGAGTATATATCTAATAATGGGAATTTTTAGCCAAAGTGCATGAACAGCCTTCATAATTCCAAATTATTTTCCAAAATGGTTGGACCCAATTCACACTTCCACTAATAGCACATTAGTGTCTTCCTCTCCTTGCAGTTCCTTTAACCTATCTTTGTATCTTTTGTCATTTTTGACAGTTTGCCAGGTGTAAGGTAAAACTTCAGAGTTTTAATTTGCACTTGCTGATAATTTCTAACTTTTCTTTTGCAAAATATTTTTATCATTTGACTTATTAGGGAGTGATTCTTGATCTTCTGTATTTTAAAATTCATTGTGCATCTTGGATATAAGATTTTTATCAGTATTTGGTATTAAGCTTCCCGCCTTCCCCCATGACAATTTCCTTTTTATCCTAGTCATGTGGTTATTTCATGCACATGCCTTTTGATTTTACATTGTCAAAATTATTATTTTTTTAATGGGTCTCTATTTTGTTTGCCTAACAATCCTTCCCCAGTTATAGATGTGAAAAGGTCCATCTTCCTATTCCACCTGCCCCCCCCCCCCCCCCCTTTTAAAATAGTCTAATGTGTATCCATCTGGCACCTGCTGTTAACTGGTATACTGTGCTGGTCTAGACTTAGTTTTCTGCCAGCTTGCTACTGTCTACTTAGTATTCTTGTCAAAAAGGGACTTCTTCAACCCCTGCAGTTTATGTCCCTGGGAGTATCAAACACTAGCTGATGAGTTTGATTGTTTTTGATTCTGGCTTAGCTAATTCATTCCATGGATATGCTTTTCTACTTCTTAATTAGTACCAAATAATTTTGATGATTACTGCATTGAAGTTGTGGTCTAGAAGTGCTAAGCCCCTTTTATTACCTTGAGATTTTATTTCCCTTGAGACTTTTACACTTTTTTTAACCAGAGGAATTTTACTATTTTGTCTTCTTATGAAGTAAACCCTTTGTAGTTTAGCACAGCACTAAATCTGTAAATTGATTTATGCACTGTTGTCATTTTCATCCTATTGGTCAGGCTCAACCATGAGCAATCTTTTTCTTTTCGGGTGAGGCTACGGATCTGTTATTTCATTGCTGCTATTTCATGCATGTTCCTTTTGATTTTACATTGTCAAAAATATAGGATGAGGATGTAGGATGAGGAAGCTTCTGTTACTAATGAATATTCACCATTTTGTAACTTCTGTGCTCTTAAAGCAGGAGTTCTTAACTGTCTTGTATCATGTACCCCTTTGGCGCCTAGATAAACCTATGGATCCATTCTTAGAATGTTTTTAAATGAATAAAATGAAATATGTAGGATTACAAAGGAAACCAATTATATTGAAAAAGTTGACAGTTTTTTTTAAAGGCTTGTGGACCTTAGGTTAAGAACTGCTTACTTGCTTGGGGCTATTGATAAGTTAAATGACTTGGCCAAGGCCTTATAGCCAGTATGTGGTGGACAGGACTTGAGACCAAGTCTTTCTGACCCAGAGCCTGGCTTTTTATGCTGTATTTCCTTTTATTAAGTGATTATCCCTTCTGAGAGTTGGGTCATTATCACTGTAAAATTCATGTCTTGAGGAAAAAGATATTGTCTCTGGAAGCTGAACAGGGAGTTGTGATTCTGTCCTTAAAAATTTCTCTTGATAATGGCATGTGAGAGGGCTCATCATTTTAAATACCACTTGTTTAATTTTTTGTCATTCTTTTTCTAAATTTACTACATTGTCCAATAGTTTTGATAAAAGTGGTGAATGCATGGGTTTGGCTAGCTAATGTGTCATTGTGAAATGGTGCTTATAGAATAGTTCAGTCCCAAACTTTCTGAAAATAGTGCTATATTACACTAAGCTACAGATATTTCAGAAACTGGAGGGACACAAATCTTAAATGAGTAGATGGTAATTAGGGACTAAAATCAGGAGATAATCTAAGACAGTATAGGAAATGTAGGAGAAATCAATTGAAGGAAAAACAAATATATTAGATGGTTACTACTTGTTTGACCTTGGGCAAGTCATTTAACCCTGGACCTCAGTTGCTTCATCTGTAAAATAAGGTGTTCTTAGAACCCTCATGGGTTCTAAGTAAGGTCCCTTCCAGCTCTAAATCTGTTAGCTTATTAACAGTGTGTTTGAAAATCCTTTTAAGACTATTCTTCTACATAGAAAAATTAAGATTGTTGAACAGTGTAATCTCACATTCTTTAAAGTCTCTAAGTGAATGTGAGATTCCAGTCTAGAATATCAGATTTTTCATGCAACTTAGATATGCAAATGATGAATATACATATAAATATTTAAATGTGTGGAGATTTATACATACTTATAAGCAGAGGAGAAAATTTACATCCTAGAAAAACGAATGCTTAAGTATAAAAGGTTTGCAAAACCACTGTTAATTATTAATTTTTATATTTCAGGTTTGTATGTGTATATGCATGTGTGAGTATAGGCACTTGTGTGCTCTTGTAGGCACATGTGTGTGTATGTATAAATGTTCCTGCATTGAACGGTTCAGGCAGATGATACGGTGCTATTTTGTTATCAGAATTTTAAATTGATTTGAATATGAATAGCAACTTTCCCCTAATATTAAACCAATTTCTTTCTTCTTAATAATATCCTTAAGCCTGAAGTTTTTTGAAAGTTTTATTCGTTTAAAAATATACATGACAGACATTTCCTGATTTCTTCTGGTGTCTTCCCTCCCTCAATAGAACCCTTTCTTATTGCAAAGGAAAATAGTTATGTAAGATGACACAGTGCCAGTGTTGGATGACATTTGCAATATTTTATACCTGTAGTTCCTTACTTTACCTGGAAGGAGGTGCCTTCCATTTGCTCAGTATAGGTCACTGTTTTTGATGTGAGTTCAATTGCCTTTTTGTGTTATTTTGATCTACATTATAGTAGTCATTGATCTCAAGTCTCTTGGTTTTCCCTATTTTCTGTAGGCCCTCTCCCTACTTCTCTAGTTTCTTCAGATTTGTTGTTGCTTATGATGCAAGCATATTCCATTGTGGCCCTTGATGTTATTTCTTCCAAAATGTAGATCATAGCACATCAATGCTGGTCCATCCTGGGTGAGTTGTCTTTATGTCCTCCCTTGATTCTTTGCTGGGGAGGTCACCTTCTTGTGACATTACGAGGACTTCAGTAGGACACACAGATCCTCACTTGATTTCCTTTGCTCTTGTCAACATGCTCACCTTTGTCTTTTTTAGTCATTCATTTCTTTAGCATCCTTTACTGTGACACTCCTGGTAATTCCCAGCTTGTAATGTGTTAGAGCTCACCATGTTCTACTCCGTTGTCTTCTGTAATGTTCATTTTCAATTCTTTGGAGACTGAATAGTGACTGTCAGCCATACTGAGACAACTTAGACCATCTAAATGCATATCACGGCTTGAACAATATGTATTATCCTTCATCTACTTGGGTTTTACCAACATTTCTCTGACACAGCTTCTTTCCTTCCATCCACAGCATAGGGTAGGCTCAGTCTCCTCCTCTTTGCTTCTGTTGCCAGGGATTAGCTTTTCTTAGAAGGAGACAAAGCTGTCCCAGGGATCTGATTAGCTCTGGCTTCCTGGCCACCTAAGAGCATAAAAAGCCAGAGGTAGTCTAGGCCCCTCTGACATGGTGGATTCCTGAAGCCCACTTGAGCCAACATGTCCTTCACCATATCCTGCTCTACTGACCAGATGTGTTTCTGTTGGTTGATAAAGGGAATGGATCCCAGAGAAAGTAAACTGGATTGTTGTTACATTCTTGCTGTGTTGGGGCAAAATGGACCTTTTCTTGTTAACTGTTCAATGACTTTTGAGCCATTCCTTTCATGCCAACATTGAACCTGAACTAAGAGAGTGCTGGCATTCAAGCTATCGCCAACAGATAGAGAGTTAGAGGCCAAATAGTAACTTTTCTTAATAATTTGGAGCACTTTTTCCTCTGGATATTTGTCATTTCTTTTAAAAACTATTCATACATATCCTTTGACCATTTATCTCCTGGGGATAGGTTCTTGGTTATGTCATTTTTCGTATCAGTTTCCAAAATGCTTTTTTCCTTTTATTGAAATTTTAGTTACAATATCTTGTTAGTCACAATAGCTTGGATATTTATTTATTTATTCATTCATTTATTTATCTTGGATATTTAATTGGCTAATTTATTTCTCTTGAGTAAGATATAACAGTGCGCTCCGACAAAATCAAAGAACTATTAATGATGTTGTCACAGCACATTTATTTTATGAGCAGTTCCATGACATAAAAATATCATAGTACTAACTTAGACACATTTTAAATAAGAAATTTGTTTATATTTTGATTTAATATTTTGAAATGTTTTCTAACTAAACTATAGCTAGAAAATAGGGAAAATTCCCACTGTTTGGCCTGTGAAATCTTGGACCATTGTTGCACCCCATACATTTTTTCTACATCATCAGCTGAAGCAACTGTAGGAGATTTACATAGTTATATTTTCTTGAGTACTCATGAAAATTTATTTTTCCAGGAAGATGGGACTCAGATTTTTATTATGAACAGATAGAGGACCCAACAGGGTTCTTTGCTGGTTGAATACTATTTCAAAAATAAATACTTCAGCATTACTAACTTGAAATATATTCTGTGGAGAACTTGGGATTTGTGTTTATTCTCAACACGTCAGCCATTCTTAATGTTTAGTTTCCTTTTCCATGGAACCCCGGATTGTTAGAATACATTGTTTGTGTGATAACAATTCAAAATTCTGTTTCTTTTGATCCTTGAGCACAATGAGCATGGGAGCTCATTGGAACATAAGATTTAACGCTAGAAGGGGACCTTAGAGGCCATTGTGTCCTGCTCCCTTAGGAGGAAACTGAGGCCCAATAAAGTGATTTGCCTGTATGGCATTGCTGAGATTTGAACTCAGGTCCCATGTCTAAAATCTTGCTGCTTTTTCTAGTATACCAGGAGTGACATTCACATTAAGATATCAAAGGGCATTTGGAGCATTAATTTTTGAATTAGAACCCAACAATAACTGAATTCTTTTGGAGCCTCCGCCACAAACATGATTCACTACAAACATTGTAACAATCTCCATGGAGGGAAGGGAAGAGGATGTTTTTAATCATTTTGAAAATATGTGTAAACTCCCCTTTACCTAAGTTCTAATTAACCAGAAATCTCAAAAATCTGCATTGTTTTCTTCTCTGTGCTATACTTTGAGAGGGAAAAGATGAGAAGTAAAGCTATTATCAAGGGTTTACTTCAAAAACAAATTTTTGATTCTTTCCACAATGCTGTAACCTGGGCCAAGTGCCACATAAAGTGATGGTAGAATCCTCAAATAAACTTTTAGATATAAATTCATTTGAGCCTGAGCTGGGCAGAGAGGGAAATTTCAACTCTGAGCAAAATGCATTGTTGGGTGTGTGATCTCCACACAGCTCAAGACTGAGTGGTGGAGAGACTGGGCAGAACTGGGAGAACAAGATAGGCCCAAGCTGGGGCACAACTTCTCCGGGGAAGAAGAGCCCAGGGTAAGGGGGTCCCCAATTTGGGTGGCAGTGGGGTTTTAAGGGATAGGGCAAGAAAGGAGCTACCCTCTTCTCAATATCTGCTAGTTTCTCATTGTGTTAATTATTTTTGTTAACTAGTTGCTTCTATTTGCTCAGGAAATATAAAGCTGGTACTACCAGTTAGCATCCTCTAAATTTTGGTGCCCTGGACAAAACCACGGTTATGCCAGGGAGTGACAGCTGTAACCAGTTATCCCCTCTGTTTTTAGCTTTGTGTAATAGTGTGATGTTAAGAGCACTAGATTTGAAGTCATCTCTACCTGCTACCTGTGTGAAATTGGGACCTCACTCTACCATTCTGCGTATAGTTCCCTCATTTGCAAAATGAAGGAGTTTGGTTCAGTGATCTCTAAGGTCCTTTCCATATTTAAAACTAATATCCTATGACAATCGTAAATGATAACCCCGAAATCCTGCCAAATGTAGAATTGCTTTCTGAGAGATTTTACATTTTAATAAAACCCTGATAGATAGTCTTTAACAAAAACTTGTCATTTTGACCTGGTGTATATGGGATCTCTGTTTTATTTGTAAGAGTGTTCAGTTACTCAGAACTCAGGAATACTCAGGTATTCCTCAACTCTGCTGTGTAAATATAAATTTACAACAAATTGCTGCAATTCCTCTTTGCAGTCTCAGGATTTGGGTAAACCCTGGTAGGTAGTGGTCTGTAGACAGGAAAGTGCAGGGTTCCAAAGCCAGTGACTTTGCACAGCCCTCTGTTACTTAAATCTAGTTCACTTGCAGGCCATGGCATGACCTCCCTGGTGTCGCAGTCCTCTTTGAGAATGAAGGAAAAAACAACAAGAACGCTTTCCTGACAATAACATTATGAAGTAGATAGTGCAAGGATTGTTTCTCTTTTTGAAATGAGAAAACCAAGACCCTGAGAGTTGACACATGGCCATAAAACTAGGAAGTATCTGAGCCAGTCTAACTCTGGACCTTCTGACTCCTTCCTTTATACCAATCAAGCTCAATAAAATAATGAGATTGGTTCTACAAACTGCAGATATCACTTCCTGTGGCTTTAGAAGACCAGTGTGACTTCAGATCATGTTAAGATGGGGATAGTGGTCTGAGCCAGAGAGGTGAAAGTCATAGACTACTTTGCCTTGCTCAGATCATCTCTGGAGTGTTAGGTTCAATTCTAGATACCAATCTTAGGAAGAACATTGATAAACTAGAGAATATTCAGACAAGATGACCAGGATAGCGAAGGGCCTTTAGAGTTGCGCCATATGAGAACTGGTTAAAGGGAAGAGGGAACATTTAGCATGGAAAACAGGAGACTCCACCATGGGGTGGAAGGGGAAAGAGGAGGGAACGTGATAGCTGTACTCAAGTATTTGAAGGACTATTCTGGAGGAGGAGAGATTAGACTTGTTTTTCTTGGACTGTGGGCCAGAACTGGTAGCAATGAGCACAGTTTGCAGAGAAGCAAATTGTAGGCTTACTGTGGGAAAAATAAAAACAATAACAGTTGGAGCTGTCACCTTTTTTTTTTAATCGATTAGAGCTATCTTTGGATAGAGGGGCAGACTTTCTGAGGCAGAGGATCCTCTACCTCATCTTCAGGTAAAGGCTGGATGACCACTTGGGGATTTTTAAGAGAGTTTTCTTGGTCAGGTAATTTCTGGGCGAAATGACTTTTGAAATTCTTTTCAACTTTGGGTTCTGTTCCCACTTAATGTGTTTATCTAGTTTCAGAGTCAAAACAATTTTCATCTTTTATTCTTGTCTTCCACCAGAATTGGTTAATATAAAAATGACTCATTATTGAAGAGAGAGGCATCCTGAGTCATCTATCGATGTGTAGTCAAACCACTCACTTGTTTGACAAAGCTAGAAGAAAGAATAAAGATGAGGAAAAAGGTGTGGCATACAATTAAAACAGTTCTATCTTGACCTATTTAAACAAATTATCAGTGATGAAAAATGGGATATGAACTGAAGGAAGAACATAGATACAGACTATAATAATTTCATACAGAAGTGTAATGGTTATTAGAGTGGGACTTTTTTTTTTTTTTAACTGTTTTCTCTTTTGGAATGCTGAGGTAATAAGTACCTTTGATGCATCTTGCCTTTCAAATGTAATGGCAAGGAAAGTGGACTTTTTTCTGTATTTTGTTTCTTTGATTGAGTCTTAGATCTGTTTAAGAAGCAAGAAACCCTAGTTCACATAGACTCATGATGCCCTCTGACCCTGAGAAGGGCATATAAAATCTGAGGTTGGCATTTTGTTTTGGGGCTCTCATTCACTGGAGGAATGTCATGATTTAACCAGACAATCGGTAGCCATTGTTAAGAGGTCCTTCCCCCCCACCCCCTTTGAAAGCCCAGATGTTGGTGCTTCTCTTTTTGGTAACTACATATGTGATGTCTTGATCAAACAAAGCCTGTCTGTTGATTTATTTGTAGTTTTTATTTTGTTTATATTTGCTCTGAAGTTCAGGGTGGTCACTTTTCCCCCTGAACTAAGGGAATGATATGTGTATGTTTAATTAAACTGAGATTGTGAATGCCTTAAAGTTGCTTTCCTTAGAAAAGCAGATCAAAGAACCTGTGCTAGCAGCCCTCCTGTGTGCTCTTGTTGTTGGTCTTGTTACTGGTCTTTCACCCTACAGCAGCTGCTAGCAACATTGTTATTACAAGAAGTTAAACTGATGTGAATCAGTTGCCATAATAAGGAAAGCAGAAGACCTAAAAAGCACCTTACATAGCAAATGCTTGACCTGTTTGCCAGGGGAGAGACATGGCAGTCAAGGGCAACACTGGCTTAGAACATAGACTTGTTTGGAAAGTCATGTGGAGATGGATGATGGGAGATCATGAGCAGCATTAACTCATCTAACAGAAGCAGTAGAGGGCAAAGCCAGTGTAAGGAAGGCGTGGTCAGAGCCCATCATGCCAAGGGCACCTAAGATAGAGAACAAACAGAAGGAAAATAGAAAAAAGTTGGCCTGGATTATTTTAATAGACTCTTTTCTCTGTGGAGTAGAGTGGAACCACTTCCCTTGGAATCTGGCACCACAGTTCTGGATGTATTAAAGAGGGGAGAAGTGGCACTAAGTAACTGAAGACTGGAAAAGTAGCCGAGTGGGACCAAATATACACAGATGATCCAGCTTCAAGAGGACATTGAGGGATGGATCGACAAGCTGACTGAAGGAGGGGAAAATACTAAAACATGAAAACCATCTTGGACCTAATTGATAATGAAAACAAGGTAAATGAGAGGACATCACAGCTGTTGAACTATGTGCCTCCTTTCCCATCTACATAAATAATATTTATGAGGATAATGTATACATGCACTAAGGGCATCCTCAGTGAGGGTACTGGCAGTGAACAGTGACTTTCAAAAATGATGTTCCTTAATAGATTAAATTAACTGAAAGATTTAAGAGAATAATGTCCCCAATGTGCTTATTGTCTGATCTATCTCTTGTTTGTGATTATTTAAACAAAAAGCTTTTGATTTATTGGAATAAAATGCTGCAGGTGTATTTCATGCATCCAACAAAGTTAGTTGATATGTCTTGAAAGACAAAACAATCTTTTTTGACCTTCTTTGATGATTAATATTAGGTGAAACCTAAAACAAGGGGGAGTGTATTTGCCTCTCATGGAGGACGTTTGGTGAGGCCAAGTTGAAGGAGCTGAGCCCATCTGGATGGGTGCTCCAGTTTGCAGATAATTGTGCTGATTGCATCAAACCTTTAAACATCGAAGAGCCATTGGATGAACTCTTTAATCCCTCAGAACACTTGTGCTTAACTATCTCCCTGGAGCAAACACAGATGAAGAATGCCTCTTGTTTTGATCATATCATCCAGTTGGCTGGGCAGCCTATTAGAATCAACTGTAAGGGCTCCTTTAATGACTCCAAACTTTTTTCAGCACCAAAGACTCATCTTTTAATATCCATGGTCTGTAAATGGTTTATAAGGCTGCAGATCATGGAACAGTGCAGACTCTGAAGAATTTAAAAAGGAGTGTTCCCTAGGTATTGGAGAAGCACATGGTGAGTGTGGGCCAGCTACACAACAGAAAAATTAGGAACTTTGAAGAACTGTAGGAAAGAATTTCATTAAGGAAAAGAATAATGGAAAAAGATGGGGTGGTCATGTGGTAACAGGGAGAGAAAATAACCAAAAACTAGACTGTGGGCCCCGTGGGCATTCTTACATTGTCAGAGAAAGCAATGAAGGTTTCCCTCAGGTTAGGAGGTCCTTTTGTGGTGAACCTAGAGCAGGTTGTGTACAAGATCCAGTGCCTGGCATGGAGTGAGGCTGACTGACTGCCCTGCATCGTAGAGACCGACTGACATGGAAGAGTTGTGAGCATTGCAGAGACCAGCCGACATTGGGGAGTGTGATCCATGTGGTCTGAAGGACTGTGCATGTCAGTGAGATCTGAGCACATTGGTCACAGCTCTGCCTTTCTTCATTCCTCCTCCTCCTCCTCTTATTCTAGGGCTATTGCTGGCATTTAGGTCTCACCTTTAAGAAATCTTTGTTTAGGGGGTGGAGCCAAGATGGCGGCTGGAAAGCAGGGACTACTGTGAGCTCCCCACCAAGTCCCTCCAAAAACCTATAAAAAAATGGCTCTGAACCAATTCTAGAACTGCAGAACCCACAAAGTGGAGGAGGGAAGCAGGGC
>CM053622.1:21107985-21138705 GCA_028646595.1 Phalanger gymnotis
AACATAGTCTTTCACAACATGAGTATTGTGGAAGGGTTATACATAATGATACGCATGTAGCCCATGTTGAATTGCTGGACTTCTTAGGGAGGGTGGGTGGGGAGGGAAGAGGGGAGAGAATTTGGAACTCAAAGTTTAAAAAACAGATGTTCAAAAACAAGAAAAAAGTTTTTTGCATGCAACTAGAAAATAAGATACACGGGCAATGGGGCATAGAAGTTTGTCTTGCCCTACAAGAAAGAAAGGGAAAAGGGGATGGGAGGGGAGTGGGGTGACAGAAGGGAGGGCTGACTGGGGAACAGGGCAACCAGAATATACGCCATCTTGGAGTGGGGAGGAGGGTAGAAATGGGGAGAAAATTTGTAATTTAAACTCCTGTGAAAAGCAACATATTAAATAAAAATAAAATTAAATTAAAATAAAAGAAATCTTTGTTTATCACAGGTTTCCAAAGGACAGGCACTTAGTCTCTATTTCACCCACCTTTTTCCTTGCCTGGAGTCAACTACCTCATTAAATGATTCTCCTTTTTCTTAAATGCTTTGTTAAGCTAGGTTTCACAGAGAAATCAAACTCTGATTCCCTTATTGTTGTTGTTAAGTCGTTTTTTCAGTCTGTCTGACTCTCTGTGACCTCATTTGGGGTTTTCTTGGCAGAGATACTAGAATGGTTTTCCATTTCCTTCTCCAGCTCATTTTACAGATGAGGAATTGAGGCAAACGGAGTTGTGTAACTTGTTTAGCGTCACTTACCTAGGAAGTATCTGGGGCCAGATTTAAAGTCATGAAGATGACTCTTCCTATGTTCAGGCTCAGCACTGTACCACCTAGCCCCAATAATTCCTTACTGTGTTTTAGTCAAAACATGGTAAAGATGTAGAAATTTTACTTATGAATATTTATTTAAAATATGGCTTTTAATTTTCTGGATTCTCCAGAATCAGTTTTTTTCCCCTTTCACTTAACATTTTTATTCTATATTTTGAGGTCAATTTCTGTTAAAAAATTTTTTTGCTATTTTTTAAATGTTACTTTCATTTCAAATTTATCCTTCCCTTACCTTTTTTACTCAAGGAGTCATCCCTTTAATTAAAAATGAAAGAAGAAAGAGAAAAAAAGTGATTCAGTAAAACTAACAAACACATTAGTTACATCTATAGTTCATGCAGTATTCCATACCTCTGTAGTGAAGGGGAGGCAAGGTTCATACTTTTCTAAATTCTTCGTATTTGACATTTTTTAAGGTATACTAATATTGCATTCAGCTACCATAATTTGTTTAGCCGTTCCTCAATCAATGGACATCTATTTTGTTCTATTTCTTTGCTACCACACAAAGTATTACTTCGACCATGTTGGTATATACAGGATCTTTCTTTCTGACCTCGATCCCTAGGGGTGGGATCTCTGGGTTGAAAAATGTGGATACTTTACACTTCTTTTTGCATAATTCCAGAAAGCTTTCTGGAATGGTTGGACCAATTCATAATTTCACCAACAATATATTAATCCCTATATCCCCTCCCCAAATTAACTGTTTCTATTTTTTATTGTCTTTGCCCATTTGCCAAGATGACTCAGAGTTGTTTTGGTTAGCTTTTCCCTTATTTGTGTTTTGGATCTCTTTCACATGATTGTCAATCCTTTGCAATTCTTTGTATGAGAAATATTTGTTCATATACTTTCATTACTTTTCAATTGGGGGTGGCTCTTTATAAATTTACATGAATTCCCTATGTATTTTATTCATTGGGGATGATTCCTTAATATTATGTTGATATCTTATATATCTTGGAATTTTATCAGATATTTGATGCAAAGATTTTTTTCTCCCCAGTTGATGTTTTTCCTTTTGGTAGTAGTTCAATTGATTTTGTTTCCACAAAAGCTTTTCAAGTTCATATAATTAAAATTATTTGTTTTTTCTTTTATGATAATCTTTATCACTTGTTTGGTTAAGAATCCTTCCCATAGCTAGGATGGTAAAAGTTATGTGATTTTGTTTTTGTTTATTTTTTTAAAAAAATGTTACATTTTATGTTTAGGTAAATCAACCTAAAACAAATCAGTTTTCAGTTTTTCATGGTATGCGGTTTAAGAGGTCTAAATGTCATTTCTGCCAATGACCTTCCAATATTCTCAGCAGTTTTTTGGTCAGATTTGGGGTTCTCCTTTGATAACTATAACAGCACCCAAGCAGAAGGGTATTAATAAAGGGTAGTCATTGTGATGCAGGTAGTCTTTAGGTTTACATATACATACATGTCTGTATATCTATATATGCACATGTACACATATGTGTGTGTATATGTATATGTATACTTTCTGGGAATGAAATCATTTCAAGGGAAAATGGATTAAAGACTAATAAGATTTTCCAGTTTAAATAATGGTTCAATAAGGATTGTACAAAGTTCTATTCTGTTGCCCCATTGTGGTATGGAAGTCACCCTTTGTTTTTGCAAGTGATGTCATTAATGGGCAAGCTCTAATAGGTTCTGACAAGCTAGGAAATCTTTGAATACGATTCAGACTTACTTTGATCTCTGAGGAACAATCATAACCAAGGCTCAGCATCAGTAGCTTGACCATCATGTGATGAGCTCTTTAGGCCATAGCTGCTGTTTCCAGACCTCATCTTTGTGGCCAGGGTCAGGAATAACTTAGAAGCTTAGAAATGCTGGTGTACATGTGACTAGCACTTATGGGGAACAACCTTCCAGTATAGAAACATAACACCTCCCCCCCCCCCCCCCCCCCCCCCCCCCCCCCCCCCCGTTAGTGCCTACTATGGTCCTACTACTGCATTTGCTTCTTGGTGATCTCATAAGCTCTCATGGATTTAGGTGTAGTCTTTATGCAAATTATTCTAAGATCTATTTATCCAGCCCTAACCTCCCTTCTGAACTCTAGTCTCATATATCTAATTATCTTTTGGACACCTTGAACTAGATGTCCTATAGATATCTTAAAATTCATGTGTTCTCTATGGAACTCATTATCTTTCCTCCTCAAACTCTACTCTCTTCCCAACCACGATCCTCCTAGCCATTCATTCTGGTCTACCTAGGTGTCATCTTTTCCTCTTCACTCTCATAGCCAATCTGCTGCTAAGTCCTATTGTTTTTTTACCTTCATAACATCTTTTGTGTATGTTCTCCCTTCTCTTCTCTGACACTGGCTGGCACCTTGGAGCGGGCCATCGTCATCTTCCACGTAGACTATTGCCTTAGTCTGCTGGTAGATCTGCCTGCCACAAATCTCTCCCCGTTTCAGTCCATCCTCCATTCAGCTGTTAAAATGTTCTTCCTGAAGTTGGGTACTATGTCCCCTCCAGCTGCAGCCCACTCCTTTTTCAGTAAACTCCAGTGGCTCCCTGTTATCTCCAGGATCAAATATGAAATCCTTTTTAGTTTTTAAAGCTCTTCACAAGTTAGACTATTCCTGCTTTCCTGTTTCTTACACACTACTCCCTTCTGCTGACACAGTCTCTTTGCTGTCACTCACCCAGGACACTTCCATCTTCTGGGCATTTTCATTAGCTTTCTTCAAATCCCAGCTAAAATTCCACCTTTTACAAGAAGCCTTTCCTGATCCTCCTGCTTTTCCTCTGAGATGTCTTGTTTGTCCATCATTGTTTATGTGTTATTTTCCCCATTAGACCGTGAGCTCTTTGAGAGCAGGGACTCTTATTTTTTCCTTTCTTTTTGTCCTCATTGTCTGGCACATGGTAGGAATTTACTGAATGCTTGTTGATTTCACTTTCAAGGCACTGTTAGGGATAAGAAAAACCTCAGAAGCCCCTGCTGTCAGAGAGTTCATGTTCTATTAGAGATACAATGTGTAAACAGGTGAGTAAATACATGATAATTTAAGGTGGGAGAGAGTACTGAGGATGAAGATCAAGAAGGGCTTCCTATTGGAACTGGCACCTGAGGTGAGCCTGGAATGCAACTAAGAATTTGGAGAAGGGAAATTCTAGGAAGGGAATGCAGAGGTGGGAGGAAGAAGGTTGAGTTTGGAGATTAGAGAGTGTGTGAAGATGAGTAATAGGAGCCAGATGTGGTAGAAGCTACTTAAATGTTGGCCTAGGATTCATCTTTTATCCTAGAGGCAATAGGAAACAATGGAAGATTTTGAGTAGGGAAGTGAGGAGAGTGCTCACAGCCATCACCCCACCTCCATTTTCCCCAATGTCACTCAAAAAATGGCTTAGGATCTCCTCCCTGTATTGTTGTTTACTATCATTGTAGATCAGTATTGTTGACATCCAATTACTTAGCATGATCCATGACCTGTTCAAGCTTTGGGGTGAAAATTTCTGTTGTCTTGGCCATTTCTAGACTGGTCCCTGACTGTTTAGCATTCCTGTGGCCTTGTGGGAGATAGCTGCCATCCTGTTGATGTCTAATGAGTCTTATCTTTAGGTCTCAGCTCCAGGGATTCTTTCTCTTAAACACTTGTATTTCTTGAGATAAAATGTTTACAAAAAATTATTATGCTAGACAGGCCTAAAGATGAGGTACGGCTCTCAACTTTACATTGGAAACAAGAATGCCCTTGGCTCTGGTTCAATTCCTGTATAAGACCCCATTTAACCTTGTTTTCCCTACTCACTGGAGGTTTCCACCCTGCTTCTGCCACTTTTAATGAAAGTTAATCCCATAACTACCTTAATAATGGCAAAGCTCACCCCACAAAACAAAAATAAATTCTTTGCCTCATAGCCCTTTGGGGACAATGTCAGGAGAGTGGCAAAAAAGAGGCAGAGAATCTTAAATACCATATCACTTTTCAAGCTCTTCTTTTGTATTTTTGCCCCTGTTTTAGTTTTGTTTCATAACATTTGATATTACTGATTATTCTTCACTCTAATAGCCCACTCTGCTGACAGAGGGACTGTCCAAAACCTTATACCATGTTCCTCGTCATAGTTCCTTTTCCCTGATCACTTTTCTCTAGGTCCAAGATTATTGATCGTTTTTCATGGAAGTTTAGCTCTGTCTTTTAGCTTTTTAAGAAAAATGACTGTTATTGTATTTTGTACATATTTCTTTTCTTCTTTTTCCTCTGTCAGTTCATATAGATCTTGTCATTTTTTTTTCACATTCCATTTCCTAATTGACAGGTACCCATTATGTTTTCAATTTGGTTTTTCTTCAAAAACCACCAGGGCACTGCTATAAATATTTTGCTATCTGCAGAATGGTTCTTTCCATCTTTGACCTCCTTGGAATACATGACCAATATCCTGTTGATTGTGTCAGAGGTAAGAACTCTTTAGTAACTTTTCTTGCATAATTCCAGATTGTTTTTTCTAAAAGGTTTGGAAACCACTATGCTAACTGCCCTAATAGTTTATTAGTGTGCCTGTTTTACCCTAGTCCCTTTCAGTACTATTAATAGTATTTAAGAACTTCTTACCTCAGGAAAATTAAGGTGCTATATTATTTACCAAACAATATTATTATCCTGTGATCCATCCTTCTCCTTATTCTGAAGGGCATGCCTGAGTAATGTGACAACTCTGATCCCAAGGCATCTCCTCCGTAACTAGCCTAGGTTTGGCCCCCTCCCCAGTGAGACTCTTGCTTTTGTTTAACCCTTAGAGAACCAGTTGCATCTAGTTTTCCTCCAGGGTCAAGTCTCCTGTCTTTACTTCCTAATCAAGATTGGGGAAGACTTGGTCTTTAATGGGAAGTCAAATCTATTGGAAAGTGATTGAGATGGTCTTTGCTTTTCTAGCCAGGATTGTTAGAGGCAGCTGGGTCTCAAGAAACAGCTAATATTCCTTAAGTGTCAGAGGGGGTGATCATCTTCATCTGTACCTGAAGGCCAAGCTATCTACCAATCATGGTTGCCTTAGTTTGCCAGGGGAGGTCCAAATGATTTTCTTGGCTCTGCTGAATCCATTCTGCGTGAGTGTGTGTTTATGTTTTTACTGTTGTTGTTCAGCTTTGTTTGATTCTTTGACCCCATTTGGGGTTTTCTTGGCAAAGATTCTGAAGTAGTGGTTTGGTTCAAACCCCGGCTCAGACACTTCTTAGCTGTGTGACCCTGGGCAAGTCATTTAACCTCTTTCAGGCTCAGGTTCCTCATCTGTAAAATGGGGATAATACCACCTACCTCAGGGTTGTTATGATGGTCCAGTGAAATAGCATAATGTAAAGCCATCTGCAGACTTTTCATACCCTACATAAATGCTAGCTATTATTAGTGAAAACCTGAACGATATCAGATATTGATGGATTTGTAATAAATGAAATTAAGAGTCTTAATGAGTTACAGCAAAATGGAAGGATAGTCCATAGGTTCTCCTTGAGGAAACAAATAAGGGAGTTCATAAGACTTGGCTTTCTGTTTCCTTAGGCTCAAATGGAGCTGTGATTTCACTTATTTGAACCCATCCATACCTGAGTATCCTTGGTGCCTCTTGTTTGTGTCCTCCTCTAAGTTCACCTTAAGGGTCTCCCCGAGTGCACACGCCAAAGGACATAGTATAGCATCATTGCTCTCTGTTGTCTTTCTCCTTTGCTACTTGACCAGCCCATCTACTTCTTTTCCTACCATATGTTCTCAGATGATGTCCTTTATTAAATGCTCACACCCATTATACTTTTCTCTGTGCCCTTCAGATAGTACTTTGTTTTCTTAACAACCTCACTGCTATGGGATCATCAGTCTGTTGACTAGGTATAGTCAGGCCACTGATTAATTAGGATCCAAAAAGGTCCTGGCAGGTGAGAATAGTGGATTGTATCGAATAGATAAAATTTAATAGGGATAAATGTAAACTGTGAAATAAGGCACTTGACTTCAAAGAACCACTGAGAAGGATCTGAGAAAGCTCTTCCTGTTAGGGCCAACTGCAGGCTCAGTGTGAGTCAGAATCGTGGTGTCAGACACATAACCTTCTTTGAGAGGCCCAAGTAGGCCCAGGCCCAGATTCCACTGGCCAGACCATATTTCAGGGAAGATGTTAATGAATTGGAGAGCATCTGGAGAGGGGCAAACAGGATTGTAAAGGGCTTTGAATCCAAGACGTAGCGGGCTTAAAGGATCTGTCACTATGAAGTATGGAGAAGTAAAGCCCAGGCCCCCCCCCCCCAAGAGCATTGTCTTCAAATATTTTAAGGGCCAATGTGGAGAGATTTAGCATTGGAAGGGACTGCAGCAGTCATCACAGCCAATCTCATAATTTTACCGATGAGGAAACTGAGACCCAGAGAGGCTAATTGACTTGACCAAAGTTATATATATAGTATCTAAAGTGAGGTTTGAACCTCTTTCTTCCTGACTGCAAGTCCAGCCCTTCATCCCCTAGCCCATGGTGGGGTGTTTGGAGCAGAGATCAGAGGAAGGGACTCTGAGTGGAAGTAAGCAAAGTGTGGTTTAGCGCAGAGGTGTCAGACCAGGGTAGTAGCTGCAGCCCAAACCAACTTACAATGTAATTGAGAAATAGCTAACAGAATAAATAAGAATACAATAAAACACAGATAGTGCTAGTATTTTCTAAGTCAACATGTGGCTAACAGGGACCCTTATATAGGCTGTAGTGACCCTCATTGCTACTGTATTTAATCACATCAGTGCCGCCACCACATAATCATTGCATCCTGGTTTTTGTCAGCCCCAAAATTGGTTTATAACCTTTCATTGTATAATCATTACATGCTATAATTCTGTTCACAGAGAAGCAATGTGTTCACCAGTGGCATATGGATATGCATTTATCTCTTGCACATTGTGAGCCACTAGCCTAGAATTCTCAACACAAGTACATTGTCAGTTTTTTTCCAAAATCAGACTCGTGTGGTTTTTTTTAGATCACTGCAGTACTAACCCTATTGTCACTCAACCCAGTGAAGAGCCATAGGCGAAAGGGGAGTGGGTGGGCAGGCAAAGCTGCCATGAGTAAGTCACGTGATATATAAGACTTGCATCTTCCAAGTTTTAACATATATTCATGAGTATTCTGTGCATCCTAATCTTGCACCAAAGACAGGTTAGTAATAAATATTTTTTTAAAGTAATACTGACACAATTTTTTAAAACTTCACATAATGGTCGCACGTCACTTCTTTGCTTAATATTTGCGATAGTTACCCAAAGAAATGTGGTATTTGAGTTTAACACCAGTAGGTTAGTGGTTGAGAGTGCTGGCCTTGGCATTAGAAAGATTTATGTTACAATCCTTTCTCAAGCCACTAATAGCTGTGTGACCCTGGATGAGTCACTTAACCACCCCTCAACCCCCAGGATTGGTTTCTTCCTCTAAAATGGTAACAATGGCAATAATTGTAGAGATCTTGCAGGGTCGTGATGAGTGTCAAATGAGACTAAGTTTTGCCAAAGTGCTTGTTATACAATAAGCACTATTGTTACCAATTTTTCCTACAAGTGCAATCTAGAATTTGAATGACCGGCCTTGGGAGTTTGTAGAAACAATTCTTATTCAAGTATGGGTCAGATGTCTACTGAGTCCTTTCTAACTCAGAAAATCTTTTGATTTTGTGAAATCAACAGCAAATTAGAACACAATATAGAGATGAGAACACACTACAAAATTTAGAACTGGTTTACGCTGCCCTGTTCAGACAAGCTGTTAACACCCCCAAACTGGAAACAAACAAAAAGGTAAAGACATTCTTGACTCTATAGTTGATTTAATCTCTCAGATACTTTTTTTTTGCCAGATGGCTTTTAAGCAGTATTCCCTCCATTTTTTCTAGCAAAATTGACTTTTTGAAATCAAGTGTCACTTTACATTATTAAATTGCATTTCCCTATATTCGGCCCATCCTTCTTAAACTCAAATGAGTCTGTAATCTCATTGATGTGGGTGTCCCCTCCAAAAATGCAGCTTCTGAGCTATCTGTGCCTGCCCATCCTAAGTGACTCTTTTCATGATCCAACATTCTAACCCATCAAAATCAATTTGTATTCTGAATCATTCATTATGTTAGCTATTATTTTCTACCTTCATTTACATTAATAAAAATGTCGAGTGGTATAGTGTCAACTCCAGATACCTGGAACACTTAGACATAGAGGCATACTTCCAGGGTCATATCTGGCCACTAATGACTACTATCAGAGTCAACCATGGTATTGTCTAGCCTCTGTATTTACAACTATTTATTACATGCCTTTTCTGAGCATTTATTAGGTACTGAGGATTCAGACAAAAATGTCAATGTCTGCGAGGAGCTTACAAAAACCAGTTAGATAGAAAAGTAAATATAAAGTATGTAAACTATTTGGGGAGATGGGGAGAAAACCATTAAATATTGGAGAAGGTGTCT
Organism: Phalanger gymnotis; assembly: GCA_028646595.1. Classification (NCBI taxonomy): domain Eukaryota; kingdom Metazoa; phylum Chordata; class Mammalia; order Diprotodontia; family Phalangeridae; genus Phalanger; species Phalanger gymnotis. Next base: position 21,117,290 of record CM053622.1, read on the forward strand.
AGAGAGCTGGCCCTTGATTGAACCTTGGAGGCAGCAATGCTGTCACAGAAGCCAAAGGAGGGTTGAGGAGGAGGGGATGAGGCTGTGAAAAATGGCAAAGATGCCAGTTTGAATGAGGCCAAGAAAGACTGTTCTTGGTTGTTTTTTTTTAAAGCAGTTTAGAGATTGGTGGTAACTTTGGAGAAAAAGTGTCAGAAAATCAAATTGGAAGGGGTTGAAAAATGAGAGGAGAAACAAGTTGAGGTGATGAGTATCCACTTTTTCTGAGAGTTGGGCTGTGAAAGGGAGGAAGGGTAACAGCCAGTCTTAGGGGATGACAGTGGAACGAAGGTTGAGATTTTGTCTATTGATTTGCTCAGATCTAGGTAAACTTTATTTCCTCTGAGCTAACAGGTAACCCTGGCAGAGATGGCAATTATATTAGGCATGACCTGTATATTTTCTCTTTTTATTTTTGAGTCTAGGTCTTGTTACCTTGCCCAGGCTGGAAAGGTGGTGGCCCCATTCCCAGGCCTAATCCCACTATTTATGGGCTCGGGCGTTTTGACCTGTCTTATTTCTGAGGCCCGGGCTGGCCCTCAACCCCTAGGGCCACCAATCAGCTTAGCACATTGCAGCTTCATCTCCCCAGTGACAGGGATTTTCAATGTGTACAATCCCGCCTGGAGCATGACCTGTTCTTGATGAAACCATGGAGGCCCTTGGCCCTTTCCTTACTTCCATGACATTACTCTTTCCTGCTTCTTCTCTCACTCATCTTGACCACTCCTCTCTTGACATAGTTGCTAAATTGACATTTCCGTAGCATAGATCTGGCCATGTTACCACCCTGCTCACCACTTCCTTCTCCCAGCTTCTCTCTACTATGTCCAGGATCAAATATAAAGTCCTCTGTTCGGCACAGAAAGCTCTTTGTAAGCTGAGCCTTTTCTAGTGTTCTTATGTGTGACTCCTCTCTACATTCTCTGATCCAGTTACACTTTTCCTCTTGCTATTCCTCAAATACAACACTCCATATCCCATCGCTTTGTCCTTGTACTGGCTGTGAACTCTACACATCGGTTGCTTGCTCCCCTATGTCTGTCTCTTTGTCTACTGACTTCTTTTAAGACTCAGCTCAAATCCCGCCTTCCTCAGTATGCCTTTTTTAGTCTTCTCAGCTGCTAATGCCTTCTTCTCCAAGATTGCTTGCCATATATTCTGCATTCATATTGTGTGTACCTGGCTATTTTCATGTTATCTTCACTTTTGGAAAGTGGGCGGGTTCAATCTTTGTGCCCCCCCCTTTTTTTTTTGGTATTGCCAGTGTTTAGCATAATGGCTGGCATCTGGCAAACACTCAATGAATACTTGTTAATTAACTACATGCTTGCTAACCATTCCTTTAATAACTATGTTCTAGAATTTGGCTAAGTGTTAGAGTCAAGGTCACTGGCCTATACTGTGCAGACATTATTTTTTGTTCCATTGCCCCACCTTTTCTTCATCTTTATATACTTCTGGCTCTGATTTCATACTATGTCACTTCATATTGTAATTTTCCATACTTGATATTTTTACTGTATATATATGTTATAATATTCCTTTAGAGACAAGCCAGCATAGTAGATTGAGGGCCAGCTGAGATATCAGGATGACTTGAGTTCAAATCTTGTCTCTGACATATGTTAGGTTCACTTAGCCTTTCAGTGCCCTAGGCAGTTCTCTGAGAGATGAAATTATAGACTAGTTGCTGATTTGCATGGTGGATAGAATTCCCATGCTGGGACTTTTCTATACCCAGGAAGTCACTGGTCTAGACCTTGTCCTTCTCCCTCTCTCCATTCCATTCTGTTAATTTAACATAACTTATTCAGCTATTGTTCTGAGATTATTGGATATATAGATTTTCTAATATTTTGCTGTTATACATAGATTAGTTCTGAATATTTTTGATCAGCTAAATCCTTTTATGATGTTTTTGGGATAAATTTTAACAGAATTGCTGCATTGAAAGTGTAATCAGTTGAGTGATTCATGCTGCATATTGCCATATTGCTTTAAGATGTTTGTATAAGTTTCTAGTCTTACCAACCATGTAAGACTGTCTGTTTCCCTCTAGCCCTGCTAATTTTGGATTTGTATCATATTTTAATATTTTTGCCATTTTAGTGGGTAGAATATGGTAGCTTAAGCTTGTTTTGATTTTTCTTTGATTATTAAGAAGTTTGATCATATTTCCATGTGATTCCTAAAACTATTTCTTCATATAAATTCTTTTTATGCCTTTTAACCATTGCTACATCATTGAGTAGTACATATTTATAATTTTGTACATATCTGTCAATTCCTTATGGAGTCTGGATGTCAGATTTTTATCTGTTTACTGAAACTCTTCAATTTTTCCTATAATTTTAAAGATACTGACTTTTTGTGCAAAATATTTTTATACGATTTAACCCATCAATTTTATGTCTATTGATTTTTTTTCCTCCCACAGATTAAAATATCCTTCTTCATAGATACTAGAATTTAAATCACTTCCAGTTAGCCTGTGGTATGAAATATTTTGCCGTATATCTATCTAATTTCCTTAGTTTTTAATTGCATAGCGGTTCCATTTCCTAGTAGTTCGAGTGTGATTTTAAAAAACCCATCATTTATAGTCGCTGGATTCCATTTTGGGGTCTTTTGTTTTGCTAACACAGTGCCTGGAACAGAGAGTAAGCCCTTAAAAAATACTTTCGTTCATTCCATTGGTCTGTTTCTTTATTGTTTTTCCAGTATCAGATTTCATGATTTTTGACATACATACACATCACAATTAACCAATCATATAAAGGTCTATTTATTAAGATGCAGTGTGAAAATGTATATTCTTGTTCTCCTTTTCAGAGTTCTTTCCTTAGAGTTTTGTTGAGGTTTTTTCTAAGTTTTTCTAAGTTTCTTGAGTGTCTTGATAACAGTGCTCAGATATTTTGAAACATTTTGCTTGTTATTGTAAAGGATATATTTCTTTACATAATTCTCTTGATTCTTTGTGGTGAGATTGAAATTCAAATGACTGTTGTAGGAGGAAAAAACCCATCTTTCTATCATCAATCATGAGTCTTCTGGGGAGGCTATTGTAGTTGTGAAACAGAGCACAATCTTGGAGGAACCAAAATTGTAGGTGACCCAAAGGTTAATGAGACCATGAAGAGTAAGTATAAATACATACACATACATACATGTACATATGGCTATATACACATACACACATGTGTACATGTGTGTATGTGTATATATGTCTGTCTCTCTGTATAATTCTAGCACCATATTTAGTTGAATTGTAGACAGTGTGAATATGATTATCCAGGACAGTAGCATCATCTGTAGATATTTTGTCAGAAAGGGCAACATAACCAAACACACAGAATTTTACTTAATAAGAAAATATATTGTATGATGTTATCATTAATTCATGCCTTATTTTTTCTGTAACAAATCAAAAAGTGAAGGAACATTTTCCTTCAAATCATAACATTCAGCCTGGATTCTTTAGGGAGATGGTCGCAGGTAACTTTGGAAAGACTTAGCACTCCCTTGATAGTTTTTTGAGGAACCAAACTAAGTGTTACTGCTGCTTTCTTTTCTTAATGCAAATGTTCAAGTTGTTGATTTCTGTAATATCTTTGAAACAGGAAGTCATTTTTCCTTTTTTAGCTTCCATCTCACTGGTTCCAATACCTGTACCTGCACCCTGATATTATCCAGAGATGACCTGCCTGTAAAATACGTGAACCAACCTTTATTTGCACTGAATTCCTCATCTTTTGATCCTTTACCATTTCTGTTCCCAGTGCCAAAGAGCCTCAAAACTTTTGCTTGAAGAATGGTTGTACTCAAAGGGACACAGTCCGGAGTTTGATCCTGAATCTGCAAAATAAAGAAAGTCTTTCCACCTCAGTAATAAATCTTGCACTCTGCCTTCTAATTGTCAATGGCAACTATCAATAGAACTCTGCTTTTTCTTTTTATCAGCCTTTTGGGAAAATTTTAAAGAACCGAATATTATGTGTGATTTAAAAAGTGATGAAACATTTTTTTAACCCTACATGCCAAGACTTAGAGATCCAAATGGGTGGTATTCTTCAAAGTAATGACCTTGGGAGGCTGTATGTTTATTGAAATGATGTGCCATTGCCTTCGGAGAGAGTTTCCCAGCCTCAAAAGAAAAGCAATCTCATTATCTAAAAATTAAGAGATGGTTTTCCTTGGTCTGATAGATTTTTCTCCCTCTTTTCTTTCCCCCCATTTTCTTATACCTTAGAGCTGCCCCCTTTCCTTCTTCTGCTCCATGTTTACCTCTCAGCAGTCCTAGCAGTTCATGATCCGAGCTGTTTTGGGACTTTTCTGCAGACAGAGGTAACTATAATCTATAAGTATTCCTTGGTAAGTGCATTCAGGATGCAAATCAAAGTACTGTATGATACCGGAGGTGGAAGTTTGTGGGGGGAGTGGGTGGGATGGAAAGCTTGGGGTTGAAGGTTGTTGAGGCCAGGGAAGGCAGGCAGATGAATTAAGAAACTTTATGGAAGATATAGGATTCAGATTGCACTTTAAAGATAGGGTAAGAATTCAACGGGCAATGAGTAGGGCCTCTTAGGTGTTCTGGGGAGCAGGAGGCTTGGAGAAAGGAGAGCGCCTGTGGGGCAGGTACTTATAGAGCGTGACCTCCTAGAGATCACTGAGCCCAGGCAGGATGAGTTTTGTGGGATAGGGAAGAGGGTGGTGGGTCAAACCTTGGTCTGTGCAGAAGATAAGAGATACTTAAGTGAGGAAATTCAGGAACTAGGTGGTGAGAACATTTGGATGATAGTGAGTGGCTGCAGAAGCAGCAGCGATACTGTCATCAGAGGAGGTGAGGAAGCTGTAGATGAGAATCCTGAAAATCGATCATAAGCTAGGATTTGTGGGATCATAGATCCAGACCTGCAAAGGGACTGCTTCAAACGTTATTGAGTCCAACCACTGCATTTTACAGAAGGGGAAACTGAAGCCTTGTGTGGTGAATTGACTTCACTCAGAGGGTATCTAGGGCCAGCCTTCCTGACTCCAGTTCTGTCCCTCTAGAATTATACCATGCTGTGAGTCAGTTATCTAGGTAGCTGCAGCTGCTGGAGTAAGGTAGAAGAACGTCTGTGGGATTATCTGTTTAGGATCTGGCTTTAGCAGTTTAGCTAAGTTGCTGAGTTGGATTGATTTAGTATTATTTGGTATTAGTAGATATAGTTTCAAACCCTGGCCCTGCTGCCTCCTACTTTTGTGACCTTGGCACTGTCACTTCTTTCTGGGCTTCATTTCCCTCATCTGTAAAACGTGGGTTTCCACTCCGTGTGGAGTCTCAAATAATTCGACAACAGTAAAAAGTTTCTGAACAAGCAATGAATTAATTCAAAATCAAACGTGTAATGAATCTGAGGTGCATCAGGCAACTTCACTGCAGCTTTGGTTTTGAACACAAAGAACACACTTTGCACTGAGCATGTCTTTATACCATGTAATGCCAGCAATGGTTTCTAGTGGAAAAAGCTTAAGCCCCAGACTAGAGTACTTCCAGCGACCCTGCCAGCTCTAACTTCTGCTCCTTTCATTCTTGGGAGCCATTCTATCTTCCTTCCTTTGTGACAGGGAGAGGGCAGTTGAGATACCACCAGAGAGGTATGCTAGATTTTCAGAGAGCAGACTTTGAAGGTTCAGAGAAAGAATGGATAGGACCCCCCAAGCTAAAATTCTACAAGGGAACCCTAACCTGGAGGACGTTTTCACCGATGAAATTCTGAAGCCACAAATTGATGATTTGAGCCTGGCCACACAGGGGTCAGCAGCCAATTGAGATTTAAAAAGACCTGTATTGAAGATGGCTGTAAGGGCAGGAAGTGAAGGAGGAATAAAAAATATGAATAGCGTAAGCAATAAAGAAGGGATGATGACAGTGACAGCAAGAACTCGCAGTTCCTCAGTTCTTATTTTGCTTCTGGTTTCTTTGACAACACTGATTTTTGTATTGGGGGAAAAGCCACTAGGAAATTGATACCTAAGATCATCAAATCCCAGATCTAGAAGAGGTGGCTCCAGGGCCACCCAGAGCCCTCCTTTTTAAGATGAGGAAATAGGTGCAGAGGTCAAGGGACTGGGCCAGAGTGGTACAGGGAGTGTCAGAGACAGGACCTGAACCACAGTCCTCTGACTCTGCTGCTGCCACTGCTAAAGAGAAAAAGAGGAAGAAAGGAAACCTTGCTGCTTTGATGAGGTCAGGTTACCTGTTCTGGATGAAATGCATCCTTTGGCATTGAAGGACCTTGCTCCCTGGACAGTGTAGCTTGGGAAGTTGAGATGAACTACAAACAAAACCAAACCAAACCAAACAAAAACCAATCAGTACTTTATCCATCGCTTTCCAAGTTTTGTAAGCATTGTCTTCTTCAGGTTGGTTATAGTATTTGCAGATAAAACACACTCACTTTCTACTTAGAGTTTTTGGTACTTAGAATCATAGAATGTTAGAGTAGGAGAGAGATTATAATGCCTTCGTTTTACATCTGAAGAAACTGAGCTCCCTGAAGGTTAAGTAACTTGCTTACCTGGTTACTTTGTCACCTGGTCACTTTAGAATAAGTAAAAAATGAAATTGTGTCATATCTGAAAATATTTCCTGTGAGTATAGGAAAATTAGTGGTAAATGGATAATTGTAATGCCAAAAATAAAAAGAAGATTTTATTTTCTAAATTGCTTTCTCTTGAGTTGAGATTAAAGCTTAAATCTGCATTCAAGCTACAGTTTAGCATAAATATTTAATTTGGGATATAAACCTAGAAATAGGATATTAAGAGTGTGAAGTTTTATTTGTGTGCCCTGTGCTTTTTTTAGTTATTGATCAGCACAGGTTGAAAAAAATTTGAGGAACCAAAGTCAGCGTGACTTGTTAGTTACATCCCCAAATTACTTAAGGGAGATGTGTGAAGATAATATTTTGCTGTCACTGCATTTATAGATAGGGTGGTAAATTTGGACACTATGGCTTAAAAAGATAGAGCTGAGCTTCAGTTTGTCTGCAGGACCTTAGAACATTTAATTGAATGGGTATGCGATTCACATAAGGGGCTAGGTGTTAGCATTTTATATTATGAATCAAAGTAATGGCATCAGCTAAGATTATTTCCTTAGCAACTTTAGTGTTTTGTAGATTTGTTCTTAAATGTGCGGCAATATTTCAGAATAATAGGATGCATAAGATCAGTCTTAGTAGTTTACTACATATTATATAATAACAGATTGAAAATTCTCATTTGGGTTATACTGGACAGATAGTAATTTTCTCATACCTCCGTAAAGCAGGGACTGTGGCACCATAGTGGTAAGTAAGAGTTCTGAATCTGGGAAAGGGCCCTCTCAGAATCTTGGACTAGTCATATCACCTTTCTGAGATTTAGTTTCCTCATTTTAAAAATAGAGGGGTTGAACTAGATGACCTTATGGTCCCTTAAGTTTATTAACCAAAAGAACTCTGATTTTATGGGCAACTTTTCTTTTTTTTTTAGGTATTTTGTATTTTAATTGTTATACTCTATGAATTTTCGAGCTGATTTATGTAACAGTATCCAAGTATCCGGAATAATTGTACCAAAAGCACTTCGAAGCTGTCATTTTAGAAAACTTAATTTATTTCATGATCATTGCTTTAGACCCATGAAATCTTACATCTAAGTTTTAACATTTCATTTTTTTTTAAACCTGTGCAGCTAAATTTTAACACAGGAATACATACATTTTATTCAGCTGTTTGAGCCACTTAATCCTATTACTAGCTTAATAACCAGATGTACAGCAAAAAATAATAAATTCACAATGCTGGAATAAGAGAATCATTTAAACATGTGCCTCTTTTTTAATTGAACTTAGCACATTGTACTCATAATATCTTTTGCCATTTTTATGGATTATCGGTCTCATTAGTGTACGGGTCCATCTGCACTGACACAGACCAGAGACATTCTGATGCTTTCTTATCATGTGCTCATCCTTGCCCATGTGTGGACATAAATCCTCTGAAGTGCTAAAGGTTTTCTCCTTTTCTCTCTGAATCATTTTGGAGTATCATTATATCACTGGGGCTGCTGTCTATCTGCTGTCTTTTGTTTTTGCTATATCAAGCAACATCTGCCACCTCCTGGCCCTTTGCCTGGCCCTCTGTGTGGCACCAGGATCTAGGTACCAGTGGTGCAGTCTGTGTCCTTGAGGAGTTTGTAGCCTACAGATAGTCACAGATAAATAGAAGCTATGTAGGAAACATTACATAGTGGTCACCACTGCAGGGGATGGGAAAGACCTTTGAAGAAAGTGGCAGTTGAGCTGAGCTTTTGTGGAAGTGAAGGATTCCAAGAGGTTGAGTGAAGAAGGGAGAGTATTCCAGGAACGGGGGGCAACCTGTGCAAAAGCATGATGGTGGGAAATTAAATATCATGTATGGGGAACAGCAAGAAGACCAGTTTGATCTGGATGTAAATTGTGTGATGGTGAATGATGTATAAACATTCTGAAGAGGTTGACTGGAGCTAGCGTATGGAGGGCTTTAAATGCCGAACAGAGGAGCTCATATTTCATTCTCTAGGCATGCGGAGCCACTGAGGCTTCTTGAAGGGGCAAGTGATAGGGTTACTTTTGGGCTTGAGGAATTTGGTGGCTATGTGGAGGCCGTATAGGAGGGGAAGAGAATTAATGAATGACTAAGCCTTGTTATGCACTTATCAGTCTCTGAGCCAAGTGCCCTTGATACAAATACAAACAAACCAGATCATCCCCCCCTCAAGGAGCATACTGGGGGATGAGGGAAGTAGCACATTTAGGGGAGCTAGAAAGAAACAGAAATGCTTGGTTTGGAAATGGCCAAGAAGTGCTGTGGAGACCTGGTTGTGAGCTAGGTAAGGTGAAGGCTTCGATGGAAGGAGGATGAGCATAATAAAGGCTAGAGTGCTAGGGGTTGAGGAGATTGTCTGAAAGTGATATGGTTCCAGGCCAGGGGGTCTGCATGAATTAGTCCTAGAGAGAGGTGCTGAGGGGCTGGCTTCTGAGGGTTGTTGTGTGAGTTGAGGGAAGAAGATGAATGTGAGAGATGCTGAAAGCAGCTGCAGTTGACACATAGATCTGGGAGGTGAGATTTAGAATAGTCAATAACAGTCAGTAAGCATTATATAGATCCAGGTGTTGAATTTGTGCCTACTATGTGCCATGTACTGTTAGGTGCTAGGAATGCAAAAAAGGGCAAAAGATTGTGCTTGCCCTCCAGGAGTTCACAGTCCAATGGGGAAGACAACCAGAAAGCAAATGCATATAAACAAACTACATACAGGATAAATAGGAATAATTAAGAGAGGCATTAGGAATAAGAAGAGTTCAGAAAGGTTTCCTGTAGAAGATGGGATTCTAGTGCACACTTACAGGAAGCTAGAGAAGGCAGTAGGCAGAGTTGCCTGTTGCCCCAAGCATGGAGTACAGGTAGAGAAAATGCCCAGAGCTGAGAGACGGTGTGTCTTTTTTGGGGAGCAACAGTAAGGAGCCAGTGTTAATGGATTGAAGAGAAGGTGGTAGGAAGTGGGAGTAAGGTTGTAAGAAGACTGAAAAGATGGTGAGGGGGTTAGATTATGGAAGATTTTGAATGCCAAAAAGAGGGATTTTGTATTTTTATTCTGGAAGCTGTAGGGAGGCAGTGGAGTTACTGTGTAGAGTTGGACCTATGCTTTAGGAAAATCACTTTGGGGACTGAAAGGACGTTGGATTGGACTGGGGAGAAATGAAAGACAGACCCACCATTAGGCTATTGTAATAGTCTGAGTATGAGGTGATGAGGGTCTGCACCTCGGTGGTGGCAATATCAAAAGAGAGAAGGGAGTATATTTTAGAAATGTTGTAAAGGTGAAGTTGACAGGCCTTGGCAACAGATTGGATAATAGGGGGTGTGCAGTGTGGTGAAAGATAGTGAGGAGATGACACCTACCTTGGGAGCATGTGGGCCTGGGAGGATGGTGTTGACTTTGATAGTAAAGTGGAGTTAAGAAAGAAATTAAAATTAAAGTAAAATTGAAAATTAAATAAAAAATTTAATCAGGTTCTTAGGGTTTAACTAGGTGCTTAGGGTATATATGCTTATGAATAGGCATAGTAAATACCTTATAAAATAAGGTTGAAAATCTCATCATTATGCATAGTTTAGGAGACTTGTACCCTGAGTGTGAGCTGTTCATCTTCCGTTGGCTGCTAAGTGGCTCTTATCAGTGGTGTTGGAAGAATGTCTCTCCATTCTCCAGGATATTAGTTTTAGGCTATGGAGGGTTCATTAAGGAAATACAAACAAGGCTTTTAGTGATAGAATAGACATCTGAAGGGAAGGAGGGGAGATGCACCCACCTGTATGTATCCAGATGGCAGAGAATTGCTGTGTGCTTATGGAGGAGAGATGGAAGGAAAGGGCTGGACACCTTTGGAGCTCTTCCTGAAGGGAACCAGGTCCTCAGGAGGAATCAGCTGCTTGTGCTCTCCAGAATGATTTGGAATATCCACAACAACTCTGATGTAATCATTTCATAAGGAGTGGAAGAAGAGTTGTAGTAAATGGTGATTCCCTTCTTTAGGTACTAGATAACTCTTTGTTGACCTGATAATAGAAGGGTCTGCTGTCTTTGTGGGGCATATATCCAATCACAACAGAGAACCTCCAAAGTCTTATCACAGTGGATGATGACTACCATTTGGTGAGTCATGTGGGCATCAGTGAGTCTTCCATTAGCAGCCTAAAAAGCATTTTCAATGATTATAAAGTCTTAGACAAAAAACTGAAGAACAGAAGGACAATGATTGTGTTTTCCTCACTTTTGACCACTGGAGGAGGGGGAGATAGAAAGGAAAAATTGATTTGGGAAGTGAACAGCTGCCTAAGAAGGAGGTGTCTGAGAATGGGATTTGGATTTCTGGATCACATCTTACAATACAGGGTTAAACAGATTTGTCAGAGATGGAGTAAGCTTAAAGGCTTGTAAGGATGTATTTGCTGGGTGTCTTGGAATCTAATCAACAGCATTTTAAACTAAAAAGTATTCGGGAAGAAGAAGACTGTCTGTAAACACTATAGTGAGTAGCTACAAAGAAGGAAGAATAACAGTTGGGACACTGATAAACTCACTGGGTACAAATGCAAGGTGTGGGATACCCTTCAGTTATCCAGACATCTCCCGGGGCTTTCTCTGCCGAATGCAGAGTAGATAGCTTTTCGACTTGCTTTAGTAATAATTCCATTCTTTCAAAAGTGGAGGAGCAGACAGGGGAACTTCTAGCGTGGATCTGATTCTCTCTAGCAGAGAGGAACTAGCTACTGGGGAAGTGACCACTCTACTATCTGGCTCGGGAAAGGAGATTTCTAAGTGTCCAAAAGAAAGAAGGTAGGATACCATGGAGTAAAATTCTTCAAGGGCACTGAGCCAGGAAAGTCTGGAAGATACTCAGGAAGGAAAATTTGAACACACAAAAAGAAACAATTCCTTCGCAGAGAAATGGTACTTGTCTGAAGAAAAAAGCATGGATGCAAAGGGAACTCACCCAACCAACCAATTTATATTAAAAGAACAAATGTGCGGAAGACAGAAGCAAGGCTAGATGACAGAAAAAGAATACAAGTGTGGCTTAGTCTTGTAAAAATATGGTGAACAACTGGAAGCTCAGAAGGATCTGAAACTGGCAAGGAAAACTAAGGATACCCAAAAGGTGTTTTGTTGGTTTGCTTTTAAAGCCGTCTTGGTAAAAAAGGGAATATCAGAGAAGGACAAGACCTTTGCTTAGAGTGGATGAGGTGATGATAACTGATAAGGGAGAAAAGGCAGAATTTTTCCAATCCAGTTTTCTGTCTTCTCAGTAAAGGAGAATAATTACATTGTAAATGACAGAACAGAAGCGACTAAGAATTGATAACCAAAACAAGTAATATAGTAACAAGATATAGTAAGAGGGCACCTAGCTTCTCTCTAGATGAAATCACCTGGCCCGGATGAACTATGTTGTTAGGTTTTGAAAGCATTGACTGATGTGATTACTCTGCTGTAGTGATATTTGAAGGATCATGGAAAATGGGAGAGATTTCATGAGATTGGAGAAGGGCAGTTATTTCCCCAGATTTCAGAAAAAGAAAGAGAACATAGTCTGGAAGTCATGAAACAGTGAACTTGGCTTTAATTCCTGGAAAGATTCTACAACAGAATACTAAAAGATGCTTGGTGAACATCTAGCGTGGGAAATGGTGATTCTAGAGCCAGCATGTCTTCATCACGAGCGGGGAATGCTGCTGACACTATCTGCCTGGGTTTTAACAAAGCTTTTGATAAAGTGCCTTATACTGTTGTTGTGGAGATGAGGAGTTTAGGATTAGATTGATAGTACAATAAGATGCCTGGATTCTTCGTTAAATGCTTCTCAATGTCACTGTGGTAAGACGTTTCCTGTGGAGTGTCCAGGCATCTGTGCATGGCCCTGCGCTATTTAACAATTTTATCATTGACTTGGATAAAGACAAAGACGATATTCTTATCAAATTTGCAAACCATATGTTGCTTTGAGATTGAACTAACCATATGTAATTCTACCTGGTATCTTAATAAACTAAAACATTCAGTTAAATCTAACAAGGTGAAACTCAATAGGTGTAAATGTAAAGTCTTCCATTTGAGTAAAAAATCAACCAACCAGCCTCACAAATATAGGATGGGGGAAGCATGCATGAACAGCAGTTCTGGGAAAAAAAAATCTTGGGGTTTGAGTAGGCTGTAAGCTCACTGAGATCTCTGCAATGTGATGCAGCAGCCCCCAAAGCTAATGCAGTGTTGGGCTGCATGAAGAGAAGGCACAGTGATTTAAGAAGGGCATTGATAAGCTTGAGAGTGTCCAGAAGAGAGTAGCCTGGATGGCAAAGGGCCTTGAGTCTATGAGATATGAAGAGATCCGTGGAAGCCTGGAGAAGAGAACACGAGGAGAGACATGGTAGCTGCCTCCCAGTATTTGAAGGGGTGGTGTGGTAGAGGGACTGGCCTTTTTCTATTTGGCCCCCAGGGCAGGGGGATGTGAGGGAGGGGAAGGGAAGGGTAAATTTAGGTATGAGGTCAGGAAAATAGTGCTGAGTGGAATGCGCTGTCCAGAGAGGTGAAATCTGACATACTCTATAATCAAAGGTTGAGGCAGTCCTGGTCTAGGGAGGGGGGCAGGGTCTGGAGAATTTCATCCCAAGACTGCCCATATGAGCAGCCCAACTCCTTGTCATAAATGCTCTCAAAAAATATATCCTATGCTACTTTGGAAAGGGAAGGGCCTTTGGAAGTTTACTTATGTTTCTTCTTTCCCTGTTTGCCTCAATTTCCTCATCTGTAAAATGAGCTGGAGAAAGAAATGGCAAACTGCTTCAGTATCTTTGCCAAGAGAACCCCAAATGGGGTCACAGAGATTTACTCATGACTGAATAACGTACTTTTCTGTCACTTCCTACTCTTCTCCCCTTCCCCCATATCTCCTTCCATTGACCTTGGGATTATGTGAAATTTTGGATTCTTCTGAGGTCTATGAATATGGTATTCTGTGACACAGCTGTATTCAGCACTTCTGAGAGAATGTTGGTGGTAAAAGCACGGGCTTTTGTGGTAACAATTCAGAATCTTTGAAAGGCCTTTGGAATTTTCCAGATGTTATCCGCCCAGTTCAGTCTTTTCCTCTGTTCTATATACCTTGCTTCTTGTCCAGGGGCCTGACCAGCCTCAGGTATTTGTGCTGATGGCCAAAGCTTCGAGGCAGCATTGAGCCTCAAGTCAGGCTATACAACACTTTTTTCATCCACTTTCTATTTGAGTAGATGGCTGGCCTGATCTTTTTCAGCTTTCTGTGCACTGAGAATTCTCTGTAGTATCGTGGGATTCAGTGAAATCACTCTAGTGTCACTTGCAAATGGATCATTTGGAGAACTTCTCAATCAGTAGTGAATCCATTTTTCAAAATACCTGGGTATTCTGTGAGGTTTTTTGTTTTATTATATTTGTTTTTTTTAAATTTCCTCTTGTGCTTCATAAACATAAATATTTCTATATACAAATAACAGAAAAGATTATTGTATATAAAAATGAACTTCTGTTATATAAAGTTTTTTTAAAGTTGATGCTGAATGTAATATGAGAAAAGAATAAGTGCCCTGCTTGTCTTTGTCCCCTTCTCTTCTGAGCATTTTAAACCTTTCACTGACATTCCTCTATTCTCTTCTTTTGTTTCCACACCTAACTCTTTTATTCTTTGACAGTCGACAAGAATTTATGTAGCACCTACTAGGTGTCTGACATGTGCTATGGGCTGAGGACAGAAATTTAAAGAAGCTCCCCTAGAAAAGAGCCTATATCCTAGAAGTACAACAAGAAGTAGTTTATATTATAAATATACTGATAATGTCAAGAAATACAAAGTAGTTAAATAAGAGTAGTCTAGGAGAAGGGGACTACAAGCATTTATTGGGGGGAATCAGGAAAGACTTCATAGAGAAGGCAGTGTTTGAGCTCTGTCTTAAAAGAAGACTGAGAGCCTCCCTGACTTAGAGGTGAAGAAGGCTTGCATTCTGGCAACGGGCACCAGGCAGGGCAGTGGCACAGGGTTGGGAAGTGGAGTATGAGGGGGACTGAGGTCTAGTGAGTATGGGTTCAGGGTGTGAAGGGTTTTTACAGTTAAGCGGTTCGTTATTTCATCCTAGAGGCAGTGGGAGGCAGGGGCACTGTGGTTGTTTGAGGAGGAGAGTGACAGGATCACATCTGTGAGACTTGAGGCAGGAAAACCAGTCAGGATGTTGCTGCAGCAGTCTGAGGGAGAGGGAAGGGAGCCAGAGTCGAGGTTGGAGTCAGGTTTGAGAGATGCTCTGGGGCCTGAAAGGCCTTCCTGAACATTCAGACTGCATCCCATCATTATAGAAGTGCTGGGAGTCCTGCAAAGGCAGCACTTTGGTCATTTCATGTACGTGGGGTGGAGGGGAGTGGGTCTCTGAGATACTGTGATTTTTCCTGTGTCCTCTTAGCACTTTCTCTTGGTTAAATGCTTGCTACAAACTGACATACTCTTTGAGCCTTAGTTACTAAGATTTTCTCCCATTTAATATTGTTTTGAGATTATTCTTAGTATTGAACTGAGCAGGTTTTCAGTAGTGCCATGCTGTTAGTATACTGGCCTCTTTCTTGCTGCTGCTCCTGCTGTCCCCACCTCAGCCTTGGAGTGATCAGTACTTAACCCCAGCTTGGTGCAACCGTTCACTCTGGCCTTGGTTCCTCTTTTGGCTTTCATCTTTTCCTTTTCTAGCTAGGCTGAATCAGCATCTGTTGCTTTTTGCAGTGATTAGGGGCTGGTAGTGAGGTTGTTCTCAACTATCTCTTTAGCCTTTGGAATCCCTATACCCCAGCAGCATGCTTCCCTCGGCCTCTCCCGCCCCCTGCTCCCACTACATGACTAGGCTGAATTAGTACCTTCAGAGGCAGGCAGAGGGTGAAGTATACCAACAGAGTCTCTAAAGCAGGAGGGGATCCCAATATGGGCCCCAGACACAAATCTAGTGGGGGTGGGGAGGCTGAATGAAGGCTTTAAAGATTGGCATTCTCTGGTGTAAATTTATGTGGACTTTATCTTTTTTTGGGGGAAAAGGGGAAATACTCTCCTTTTTGTCCTGTGGCTTCAGCTATGATGGCTATATATTGGGCATATGGTTTATTTGGGGAGGAGAACATGAGAATACCAGTGGGTCATTCAGGCTCTTTACCTGTTATTTGTAGTCCTTGCTGCATGAGCAGCCCATTATCTCTTCTTATCAAACATTTCCCCAATGAGAGTTTTTGCACCTTTTCTTTTTTGAAATTTTCCCATTGGAGCTGGCTCAAATCCTATTAACCCCCCTTGCCCATATACCTCTTTATCGCTTTTTGTGTGATATTAATTTTCAGTTCTTTGGAGACTGCTCTGCTTCATGCTTTGGCTATATAAGAACACTAGTAGAATGTTGGTATTAAAACGTAGCTTTTTGTTTTGGGGAGAAGTTTGGGGTCACAGAAGGAGCTTGGCAGTTTTTCCCTCCTCTTGTTTAATTATGGGGCCAACTCATCCATTTGTACTGTCTATCATATATATATATATACACACACACACACATATATATGTATATATATATACATACATGTGCATACACACATATGCATACACACACACACACACACACACACACACACACACACTGATGGATGAGCTCTGTAGGTTGTCCATCTAACCACATGTCAAAATTTGGAAAGTAGACATTCTTCATCCACTTGATTTTTCCTATGTGGATGGTCAGGCCAGACTCATTTGAGTGGTTATGAATCTCTTCCAGGAGGATCTGCAGTGCTTGGAAGACTTGATGCCAATAGCATCATGTGACCAGCAGACAGGAACACTTGGGAGACTTCACCATCCACAGGGAGTCTCTTTTCAGTTTGGACTTTATACAAATCTTCTCCATTGCAGTGATATTTGAATACTTTTGGTGAGCATACATCACACTGTTTTATGCCTTGCCTGATGTTTAATGTCATAGTGGTTGTTGAACAAGGCTATTTCTGTTACATCTTTCAGGGAAACTTGAATGATTTTGATGTATAGGTGGGAGTTATTTTGTGGGAAGAATTCTTTTAAGGTAGAATTTTATTTTACCAAATTGAAAATTTTTTTTTTCTTATTTGACAAATAAGAAGCCTGGGAGGATCTTGTATTCTCTATCTTCCACCAAATTCTAGAAAATAAAGAACATAACCTAAGGTAAAACATCATTTGCCAAACCCTCCATTGAGCATTCCCTCAGTGCATATCCTGATGAATGTCATGAAGATTTTGTATAGATGGGAAGATAGGCACATGATATTCTCAGCTGCCTTTTTTTCCAGTATCAATAAGGCATGAGATTATCACCATGTCTTTGGTGTTTATTCCTTCTGCAGTTATCTTTGAATTCACTCTTTTATGCTGTTTCAACAATCCAGGTAGCAGCTTCTGTGGGGGTGCAAGATCCACCAACAACCAGCACCCAGAAAGCTGCCAGCATCCAGAAAGCACAGGTTCTTTTGATCTGCTTAACTAAGGAAAGCAAGATGAAGGGGTTTGACAAGCTTACTTTAATTCAGCATACAAATATCATTCACTTAGTTCAGAGAAAAAAGCCAGCACCCTGAACTTCAGAGCAAATTACAAACAAAGTACAAACATCAACAGACAGACCCAATACAGATTCATAGTAATCAACATCTAGGTTCAGCCCAGGAGCTCAGAACAAGGGCTGGCCCAGTCATGTGCCACCACTGCTGCCAGAATGAGCTCCAAGGAAGAGGAGGCCAAGCCCTGGTTTTATATCTTTTTCAGCATCAGGGGTGAGTCACGCAATCCTCACAAAGAGGTGACTTACAGTCCAAACTGAAAAGAGACTGCCTGTGGATGGTGAAGTCTCCCAAGTGTTCCTGTCTGCTGGTCTAAGAGCCTCTGCTGTCCCAGACATGTAAACTAGGCCCTCCCTGGAGTTAGCCCCACCTTAGTTGCCAATCCACACCCACATAGGATTTACACCTAATAGGGGTTTGGGCCTGGGGCTTAGCACCTTCTAAGGCTCAATGGAAATACACTGAATTATTCAAACAAAACAAAGGCCATTTTGCTTACCAACACATATGCTGTCATAATTATGTAGCTTCAGCACAGATTTCATTTTATGTATGCATGGTCCACTTTGGCTACTTTTCCAAGCTTTTTTCTCTTTAGTGCCATGTTTGCCTTCTTTGAAATACCACCTGGGACTGTGGTTTTAGAGTCCAAGTGTGGTGGTTGTATTGTTCTTGAAGGTGAAAAATGTGTCATAAAATTTTTCACAGATCTTTTGCATTTTTCTTCTGTTATCTTCCTATTTTCATTCTTAAATGCCTTTGAGTTCACTTGGCTTATTAGTTGGTTCCCTTGCCAAACTTTTTAAACGCTGATTTTATTCCCCTTACCTTCTCAAACTTTACTTTTTATGACATTAAGGAAACCATACTATTTTTCTGGGCCACACTGTCCTCATTTGTAAAATGAAGGGGTAGGACTAGATGACCACCAACGTTTTTTTCCAGCTCTAGTTCTATGATCCTGTCCTTCTTTTGGAAAGATTTTGCAAGTAAGTTTATTCTAAGCTAGTGTTGTCTTTGGCTGCTTATCTCTTTCCACTTGGCAAATAAATCAAGTTTTTGTTGTCTAAGTTGCTTTTCAGACTTTTTGGGTTCTTGTTATAGTGACAGATCTACATTGGTTAAACTAATGTACAAATTGTTAAAATTGGTACCTGTCATTTTTCCTGTCAATTACTTATTTTTCATTATCAATTACTTGTTCAGATACTTCAAGTTCGAGTTTTTTTCAATTACATCACAAATTAATGGGCTGACTGTAGTCAGATAACTGATTCAAGGATGACTTTGCCACATCAATAGTGAATCTTTTCTTCATAGATAAATATAATCAATTTCATTTTTTGTAGTATTTTTCAGTGCCATTGATTCTTTTCTAGAATAAAGTATTGATGAAATGAAGGTTTTAAACTTCTGAGTGGTACATAAGTTTTTAGCCTGTGTTATTCTTCCTGACCCATACTTTCTGTATATACCTCAACATTCCTATTCATTTGGCAGAAATCAAACAAATTAAATATTGGTGGTAGAAGTTTAATAGAATTATGCAGCTTAGCTTTGGAAGGGCTTTTAGGGAAAATCTGAAGTCAACCATCTTAAGTAGAACCTGAGCCCCAGAAAGGTTAAATGAAAATTCTCTCCTCCCACTTTAACCTCCCCAATCCATAATAACATTTACCTCCCAGTGACTTCACAACTTATTTTGCAAGTTAATTTTGTTAAATACAGTAACCAAATCATTATTGACTTTCTGATATAACTGGAAAATGATAAAAATAAATCACTTCTTTAAAATACTGTCTGCTTTCTAACATAAAACATTTCTCATTTTGAGTTGTTAATCATATTTATTTAAGGTTACACTAAACAACAGGAATATACTTTGTAGCAATAAATTTGACTTTTTCTGACATATGATTTATTTGCCCATAGCTGGCTACCTCAGCAAACAAGACATGCTTATTGCACACCTACTGTGTTTAAGCCCTATGTTGATATCTGTGTTTGTAGAGATCACTTTCTTCTCTGAAGGAGTTTAGAGTTTAATTGGCAAGATATGACTTGTATAGAGGTGACTGTTATACATATTAAATTATGAGAAGATGAGTAATGTGAGATAAGGCAGAAAACTGCCAGCTGGTTTAGGAGTTTGGCCTTTTATCTGCTTATCAGTGGCCAGTCTTTTCTATCTTTTCAACCAGTTGTGATGTCATCTACCCAGGGTCGGAGCCCCACCTTGTGAGACAGAGGACCGGAGACTCTTCTGGATTTTTATCTGCCTCTCACGGGCTCACTAGGTGAACCTGGCAGTGTTTAGGACTCTGTACTAGGAGCTTCAACCTGTCACTTTAATTCAAAGCACTTTTTGAGCCTCTGGTAAGAGATACAGAGGGGAGTGAATAAATGCAGAGGGGAAGGAGACTGATATTCTCCTTCACCAAAGAACCAGACAATTTATTTCAGGGCTCACCAAGAGAGTGTGTTCAAGACAGCGAGTGGGAGCCTTGGTTGTATATGTGTATTTTGGCATTTTGTGTTGCCAGAGAATGTGATTATGTGTTGTCTTGTATCTGTGTTTGGCAGGTGTGGCAGGAGAAGTGTATGGGCTTGGTGGAGTTTTTGTGCAGAAGAGAATGAAGCAGGGTGACAGATATTCTGTCCTGCTGGGACATGGTTGCTGGAAAGTTGGCTAGGATCCTGTGCTGCTAAGACCAAAGCAATAAAATTAGGCTCATAGGATCAGAACCATTTCATATGGTTGAGACCTGAAAGATTTTTTCAACCTCTTTGCCTGAAAAGAGGAGAAACTGAGATTTAGAGAAATGGACAGAAATTGTCCTTGGGTCAGAGGGTCAACATCAAAGGCTTACCTCGGGAAAGTACCTTAGAGATCACCCAGGCCACAGCAAGGTACCAGGAGTTCTGGCTCAGAGTATGTTGTATAGACTTAGAGGCAACTGGTTACTCATTGGAGGCCTGAAATCAGGAAGTCCTGGGTTCAAATAACTCTCAGACACCTCCTGGCTCTGTGAGACTGGGTAAGCCATTTTACCTCAAACTTCCTCAGTTTATTCATCTGTAGAATGGATATGATAAAAATAGTAACTGTCTCTCAGTTTTGTTGTGAGTATAAAATGATAGTGTTTCTAAAGTGCTTTGCAAACCTTAAAGTACTAATATAAATGCTAGCTATTTAGTTTTTCTCTTTTCCATGACTACACACTGTACCTTTAACCCTGAGAATTCTTCTTGAGAGATGTATGCTATTGGTCACAAGGGAACTGGGTGATAGCATCATGGGTCAATGTAAATTAATTGCCACTAATGGAAAAAGTACTTTAAAGCTTTTGGCTTAGTGATTCTAAGTCAGTAGCATCTTCTTTGTAAAAGACAGGACATTAAAACACTGATATAAATATATCTGAATTAAATTGATGTTGCTAAAGATAACTTATGTTTATCCTTGGATTGTGTCTTGTTTAATCCTACTGTTCTAGACAGTTCAAAATGAGAGAATCTCTGTCAGTTGAGACAAGTAAACAACAAATTCCTGCCTTATCCTTCAGAAAATTGTCAGTTGCTTTTATTCCAGGGTGTGCCTGGGGGCTGTGTTCTCTCCGCAGTTACCTGTGATTTTTCTAGATCACCAAAGTGAATGGCTTTTCTCAAGCATCATCCTTCTTTACTTCTTTGTGGCCTTGGATCCTCTCGATCGCTTTCTCGACACTCTTTTCTCTAGGTTTTGGTGATGCTGTTCTCTCCCCATTCTCTTTCTTGCCTGTCTGACCATTCCGTCTCAGCCTCTTTTTGCTATCTCATCATCTAGGTCATGATCATCAGTTGTGGATCCCCTTTTCTTCTCCCATGGTATTCATTTTGGTGAGTGAGTGATTTTATCAGCTTCCATGGACTCAATTACTGTCTTCTATGTAGATGATTCTCAGGCCTATTTATCTAGTCCTGACCTCTCTCCTGAGCTCCATTCTCATTTCTTCAGCAGCCAGGTGGACATCTACATATCCCATAGATATCCGAAACTGATCATATCCTAATTTGATCTCATCCTCTCTCCCCCAAAGCTCTCCCTTCCTCCTGACTTTCTTGTTACGGACTAGGACATCACCATCCTTCCAGTTACACCAGGCATCTGAAGTGTAAACTTTGCG
>CM053622.1:21139205-21156594 GCA_028646595.1 Phalanger gymnotis
GGGGCCCTGCTTCCCTCTGCCACTTTGTGGGTTCTGCAGCTCTAGAATTGGTTCAGAGCCATTGTTTTATAGGTTTTTGGAGGAACTTGGTGGGGAGCTCACGCCAGTCACTGCTTCCCAGCTGCCATCTTGGCTCCGCCCCCCTCCATTGCCTGTTCTTGCATTTCTTAAAAACGGTTCATCATCCCTTAAAGTGTAACAATTTCTGTGGTGGCATGCGGCTGTTGAGTGATTTCAGAACTGTGTGCAATAGCTAGCTTAAAAGGACAAGGACAAAGAATCCCTGGAGAATATACCGGTGTTGTTTGGATGCCCCTCATCTGAAATAGTGCATGGTCATCTGGACACCGGCCTCCCTACTCTAAGGGACGTTGGAATTCACAGACAAAGGGAGTTTGTATCCTTCTGGACAGCATTGGATAATAATTAAACAAATTTTTAGAGCTGAATTACTTTTTACGCCTCAATTTTAACAGCTTAGTGAGATAGCACAGAATTAGAATATTTTGAAACTTAAAAACATCCTTTGAAACCTTCCAGTTCAAGCCCTTCATGCCCTCATTTTATAAAGGAGAAAACTGAGGGCTTTATAGACAAAGTAACCACAGGAAGGAAGGAAGGAGAGAGGGAGGAAGGAAGGAAGGATCAGAAGGAAGGAAGAAAAAAAGGAAAGAAGGAAGAAGAAAAAAAGGGAGGGAGGGAAGGAAGGAAATAAAGAAGGAAGGGAGAGAGGGAGGAAGAAAGAAAGGAGGGAGGGAGAAAGGAAGTAAGAAAGGAAAGGAGGGAGGGAGGAAGGGAGGAGGAGGGAAGGAAACAAGCATTTATTAAACATCTACTTTGTGCCAAGCATTTTACTAAACACTTTATGTCATGTGGTCTTCATAACAATCCTGGAGGTAAGTGCTGTTATTAATCCTATTTTTATAGAAAATTGAGGTAAAGTGACTTGCCCCAGAGCTAAGTAAGTGCCTGAGGCTAGATATGAACTCAGATGTTCTTAACTTCAGGCCTGGTGCTCTATCCACTGAACCACCACTTGCCTCTGTGCACCCCAAGGGACATGTAACAGAAACATCTGGATTGACCACAGGACAGGGCAGCTGCTGAGTATATGCTTCAGCCTCATCTTCTTCCTCTTTTTGCCTTTTTTTTTTGGGCTGCTTTTCATATTAGTTGTTTTACTGTTGTCTCCAGCTAAATTTTTTCGTAGGCATAATGTTTCTTCCCTAAAATTTAAGCTGAAAGTAAGAAATTAGTACTTGACACATATTAGGTGTTTAAAAAAATGCTTCTCGGTTGGTTGTGTTTTGTTGCTCTCTAGTGAGATGCAGACTCCTCCGTTTGACATTCCAGTTCCTTTTTAGCCCTGGTTCCACTCTCCCTTTGCAGGGTTATCGCCTATCCCTTTCCTTTGCTCACTCTTGTATACTAGCCAAGATAAGAAAGAGACATTCCCTTTCCTGCCCCTTGTCTGGTCATCCGTTGCTCATGCCAGGTAAGCACTTTCTTCTCTTCTAATTCTTAGAATGCTTAGCCTCTCTCAAGATGTAACTTAATGGCCTCTGCAGCAGGAAGCCTTGTCTAGTGTGTCTCTCTTCTCAAAATCACATTCATCTATTTTCTCTTTTTCTGTATGTGTTCTCTCCCCCAATAAAATGTAAAGCTTTGAACACATGGATTGTTTCTTTTCTGTCCTTGTATACGTAGTGCCTGATGAATGGAAAGGGGAAGGGAAGAAGCATTTATTTAGTTCCTACTATGTGCCAGGCACTGTGCTTTACAAATAGTGCTTCACAAATATCATGTGACCTGATCTGGTTTGATAAATACCTGTTGGTCCATTTGGTGCTTAATAAATGCTTGTCAAAGGAGTGAAATGCTAGTTATTCTAACTGGCTGATTGCCTTTTTCAATCACCCATTTCCCTGAGGATTTTTTTATGCTACTTTTTGAATGCCACTCATTGTTGGTAATGTGCACAGCTTGCTTCTACTTGTCATTACCCTTTGAGTTTGGATTCTTCAAAGATAATGATGTTCCATGATTCAAGACCACATAGCATGCCAAAGGGAGTATTGGTGTTACAGAGGTTTCTGTGTTAGGAAGCAGCTTGGGATCATTTAATGCTTCAAGCATTTTCCCAAATGTGATTCAGACCCCTCGTACCTTCTTGGTGAATCTTGGCCTCTGTTCATTGTCCATTTGTAGTACTCTTTAGTTCATATCAGCACCAGCTTACATCATGTAAGGGTGCTTGAAGAAGTACTCTTTGATAATCAGTAGATTTTAAAGATGGCTGTGCAGGTAGCACAGCCATCCTGCTCAATTTAAGGAAAATACCAATGTAGGAGCCATTCTGAACTTTTCCAGCCAATTTGTGGCAGTTAATCAATCACTAGATTATGGTAATTCAGAGCCCTTCTAGCTGGCATTTTTCTCCTGACATCCTTAAAACAGTGGTAGCCTGGTATCCCTCCTGTTAAACTATTATAAAAACTATTACATTGGAGAAATATTGAAAATGTCTTTAGCTCTGATAAGTGTCAATGTAAAATAGAAACATAAGGTAACCATGCTGGTAATGACTATATTAAATGACCAGAAGTCACCTGGAAGAACAGAAAGGATCAGTTTTTAGGGACTCTTGTGTGTGTGTGTGTGTGTGTGTGTGTGTGTGTGTGTGTTGTGTGTACTAATGTGTGCACACACATGCGTGTTTTTGTGGTGGTAGTGGGGCAGTATGACCTATTGTCCAGCCATGAGTTTCGAAGCAGGCTTTGTTTGGATAGCATTATATTTTGGCAAGAAAGAATTTCATTTCAAGCCCATTTAAAAAAATAGCTTGAACCATCTGCTTCATGAATCAGTTTCACAAGACCTGAGAACACATTTTCAGGCATGAGAGGGATTTAAAGACAAGAGCAATGAAAAAAATGAACAAAATGGAGAATTTATAGGAGTAAAATTTGCATATTAAAATCCTAAAGAAAAAGAAACCTTTCAATTTAGTGTAGGAGTAACGTGGAAATGGATTATCTGAAACTACGGCTAATCTACAGAATATTTAGGAAAATGGCACCATGACTTGTGTATAGCGTGATTGTTAGTTGGTATCTTGTACTTTTCTTAGACTGAATGAAATAAACCCATTTCAGTACACCTATTAATCAGACCTTTTTCTCATTTGAGACTTTAAAAAATTGCTTCCTGCGAAAGTGACAACCTTTTTACCAATAAAATTGACAGGAGTCGAACTATGGGCAAAATGTCATTTATTTTATTTTAATTTCTTTTAAAAGAAGAAATTTACCTCCTGGTTTCCTTCCCACCAGGGTTCGTTTTTTTTTTTTTTTCCCATTACTAGTACCCAATGTATGATTCATTGAAATGAATCCCTCTGGTTAAATTGGAAGCAGGAGTGGTGGTTTGTTTTTTTTTTTCATCATATGGGTCTATTTAGTATTCCTCAAACAGAGAAATGTGTTAGAAAATCTTTAAAAACTACATGTAAATTATATAGTCCTGTGCATCATTGACCTGTAGTGTTTCATGCATCCACATTTATTTCACAATGTACTATGGATTTCATTGCTTTGTGATAAATCAGAATTTATATTGTTGTTAAAATGCACTTTCATGTTTGTTGTTTCTTTGAGCAGACTAAGGATACATTTGTAAATCATTATAGTAAGAAAAATTGTCAGTAAAAGTTGGCACCCAGGGCAATTTAAAAAGAAAAACAATAAAACAAGTTCTGTACTTTTTGAAAAGTCTGCTTTGATGTTGGAGATTCTCTAAAATTTGGGTCTTAAATTATTCAGGACTTGATATATTTTCTGATGTGTCTGATAATTACAGTATCTAATGCTTTATTTTACTGTTCTCATTTTTGAAAAAAAAATGAATTTGCTTATGTTGTAAACCATTGATAGCTTCCGTTGTCTGACTATTATCCAAATCATTCCAATGTACAGTTACTGAAATAAGATTAGATTTAATAGGTAATTATGTGCTTCAAAGAAAGTCAATACATATTAAGAATTTGGTAAGTAATAAACTTGAATTATTAAATCCTGGCAGGATCATAATGATGAGAATTTTTTCTTCTATAGCCAAGAAATAAATATGATATGACTAGTAAATTAGATAGAACTCTAAAGCTAAGTATGCTTGGAATTAGCTAGAGTGTTGAGACCAGGCTAAAGTCCACCTTTTGAATGTAAATAAAATCGTTGTTTTACCACAGGCAACTTATTGAACCATGTAATTAGCTTTTTTCTCTGAAAAATGAGATCATTTATAGTGAGCCTGCTGTGTGGTATGTAAAGGACTTAGATTCTGGTTACATGAAAATTAAATAATCATTAAAAGATTATATTTCTTAAAATGCTGCTTGAGGGGAAAATGAAGAAATCTAATCAGCGAAATTTATTTATTTATTTATTTTGCTATTTATTGGGTGTGTTTAGACAATATCTCCCATAGTCTATGTTTTTGCTTGAGGAAATTTTCTTCTTATTCATATAAAGTAACTTAACTGTGAAAAGTAAATGCAAATTAATTGAAGTACATTTGCTTGAATAATGTCAGGATTTTTGATTTCCTGAATTACTGTGAACTAATAAAGCTTAAAAATAACATAAAACTAGGTGAACTATAGTGCTCATACAAATTTTTCCATATTCAAAATAATTTTAATGATTTGTCAAAACTGATTTCAATGACACGATTTTCTAAAAAATTGAGCATTGCTAACAATTCAAACGATTCTTCTATTAAACACTTGTATTTGGCACTCTAGTTCCTGCCTCTATCACTAAATCTGTCAATGGCCTCTTAGACAATAAACCTTCAAATTGATAAGACTACAAAGACTTAAGCCATGGCAGGCTTGACTTCCTGGCCAGCTCATCACTGCATTGTCTCCATTTGTGTGGAGCTTTTCTGTTTAATTTTTTGGTCCAGACTTGTGATTTCATCGGTATTGGGACCTTGTGGTACAGAAACTCCTTCAAGTGATCAAAAGCTCAGTCACTAGACAGTGACTTTAGAGCCTTACAGGGTTGCCTGGGCCCTTCCTGACCTCCTTCTTCACAGTGTAGTTTGACCTCTTAGGCATAGAGAGCTCTTAGGAGAGTTGCGAGATTTCCAAAATGCTTTTGACTAGAACTTTTGGGGAGGGCTCAGGGCAGATGCTGTCTTTTCAGTTTTATAGATGTGAAAACAGAGGCTAGGAAAAGTCTGGTGACGCGCCGAAGGTGTACCTCCATCTGTTAGGTGCCAGAATTAGAATCTCTTCCGCTCTCCGCGATATCGCCACTGCATTCCTACCTTTCCCTTCTCTCACCTTGTTTGTACTGTTGTCTATTAGGATATAAGCTTCTTCAGGGCCTGGGCTGTCGTTTCGTTTGTGTTTGTGTCTTGACCACTCAGCATAGTGCTAACTAAGCACTCAGTAACTCTGTTGTTGGCCTGTCCTACTGAAGTCTTTGGGTGGGGAGGGGGTAGGGATAGGGGAGAGAGAGAGGAAGCAAAGTAAAATTCTTAAAAAAGAAATGCATAGTCAAGCAAAAATAAATTCCTACATTGACCGTGTCTGAAAATGTATCCCTTAACTTCCTCAAATTCCGCATCTAATGTGGGGGAGACTACTCTGGAATGAATGACCAAGTAACATAATGCTTAACCTAGAAAGATATATTTTTGGCTCATGTTTGAGATGGATTATGAAAAGTTTTATGCAAATAGTTGGGTCCCTGCACCCCATTCCACTTTTAGAAAGCTCTACTTGCTGGACGTTTTTCCTAATATCCAACCCAAATTTGCCCCCAAGCTACTTTTGCCATTCTTGGTAGTTCTGTCCTCTGGGCCCAGGTGTATCTCTACCAGTCTGCTCTTTCACATCATAGCTTTTCAGATGTCTGAAAATAGCTTTCATACCCTCTAAGACTATTCTTCTGGTTAAATATCCCCATTTCCTTCAATGTATCTTTATATGATATGATGTTATCTTCCTTCAAGATCCTAGTAGCCTTCCCCTGGATGATCTCCAGCTCACTGATTTCTTTTTTAAAACGTGGCTGTCGGAACCCAACATGGTATCTTGCATGTGGGCTGACCATGTTGGGGGGATCAATATTTCTTATTCCTGGAGCTTATGCTTCTTTAATGTAACCTAGGAGCTCATTAACTTTCTTGGTTGTCATCACACTTTGACATACAGTGTGCTTGTAATCTAATAAAATTCTCCGGACTCTTTCAGATGGATTGTACTCTTGGCATGCTTCCCCTATCTTCTACTTATGAAGCTTATTTTCTTAGCCAAAGCATAAAACTTCACATTTATCCCCATCAAATTTAATTTTAAGGTCATGGGATAAGTAGGAGGGTCACCATTCCTGCAGGGTACAGTGGAAAGAGTACTAAATTGAGAGTCAGACATCCCAGCCCTGGTATTTAATACCTCTGTGGCCATGGGCAAAACACCTCTTCTCTCTGGGAAAGAGGAAGGAAGGAGGGAGGGAGGGAGAAAGGAATGAGAGAGGGAAGGAAAGAAAGAAGGAGGGAAGGAAGGAAGGAAAGAAGAGAGGGAGGGAAGGAGGGAGGGAGGGAAGGAGGAAGGAAGGAAGGAAGGACATTCAGACTGAGTAATAATACTGAGTAATAATAATCTACTATGTACCTGGTATAGTGCTAAGTGCTTTACAAATATTATCTCATCTCTCCTTTTGCAAAGTTGGGAAAACTTAGGCAAACAGATTTTAAGTGACTTGCCCAGGGTCACATAGCTAATAAGGTCTGAAGCTGAATTTGCATTCAGGTCTTTATGACCCCAGGCCCAGTGCTTTGTCCACTGTGCTGTCAGGCTGCCCCCTAAATACGGTCGTTGGACTAGAGGGTTTTCAAGACCTCTTCTAGTTCTAATTTATAGGATCCCATGCCTTATTTTTTTTTCATTTTTAGAACTGATTTTTATAGAACATATTTATATATTTTTAACTTTGAAATAATATAGAGTACTTGAGTCTCTAATATTTCAGAAAACTTTTATAAACAACTCCTAATAGGCCACCTACTATCTCTACCTCATTTTTTTCTTCAACATTCTCAAGACTTACACAATCAGCCATTTACTGTCAAAGTAGATTTGGCTGTGACAAAGATCCGCCAATCCTGTTATTCAGAATTCTACCAGGCCTCTTAATGAACACTTTCTATTAAACCAATTTATGACTTTAGTTGTATCTGTTTGTATATTATTGTGTAATGTCTTAAGGAAATTATCCCAAAATAACTTAAGATAGGACTCTTTCCACCTGGAAATTTTTTTTTTTGATATTCAAAGTGAGATGCCAGTTATTTCCATGTTCTATAGAGAATGTTTTCTTAAGTTGAAATTGAAGAAATGATAGGATTTTGAAAGTGTTTGTCTCTAATTCCAAGGAATAATTATTAGCACTGTTTATAAAATTGTGTCAATGTTTGCTTCTACTTCATAATTATAGTAGGTTTTCCCTCCCTTAAAAGTAATAGGACAAACTATCAAAGCTGCAATTGTGTATTGAGTAACCATTCTTTAGCATCCTCCTCCTCCTCCTCATTTGTGCTGATATGATGCTTTAGTTTTTGCCAATTCAGCCAAGTGTTTGATGTTCTAAAGTAGATACTTTGTATTTGTGTACGTTAAGCTCTCGAGAACTGAAAAGTCATCAGATATATTCAGTCTAGTTTTGGAATCCATCACATTCGGATTCCCTTGACCATTGGGCTGGGAGTGTGTATGTATGGTGATTCTTTCATTAAATTTGAAGTTCAAGGACTGGACTTGCTTGAGTCCCCTCTCTGCGGATCTGTGGGAGCCCTGGCAGGCCTCAGTTCCTCATCTGCAACAAGAGAGTTGGACTAGGTGACCTCGAAGCTGTCTTTTAGCTCTTCATTTATGATTCTAGCCAAAACAGGTGCTTTGCATCCCTTTAGCAGGTTGAAGGCTACAAAAATAGTAATTGAGGCTCAATTTTTTGCTTTTTTAAAATTAAGTTTAAGTTGGTTACAGTTAGGTTGTGCTGCCACCCAGTGAATGATGGTGCCACATATTTTCTAGATAGAGGTCATGAAGATAGAAATATTTAGGGTTACAGGCTTGGAGACTGAAGGAATGTTAGACATTATCTGACATGGAACTCCACTCTATGGATAAGTAAAGGGAAACCTGGAGAAGTGACTGAGCAGAGATCACCTAGGCTGTAGTGGTGGGAGCAAATGTCAGCCCAGATCCTGGGCTCCAGGTGTAGTTCTGGGTCCCACGATGTCTGTGGTATGGAGAACTTGCTACTAATTTCATATCAACTCCTTTTCTTCAACTCAGAGTCTTGCTTAGCACAGTGAGAGGTTAAGATGCTTACCAAGTGTCACATAGCCAGTCTATATCAGACACGAGACTTAAACCCAGATCTTTCTAGTTTTGAGGCCAACTCTCTATCCACTACACCAGGTTATCTCTTCTTACTATAGAACAAGTGTTTTCTCTCTCTCTAAAAAAAAATTGGTAACTGTAGTTCAATATAATTTGGCTTCTTTTATAACTTTGCTGTATTTTACATTTAAAACATTATACTGCGAAGGGGCCCATAAACTTCATCAGGGGGCCATGATACTACAAAGATTCTAAAGCCTTGCTCTTGAGTAACAGAATCTCATATTTACAGAGGCAATTTCTTCTGTAGGTACAAAAAGAATATTTACTTCCTTGGTATCAATTCCTTCTCAATCGAGACATGGTTAAATTGAAAAAGTAGGAAATTTACCACCTCCCCTGTTGGGAATAAACTGTTAGAAGATGGAAAATGTTGTTCTTAATATAATTTTAAATGTTAAGAAATAAATGTATATATTTAAAGTGAACATGTATATGTGTACATATGTATTTGAGAAAAGATTTTTTAAAATAAGATGGTCATAGTTAGGTTAAATGACCTTTGTCTTTGTTGATGATTGTGGTTTTCCTAATACAACTAGATGAAAAATAAAAAGATGTAATAGAATCACATACTGTTAAAGCTATCCTCTAAGACACATCTGGTGAGTTTTTACACAGGCCTTAGAACCGTCGCCTTCTACAGATGAGAAAACTGAAGGTTTATACACCGATAACTTCTGTGATTGGGTTTGTTTAATGACATATTTTTCCTATTGTAGCTGCAAAGTTAACCTGAAAAATGTTAAAATCTCCTTTCCAAACATATAGTATAGTCTTTATAAAACTGAGACTTACATGGATAACCCAATTATAAAATATAAAGAGGTACAGGAATGTCCTCTTCTGCCTCACCCAATTCAACCACTATCTTCTCCTGCAAAGTACTTATTTTAAGCTTCTTCAGCAAAGTACTATTGCATGCTGAGAGGATCTAGAGAAAAAATTAAGGAATTCTTTCCCCTCCAAAAGCTTACATTTTTCTAGAGAGTCATCACATGTCCCAGTGAAATATTTTACAAGGAAACTTGTGGAACGAGGGAGTGCTTATTACAAGAGAGTGCTTATAGCTAGAGGAGAGCCAGTCAGAGAGGTGACATTGATCAGGACCTGGCACAGTTTGGGGGAGGCTTAGTGGGAGGCTTGTATGAATGTGCCAAGTCTGAAGAGGCAGTGTTGAGGTTGAAAAAGAGCTAAGTCAGATTCTAAGAAAGAATTTTTTAAAGTGCCTAACTGCATGCCAGGAACTGTGTTTAAGTACTGGGATAATGGCTTCAGTGACTTAGTGTAGAATGAGACTGGAAAGGTTGGTGGGAAACATCTTTTTTCCCCCAGGACCAAAAAAAAAAAAATCTAATTGAATCTGCCTAATAATTTAAAAAATCTTCCTAATGTTACATGTTAATACATAAACACCCAAATTACTACATAGTCATTACTTTTCGATTAGGAAATGTATTGCTTTGAATACTTTCAGCAACAGATAGTTTAATATAATAAAATTATTCTGTATTTCCTGAGCATACACAGTTCAAAGGACAACAGTGGAGGGCGGTGATATAAAGTAAGGGGGAGACATTTTGTGATTCAAAAACTTTATATGGATATGTCATGTTTCAGTACTTGGGCTTTGGCAATATAATTAGCTTTCAATTCCATAAGCTGTGTATTTCTGAAGTAATTTTCAAGTTAAGAAGTTTAGAATCTTTTTCTTGCTATCCTTCGATTCGACATTAAAATGGTTTTATTCATTGTATTCTGTTCTGTTATTCATGTAATTCATAAGGCCCTTTTCTCTTATTCCAGAAGTAAAGCTGAGCATAGTTTGGAGTGTGCTGGCTAAGTAATTTCAGACAAGATTTTTAAATCTTTGCAATCAATTTGGTCAGATAGATTATCCATAGAAACAGAGGGAGAGGGAAAGAGGGGGGGAGGGCGCGAGATGGGGAGGGGGTATGGGGGGAAGAGAGAGAATGAATGATGAAGCTTCATGGCTAGAAGATTTATGATTCTCAGTAGAAATAGGAAGTTTAAGGGAAAGGGTCGAATGAGGTTTTTATCAGGATAAATTTTTTTTAACACTTACAAAACAATGAAATTCAAGTCTGTTACTTTAAAATATTTTGTGATTGAGCTTCTGTCTGGGGACTCCATTGTAATATCACTCTATAAGTAAGTGCTGGAAAATTTTATCAGTCTGTAGCTCTTGGTGCTTAAATGTTTTTGAATGCTTTCCCACACATACTTGTGTCTTATAAACATGATATTTATAAAATGAACTCCTTATGTTAATTCAGCTCTCTCTTGATCATGACTTTAATTGTAATTTGGCAATGAGTCCAGTAGAATACAGCTTTTTATCCTCCAGAGCCTCGTCTAGGGATGAACTATGAAAGGATTTCTACAATATCCAAATAAACATTCAATTAGTTCATAATTTTTGTGTGCTGTGACAACATAATATTAATACGAGACTATTGCTAGTGCATTGTGGGGAGAATATTCTGTCCTTAGTAATCATACAGCAGAGCTAGCTTGCTGTAATCAAAAGTAATGATTTAAAATTGGAGAATAAATGTGTTTCTAATAAACACATTTTAAGAATTGTGTATGTTAAATACAAAACTGAAGATGAGTAGTATTTCAAATCCACATTGATCATTAGACACCTCTTGGTGAGGTTGTTGTCTTGTTAAATGCCATGTACAAAATAGTTTATGGCTTCATTCATATTATGGTTGATGAGCCAATTTGGCTAAGCAGGCTCTGGAGCTGTTATCTCTTGTGTGAGAAGTTAGGATGAGTATCTTCTGCAGGATAACCACAATTTTTTTTCCTGTATTATTTATTGACCTTATCCCAGTTCTTAGTTTTAAACAGAGAATATCTGTAATGTTACATGATATATTGTCTTCAATAGAAGTTAAAAGGGAAGAGGATTTTAGTTCTCTCTTCGTTGTGTTATTAGGTGTAATGTTTGATTTGAACTACATCAGGTAAGCATTTCAGTTAAGTTCAGAAAAACATAGGCCAGAGTTGTAGATTTTTGTGGTTTATTCATTGTAATTTGAATGGAATTCTTAAAGTTAAGCATGATCTTTGTGTGCCACAAAGTTTGACATTTGTCATTTACTGAGAATGTTTTATGTTCTGGGAAAAATGTAATGTTGTGTGATTTGATTGTGGAGTACAAAGGTCTTTGAAAAATCAAAATACTAGGTTTTATTTTTTAGAAGGCGGAGGAAGTATAACGTTAATTTATTCACCAAAGAATCAAATCCCAGAACCAGTAGTTCCAATTGGATATAGCAGTAATTGTATTCCAGAACCAGTAAGCCCACATCAATGTAGCAACAAGTAGATTAAAACACAGTAGTGCAAAGAGCCAAGTTATCCTGTAACTCCCCCCCCCCCCCCCCCAGGGCTTTTGAATAAACAATAACTCACAAATCCTAACTGTTTGCTTGCCTATGTCCTCTCTCCCCTCAGGCCTCTGGTCTGCAGCTCTCTGGTCTCCATTCTCCCCTCAGCACTCTCTTCTGCAGCTCTGTGTACTCAGAATTCTTACTCCTGCTCCTTGGACTGAATTCTGAAGTCTAGCTTCTCTTCTGACTTCTGAATTCAGAATTCTCCATTCTCAATAGCTGCCTTCTGGGTGTATATGTTTTTTTAGGGCCCAAGGGCTTCATGCCCAGTAGGCCCATGAGTGTGGGAAAGATCTTTAATCACTGATTGGCATTGCAAAGGTATGGGCCTGCTCTCTTTTTTTTGGGGGGGGGAAGTTTTTAATTTTATTTAATATTTTTAGTTTTCAGCATTGATTTCTACAACATTTTGAATTACAAATTTTCTCCCCATTTCTACCCTCCCCCCCCATTCCAAAATGGCATATATTCTGATTGCCCCGTTCCCCAGTCAGCCCTCCCTTCTGTCATCCCACTCCCCCCCCCCCCATCTCATTTTCCCTTACTTTCTTGTAGGGCAAGATAGATTTCTATGCCCCATTGTCTGTATATCTTATTCCCAGTTGCATGCAAAAACAACTTTTTTTTTTTTGGAACATCTTCTTTTAAAACTTTGAGTTCCAAATTCCCTCCCCATACCCCCTCCCTAAGAAGGCAAGCAATTCATAGGTCACATGTGTATCATTATGCAAAACTCTTCCACAATACTCATGTTGTGAAAGACTAACTATATTTTGCTCCCTCCTATCCTGTCTCCTTTTATTC
Organism: Phalanger gymnotis; assembly: GCA_028646595.1. Classification (NCBI taxonomy): domain Eukaryota; kingdom Metazoa; phylum Chordata; class Mammalia; order Diprotodontia; family Phalangeridae; genus Phalanger; species Phalanger gymnotis. Next base: position 21,151,908 of record CM053622.1, read on the forward strand.
AGTTTTCTCCTTCGACCCTGTCCCTTTGCAAAAGTGTTTGCTTTTGATTACCTCCTCCCCCATCTGCCCTCCCTTCTATCATCCCCCTTTTTTATCCCCTTCCTCCTTCTTTCCTATGGGGTAAGATACCCAATTCAATGTGTATGTTATTCCCTCCTCAAGTCAAATCTGATGAGAGCAAGATTCACTCATTCCCCCTTACCTGCACCCTTTTCCCTTCCAATGAACTGCTTTTTCTTGCTACTTTTATGTGAGACAATTTACCCCATTCTATCTATCCCTTTCTCCCTCTCTCAGTACATTCCTCTCTCATCCCTTAATTTGATTTTTTTTAGATATCATCCCTTCATATTCAACTCATCCTATGCCCTCTGTGTGTATATATATTATATACACATATGTACATATATGCATATTCCCTTCAGCTACCCTAATACTGAGGTCTCATGAATTACACACATCATCTTTCCATGTAGAAATGTAAACAAAACAGTTCAACTTTAGTAAGTCCCTTATGATTTCACTTACTTATTTACTTTTTCATGCTTCTCTTTATTCTTGTGTTTGAAGTCATATTTGCTATTCAGCTCTGGTCTTTTCACTGAGAAAGCTCAAAAGTCCTCTATTTTATCGAAAATCTATATTTTGCCTTGGAGCATTATACTCAGTTTTGCTGGGTAGGTGATTCTTGGTTTTAATCCTAGCTCCTTTGACCTGGAATATCATATTCCAAGCTCTTCAGTGCCTTTATGTAGAAGCTGCTAGGTCTTGTGTTATCCTGATTGTGTTTCCACAATACTCAAATTGTTTCTTTCTGGCTGCTTGCAGTATTTTCTCCTTGATCTGGGAGCTCTGGAATTTGGCGACAATATTCCTAGGAGTATTCCTAGAAGTTTTCTTTTGGGGATCTTTATCAAGAGGTGATCAGTGGATTCTTTCATTTCTATTTTACCCTCTGGCTGTAGAATATCAAGGCAGTTTTCCTTGATATTTTCTTGAAAGATGATATCTAGGCTTCTTTTTTGATTATGGCTTTCAGGTAGTCCAATAATTTTTAAATTATCTCTCCTAGATCTATTTTCAATTTCAAATGATCTTGACTGCCCTCCATGTTATATATTGCCAGTCTTGTACCCCTGTTTATGTTGCTACATAGAAACGATTAGCTAAGATTACTTGACTAAGGTGATCTGTGAGAGAGCCAGGAATGGTGTATTCTAAAAATCAGGTTGATTGATAGCTTCCATTGAGCTGAAGTCTTTTACCCTGGAGTTCTGAATGAATTATTTGCTCTTTTCAATAGCATGGTAACAGACTACCCAGTGAGGTTAGAGAATATACAGTTTGGATAAGTGCTTCAGTGACATCTCAGGTGAATTCCCTCCTCCCCTCAGTTTTGTTGTTATATTAAAAAAAGAAAACTTTAAGAAAGTTGCCTCGTGGTGGGTTTTGTTGACTTGAAAATATTTAAAACAGTGATAATTAGACATTTTGAAAATTCATTTGTGACTTTTCACAAATCCAGTGGATAACTTAATAAATAGTTGAGATTTTAGAGATCATACAGCGAGTTCATTTTTTCCACCCTTTCTTCCCTTCCCCCAACAGTTGAATGAGATTTTCTAGATATTTAAACTCACATCTCCCAAAACATGTAATTCAACCATTCCTTCTAGAGAATAAATAATAGAAGAATCCTACCCTCCCACCATTTGTGTGTCACTTTCCTGACCAAGAATGAGCTATCATTTTTCTTTTCCCTTTTGTGATTGGAGTTCATCTGTAGTGTAGGTAATTGGTAGAGTGGATTGTTTCCACTTTCCACCATCCAAAATGGAGGAGAGGTTAAGTAACTTGCTCGTGGTCAGACCACCAGGGAGTACTACTACTGCTATTTGAACTTGACTCTTGATCTTAAGTCCAAAGCTTTCTTTCATGCCATAAAAATTACCCATAAATGACTTTGACTCTAGGACCTTAACAGTTGTTTTTTAAAAGGTTAGAAATAAATTCAGTATTTTAGGACAAATACCTAATTAAAATGATATGCTGTAGGAAAAATTAGGTGACATGTTCAAGATGACCTTACAACTCTAATAAATTGAAGAAACATTTTAGTTAAACATGGTTGGAGATAATTTTGAGATATTGATATAAATATAATTTGCATGTGAATATGACAGCCTTTTTAAAAAATTCCTCGCTGAGGACGGTAAATAGTAATCTATGTATAGAATGTTGCAGACAAGGAATATTTTGTAAGCTTGCTATAGTTCTTAAAATTGTATTTATTCATTAATTTTTTTTTATGAAACTGTCAGTCTTTATTATAAGTAGCTTGTTTTTTTAAAAGTTTATATTAAATTTAAGATAATACTAACACTGACCTGCTTTTTCTTTGTCTCCTTCTGAACTTTCTCTTCTGTGTATTTGTTTCCTTGATACTTATAATTCTCCTCCCACTCCCAGCCCCCATCCATCAAAGGGTAGGCACAGTTTAATCATTGCAAAAACTCTCCACATTTCCACCAACAGTGCATTAATATGCTTGTATTCCCACAGATCCTCTTAGTCACGTCTGACTCTTAGTGACCTCATTTGAGGTTTTCTTGGCAGAGACACTGGAATGTTTTGCCATTTCGTTCTCCGGCTTGTTTTACAGATGAGGAACTGAGGCAAAGAGGATTAAGTGACTTGTCCAGGGTCACACAGCCAGCAATAAACATCAAATATTTATTGAATGATTACTGTTGTGCCAAGCACTGTTTGTCATCACAACAAAAAAAGTATAGTAATCCCTGTCCTCACTGAGGTTTCTATCTAGTAAGGGAAATTGAACTGTGTAAGATAAATAACTGTATTCCAAGTCATCATCTAAAGGGACGGTGAGAGTGTTTTATAGTGTCATTTTCAGAAAAATTACTTCAGGTTGAGTGAGAGGATCAGAAAATGCTTCATGGAGAAGATTCCGTTTGTCCATCCTTAAAGGCCCAGCTCAAGTGTAGCTGCTAGAGAAAAAGCATTCCAGATGAAGTACTGAAGATTGGAAAGTGGGAACTACTCAGGGAACAGTCAGGAATTCCTTTCACCTGGATAGCAGGTTGGGAGTATGAAGGAAAATAATGGAAAATGTGTGGGAAGAGTAGGTTGGGAAGATATTGACTTCCCAAATCAAGGTATTTGGATGTTATTCAGTAGATATTGGGGAGCCCAGAAGAATTTTTGATACTGTGATCAGGATGCTGCCTTTTGGGATAACTGTTTTGAGAAGGGGACTATAGCTTTGCGAGGATTCAGATGAGAGTCTATGAGGTTCTGGCATAGGATGATGACAGTGGAGAATGGAGAAAAGGGGATGGATGGGAACATAGAACAGTACTACAAATGGAGTTGTAATTTTGGGGGAAATATTGCTGTTGGAAATGAGTAGGTTTAGATGGAAGTGTGTATTTCATGTTTCTCTGGAAATTGAATTAAGTTGTGTGTATCAAATGTGTCTTGCTTAATTTTTGCTTTGCTCATAATATACACTTAATATAAGTTTTGAATTGAGTTAAAATTATCTAAAAACGAGGAACAATTAAGTTCTTGAATTATGTTTATTTTGGATTTATTTTATATGGGAAATGATTTACTGAGGGACATCAATGTGTGTATTTGTGTTTGTGTAAATCTTCCTGTTTAGTAAATTCGTTATGATTAAGTGTTTGGAACTGAGATAGCTTGCCAACTATTCTGTATTTAACAGGTAGCTTATAGCCTGTGTTGATTTGGCTCATTGAACACCCGAGGGACTTAAATAGGCAGACTGATCATGTCTGCATGGTTTAATATCACAGTAATTGAGCATCTCTCGTTTAAATAGCTGAGCAACACAGGTTTCTGTCCTTTGTTTTCACTACATTAAATAATTATTATACTCTCTTCTCCCAAGTAACTCATTTGGTAAATGCATACTGAATTTTGCAAGTCCTTAAAGTCTAACCTCTTTCATTCTAGGGGTAAAAATGCTTTGAATGCATTGCAAGGGACTTACTAAAGTTGAACTGTTCTGTTTACATTCCTACATGGAAAGATGGCATGTATGATTCGTGAGACCTAGGTATTAGAGTAGCTGAAGGGAATATGCATGTATATATATGTGTGTGTGTGTGTTTGTTTATATATATATATATATATATATATATAGAGAGAGAGAGAGAGAGAGAGAGAGAGAGAGAGAGAGGGCACAGGGTGAGTTGAAGATGAATAAGGGATGAGGGAGGAATATATCGAGAGAGGGAGATGGGGAGAGATAGAATGGGGTACATTATCTCGCATAAAAGTGGCAAGAAAAAGCAGTTCTCTAGGAAGAGAAGAGAAGGCAGGTGAGGGGGAATGAGAGAATCTTGCCCTCATCAGATTTGACCTGAAGAGGAAATACCATACATACTCAATTGGGTATCTTACCCCACAGGAAAGAAAGAGGAAGAAGATAAAAAAGGGGGTATGATAGAAGGGAGGGCAGATGGAGGTGGAGGTATTCAAAAACAAACACTTAAGAAAAGGGACAAGGTCAAGGGAGAAAATTCAGTAAAGGGGGATAGGTTAGGAAGAAGCAAAATATAGTTAGTCTTTCACAACATGAATGTTGTGGAAGGGTTATACATAATGATACGCATATGGCCCATGTTGAATTGCTTGACTT
>CM053622.1:21157094-21174805 GCA_028646595.1 Phalanger gymnotis
AACACTTAAGAAAAGGGACAAGGTCAAGGGAGAAAATTCAGTAAAGGGGGATAGGTTAGGAAGAAGCAAAATATAGTTAGTCTTTCACAACATGAATGTTGTGGAAGGGTTATACATAATGATACGCATATGGCCCATGTTGAATTGCTTGACTTCTTAGGGAGGGAGGGTGGGTGGGAAGGGAAGAGGGGAGCGAATTTGGAACTCGAAGTTTTAAAAAATAGATGTTCAAAAACAAAAACAAAAAAGTTTTTGCATGCAACTAGAAAATAAGATACACAGGCAATGGGGCATAGAAATTTATCTTGCCCTACAGGAAAGAAAGGGAAAAGGGGATGGGAGGGGAGTGGGGTGACAGAAGGGAGGACTGACTGGGGAACAGGACAACCAGAATATACGCCATCTTGGAGTGGGGGGGAGGGTAGAAATGGGGAGAAAATTTGTAATTCAAACTCCTGTGAAAATCAACGCTGAAAACTAAGTATATTAAATAATAAAAAAATTAAAATAATAAAAATATATATATATTAAAAATGCTTTGAATGCAATGCAGCTTTTCTGAACTCAGGGTGCATATTTAGCTGGCCTGCTGAGAGGAGTGGCAGTCTGGAAGCTGGCTGTGTAAATAATGAGCTCTTGGGATTCTATACTGATGTAATACTAAACCATGCTGGCTTGATTATTTCCCTTGGGAATGCGAGTAGAGGAAAGGTGGCTGTGAAGAAACATTACATGGGAAGGGAATCCCCTCCACCAGGGCAGATCCCCACCTGCTTTGCAATCCAGTCTTAGAAATTTGCCTAGGACACTGAGAGCTCCGGTGAGGGCCGAGTATTGCCTGGTCCCCAGTATGTATGGATCACAGGCAGAATTTGATACTAGGTTTTCCTGACTCTGCCCTATAAATATTGTGTGGAAAATGTAAGGATTGTCTTGGCATTTTTCTCCTTATGTTCTTGAATGTATTGGTTTGTTTATATGATCATGTTAACAGCCATATAGACTGATGAACCCCTCCCCACCCCTTTAGACCATAGGAGCCTATGAGCTGCTGTGAAGCCATTGTTTCCCTTGAAAGGCAGTTTGGCAATTGTCATTCATCTGGTAAGAATTTATAGCCCTTTATCAATTTCTGAGATTAGAAACTTCTGAATTGTTTGAAACAGATATATGTCAGATATTTTGTCTGAATAATGCTTAGATTAAGTATTGTCATACCAGAGATGAAATGCCATGCCCAGTCTTAGTTTTGGAGAATAGTTGATGAAGCTTTTATTTATAATTAGAGGGGCGTGTGTGTGTGTGTGTGTGTATGTGTATGTGTGTGTGTGTGACAGAAGGGGAGAGTGCTTGCCTATGCTGTCAGACACGATTAGAGAGAGAGCTTGGTTGGTTTTGGTTTTTCTTTTCTATGAGACAGAGTCTAGTGTGGGGCATATCAGATTACTTGTGGAAAATATAAAGGAAATTTATCAATAAATTTTAAAGATAAAATCCTATAAAATGTAAGTTTTAAGTGAAACATTCATGAAGTTATTTATGCAAAGCAAAAGAACATGTCACGCACAATGTCATTATCAACTCATCTATAGAAGTCAGAAAAGGAGATGAAATTGCCTTCTTTTGGCTTAGGTGTCATATATGTCTTGGAATATGATTAAGTAAGAACTTATTTACTTTGGTTGACTTTTAATTTGTTTTTAAATTCACTATCTTAATATTCAGTTATTTTAATATTTGTGTTAAAATGCATAAAAATATGAATTGTGTATTTACTGAAAACCAATGAACAGATTAAAACATCTGCCAATTGAATCTAGCAGTTTGCCAATTAAATTGTTTTAATGAAGTACAATAATACTTGAATTTGATGTTCTACATTTTCGAATTAATGACAGAAAACAATTTCCTCTTCATTTTCCTTTCACTGAATACGTTTGTTCTGAGAGTGAACTAAAAGTTGTGAGAATAGAACCAGTTGTAATCCAGTGGTATTTTCTTAGTAATTGTCATCTTTGACCTTGTTGCAGCTTTTGACAGTGTTGAATACCTCTTTCCATTAGATATCCTCTCCTTTGATTTCTGTGATCCAGAGTTACTCCTTTTTTTTTTTTCCCCTGACTACTTTTCAGTTTCCATTGCTATTAGAGCCTTCCCGGCTTCATCTGCTTTTCATGTACAGGCATACATCACTTCATTGCGCTTTGCTTTATTGTGCTTCACAGATATTTCAGGTTCTTTTGTTTTGTTTCAGATTGAAGGTTTGTGGCAACCCTGTGTTGGGCAACTCTGTGTTGAGCCAGTTTGTTAGTGCAATTTTTCCAACAGCACGTACTCACATCATGTCTCTGTGTCACATTCTGTTAATTCTTGCAAGATTTCAGACTTTCATCATTATTTTATCTGTTAAGGTGATCTGAGATCAGTGATCTTTGATGTTGCTATTGCCTTTGTATTAGGGCATCAGGAACCACACTCTTATAAGGCAATGAATTTAATTGATAAATGTTGTGTGTATTCTGACTGCTCTGCTGACCAGCCATCCCAGCTTACTGCCTTAGGTCAAGTTCTCATCACTTAGTCTATTCTAATTGCCTCCTCCTTTGTCTCCCCACCTCCACTCTCTTCCCTTTCTGTCTTTTCCATAGCTGTCAAATAATTTCCATAATGGGCTGGTCCAGGCCATGTCCTTCCCCTGCTGAAGAGTCTTCCATGGCTATGCCTTGCTTGTAGAATCAAGTGCAAACTCCTTGTCCTAGTTTTAACATCCTCCACAGTCTCTGTTGTAAGCTGCCTTTTCCCCCTTATTTTACATAATTCCCCATCACACACTTTTAGGTCTTGCCCAACTGGATTCCCATTTCCTATTTCATTTGCTTAAGTTGCCTCTCATGCTTTAAATGTGCTTACTCTAATGTTTGAGGTTCTTTTGTCTGAATATCTTTTTGAAATCTCTGGGGGAAAAGTGAGAAATTATGGGAATATGATTTTAAAGTTAACATCAGAGCTGGATATAATGTAGGTAATGCTGTATATTAAGTAGTTTTTCTGTCATAGGTTCATTTGGGAGAGAAATGTGAGGTTAGAGAGTCTTTCACAACTTTTCAATATCTTGTTCTCAAAAGTCTAGTGCTTATGTCATGAAAGAAATGCCCATGTAATAAATAGGAAGCTGTTTGCTGAGGGCCGAATTTCTAGAAAATACCAGAAAGTACCTAGTGTGTTGAACTGTAAATATTGCAGGGTCAGCATAAAGTGAAGTTGGGCATAAAAAGCATGTTTTGTTGTAAACATCGGACAGGGCAAGTGGTTGATGGCATTTCAGGGAAAACTCCTTCTGTGTCTGTTGCTTTGAACCAAAAACACCTGGGCTTTAAACGTATTGCTTGAGATGGGGAAAAGTTGTTAGTAGTATCAAATCTTGATTTATGTGTTATGTATTTAATATTAAATCTTGATGCCTATTTCACTTTATTGATGACTTGAAATAGTTGAACAATTTTAAGATAAATTAGAAAATAAGTCAATCCCAGCTCTCAGATTATCTTTTGTTTCATATTTGGAGTGTGTGTGTGTGTGTGTGTGTGTGTGTGTGTGTGTGTGTGTGTGTGTACACATTATTTTAGAGTTAGATGCATTCAGTGCACATCTCTGGGCTCATAAAAAAGGAAATTATACTCAATTAGAAACTAAAATGGCCTGCTAAATGTTTAATCAGAAAAGCCTAGCAATATTGCTCAGCCTCCATCCAAGTCAATCAACAAGCATTTATTAAGCACCTACTATGTTTTGGACACAGTAGTAGCCAACGGCAAATATTACTAAAATCTGTTATATCTGTGAGGTTAGATAACTGATTTAGATTACAGTTAAGAAAACTCCTTTAATAGAATTCTTAATATTCTGAATTCCATTTGAGTATTTTGTTGACTCTTTCCCAGAAGTTGGGGGAGACAGAGCTATCTTTTTCAGGATCAGTGGCAGAGTAGTTTAATTATGGTGCAGAACTAGAGAACCGGAGGCTGTATAGGTTTCTTTTAGAAGAAAGCTGGGACATAATGAGTTCTGTTAGCCCTGCCCGGCTCCTCCCCCTCCCCCACCGGCCCGTTTCTTACCCTCCCCCTTCCACATGGAGGTTGTTAGTTCTTTTTCTGAAATCCAAGGAATCTCTCCCCAAGATTTGATTGGTCCAAGGTGCTAAGGTTTAAACAGTCTAGCTCTTGGTCCTGCTTTCTGGTGGCATCAGGCAGTGTTTTCCTTTTCACTTAAGGGTATAAAGAAGCCAACCTAGGTAGAGCTAGGGCCTGTTAGACTTTGCTGATGTCCCCAACCCCTTTGCATTGGGAGATAGGGAATGAGGGAAGGATCACCTCCACAAAGTGTCTATCCTTGTGAATATTCTCTCTGTGCTCTAAGTTGAATGACTTTGGAGTGTCTCAGTTCTCATGTCAGAGGCAGCATGAGCCAGGCCTAGTTGATATAGGAGAAAATAAAGTACAATTGGGGCTCACCTGAAATAGTGGATGGGTAAGGGGTTCCAAACATAAAAGGTTTTTTTTTTTTTAATTAAAGGGTTAAAACCTATAGGACAATGTCATTGAATAGTAAAAAGGCAGCTGATTAGAAGAGGATATGATTTAAATATGATGTGATATAAATCAATGCATATATTTTTGCTTAACTAGTTAAATTCAAGCAAACAATATCAAATCATATCCCTTTAGAAAAGAGTTTTGAAAGAAATAAACTTAAGATAAATACTTTTATTCATCCTCATTAACCTTTTACTGTTTCCTTAGCACCATATTTGAATCCTAATCTTTTGCATATGCTGTGGTTATAATGTTATCCTTTTTAATTCATTATGAATTTCAACTCGATATCACTTGTTGGTGTGAACTTGTTCTTTAGCCTCTGGGTTTTTGACAGAGCTTCAGTCTTTGTTTTTGATCAAGAGCCTTGACTGATTTCCCCTGACTTCTGGTAGGTCCTCTGTAGATTGATACAAGGCACAGGACAATCCAATTCCCCAGGTTCACCAGAAATTCTTAGGTCTAGAATCTCTGAAGGGATCCTGGGTAAAGAAGTACTTAAGGACATAAGCATTCCAAGGATCATGAATTAGGCTCCTTGGCCTGTCAGCACAGTGGCCATGGATTTATGTCTCTGGCTGGCATACAGCATACTCTGCATCCCTGAAGCCCAGAGACCCTGGGTTTCTGCCCTTATATTTGATTGTTGCTGCTGAGCAGATTCACAAGCACTGAATGGAAGGTGGATTCTTAGGAACTGTCATTGTTACACGGCCTGATCTGGGATCACCCCAATTAACTACAAAGACGCTGTGATGAATAATTTGCTATTCCTGGGTTAGAGAAAATTTTCTAAATTGATAGTCCTGTAACCTTGTATTCCTAACCCCAAATGTAGCAGACCAAGCTAGTTATCACAGCATAGGAACTTCCTGGCATGTAGTCTGGTCAGTCAATGGTTTATGGAATCTCTTCTGTCAGCAAGGGCCTAGCAATAGGCTAAACCTCATAGAATCATAGATTTAGAGCTGGAAAGTTCCTCCCATTCCCTTAGATGTAATCTAATCAAACATCTTCATTTTACAAATGAGGAAACTGAGACCTAGAGGGCAGAGCACAGAGTATATGTATAATGGCAGTGCAGCTGATGTAGAATTGGCAGGGGAGTCAAAAGATGCATGGCTGGAACTCGTCAGATCCAGCCTGACCAACTCTGCCACATAAGCCGCCCAGCACTTGGGACCAAAAGGCCAGTTTTAATAAAAGCAGCTAGGATTCCTATTGCACTTTAAGGTTAACAAAGCTCTTTCCACATATTAACTCATTCTGTCCTCCCAACAACCCAGGGAGATATGTGCTGTTATTATTCCTTATTTCACAGATGAGGAAATGGAGGCAGAAAAAACTTAAATGACTTGGCCAAGGATCTGAGGCTGTATTTGAAATCACCTCTTCCTGACTCCAGGTCTAGTGCTGTAGCTGCTTAGTGTAGTGTTACCTAGCTGCCTCATTTTTTAGTAAGCATATGCCTGAGATGAAGAAAAGAATTACTTGGATAAGATTCAGGTAAATGGCTGTATGTGAGGGACGGATTTTAGAGTGAGGTGATGCCTTCATGGATAGCGTCAGAGTCCAATATTGTGTTAAAAACATGGTCCAGCATCCAGAACTGAATGTCAGAAGTGTGAGGTATGCTACTGCTGGTGGTTGTGTTATCCTCTGTTATCTTCTTTAATTCTCTGAGGGAAAAAGGTAGGCTCTTGCACATTCATACTGGGCACTGTTCTTAAAGGCATCTTAAGAGAATGCCTCCATCATGGCCTTGTCTTTGCAGCAGTCCATGGGGCCAGTGATGGTAATAGATGCTCAGGAAGAGAAAGTACATGGCAAGCTTACCATTTTCCTGCCTTTCTTCACTACTGGAGATGAAACCTCCAACACTGATCTCATAGGTGGCTAACCCTTGGCGCTAGAAAGTTAGCAGTTTCAAGTATTGATTTGAGTTGACTTTTTACATTTTCGTCTAGATTTGGAGGAATTTTGATAAATGAAAGCTTGTAGCCTCACTTCATTGTTAGGCTGTACATTAATGAAACTACTGTATCATGGCTTTCTCGTTCCTAACACTAAAAATTTCACTGTTCTGGTTATGTAATGTTTTAGGGCTTGATTTAATTCACTTCAGTTCCATTCACTATTCACAATGATCAAAGCTTTTCTTTTTAAGATTTCTTGTCAGAATCTATAGCTAACATTTAAAAGGAGTTTAGTTTATATGTGTATAATAACCAAAATACAATTTTTGTGTAGGCTTAGTTTTTGTTTGAAAACAACACCACTCTGAACACCTTAAATAGAATTGGAGCTTCCACAAGAGACCATACTCAGATCCCACAGTAGATGTGTGACAGTCTCATCAATGTGGATTCTTTCACTCATGCATATCTGAATACCTCTCTTGCTTTCCTTCCCCATGTAACTGATGTCTTTGTCTTCCCACAAGTTCTCCATGGATGGAAGGCCCTCCTCACTTTGCCCTGCCTTCACCAAAATACTGGTGGAGAACATGCTCTCCCTCAGTCTTGCCACAGGTCATGCCCACCTCAGTTTTTTAAATCATACATTTCTTCGAGGACATCTTATTCCGGTGAGGCCATGATGGTGTCGCAATTCTATTCAAACTCAAATGGGGCACACATGGTAAACTGCTTGCGTTTATCTAAGTAGATCTAAAGTATAGACCTGTTGAGCAATAGAGACAATTAATAATATGACAAGGAACTGCTTGTCATAAATCATTGCTTACAAACCTTAATACTCTTATGACTATTTGTTGAAAACATCTTTGTTAACATTACATTCCTCTGTCAAAATACTGAAATGGATTTGGGATCTCACTGATTTAGGAGTTCCTTCCAGTGAGGTAGATTGCAGCCCATCCATGCCTGCCCATCCTGTGTGTCTTCTCCATTTCTTCCCCAAAGTTTGATGCAGGGGATTGACCCAGTGTGCTGGAGCCTTTCTTCACTTTCTTTCCAGATCACAGGGATTCAGGTGGAGCTCTCTGGTTGCCCACCTGTTATCACCTGCCGACATCCACCTCTCCACTACCTTTGGATAATGCTCATCTATAGGCCTTCAGACATAGTGGTGTTCCATGTCCTTTGCCTTGTAGCAACATGGGTAAAATATTAATATTGAAAAGATGGGCCTTACTTTAATGTGAAGCTTGGGGTTAGGAAAAGAGCTTTGCACTTTCCTGGAAGCAATGCAGCTCGCTCTTATTTTTTCAGTCTTAGATGTTGCTTATCATCTAGCAGTTGCTGTATGTACCAGTTGTCTGTATGCGCATGTGGCACACACACACACACACACACACACACACGCAACATTTTTTCATCTGCTTCATCTGTATTGGGTGCATGATTAGGCCAAAACTTCTTTGAATGATTACAGATTTCTTCCTGGAGGTTCTATGATATTTTGGGGCTCGATGCAAGCAACACTGCCATCTGCAAACAGGAACGTTTGGAGCCCCTCACCGTCCACAGGGAATCTCTCCTCGACCTGGACTCTGTGCTGCCTCTCCATCATTTCTGAGCTTGCATCTCCTTGTTTAATGCCTCACTCGATGTTTCTTCTCAGACTTCTATTTAATAGGGTTATTTGGGTCACTGCTTCCAAGAGATCCTGAGAGGTCTTGATGTAGTCATGGGAGATACTTTGGTGTAAAAGAGCCTGTAGTTTTGGTGTTTTGTTCTCCTGAATTGAATACTTTTTCAAAATGAGGAAATGATAAACACAGTGGGATGGTATATTCTCCACATCTTTCATGTAATTGTGACTTGATAAAGATGTGATGCATTTTAAAATATTGGTTGTGAAGGTCTTTTTTTTCCCTATTATTTCCTTAATAAATTTGTGCGTAGATATAACTCTTATAAATACTTTTTAAAGAAGAGAGAATAGGCATAGGGGCCAGTAGCTCGTTATTGGTATTCTTTGAGTCATTCCCCGCGGCCCCCCCCCCCCCCCCCCCCCCCCCCCCCCCCGCCCCTTTGATATAAAGTGTCACAGATTTTTTTCTCCCACCTTTGTTGTCTTGCCCTCTTTCAGATACTTTTTATATCCAAGTCTTAAAATAATACAAACACGTGCCTTTCAGTAGTTTTTAACATGAAGTCTTTGTATAATAGTTTTGGGTAGAGCTTTGACAGAACTCTTTAGAGTATTCTTCAGCAAAGTGGAGGCTTAGCATGATTTGTTGGAAATCAAATTAGTTTTCTTTATGCTTAGGTATCATCTAGGCAGGTTAAAAATGGAAGGGGATTAATAAGAAGAAAGAGAGGCTTGGCTGGAAAAGACTCTAGGTGTTGCTGGTGATAACATGTTACAGGTAGATTTCAGTTGATAGATTTGGGGCCGTATGGTTTGAGGTATTAATATAAGTTTTGTTTTTCATGTGTACACTGAAACACTGTAGACTGAGGCATCTATTACCCAGCCTGGCCCTTCACCTTACAAAGGCTAAAGTAGTTCCTTTTTTTACAAGTAATTATGCCGATTTTTAAATGGGTCTTGACTGTAAGAACAGAGCTGTTGCATAATAATGAGTCAGAGGATCCTAGAGTTTAGTTTTTGGTTGTCACCATGGCAACAACGCATTGGCAACAATATATCTTATTTGGTAGTTATTATATAAACAGACATATTGATTTAAAAAAGTTTGAGAACTTTTTACCCGTTAGTAATATTACTTACACTAGTAAGGAAGACTGCAGCTGTTTAGCCTCCTTAATTTTTAGACTGTTGAAGAATTTTCAAGGTCTTGTCCTGACACTGATTTCCACTGTCTGCTTATAACAAAACCACTATTTGAATTAGCATTTGATTGTCAGATTTTAGAGAAAAATAGTTTGCATGGGAACCTTAAATACTGTGCTCATAAATAAAAATTCTAAAAGTTTCTGACCTTTTGTAATTGTAAAATGAATAGATCTTTGCCAGAAAGATGATCCTTGCAATGGAAGGACTATTTTGTTGATACATAATTAAACCAAAAGTGTCAGATTGATTAAAAATGTGAAGGGATTAAATACAAAATATCAGAATAAAATTTTTCATTCCAAAAGAGAAGCAGGTAAATGTTTTTTTTGCAAAGACTGCAATACTTGCTGCTGCTTTGGATACTTTGCTTAGTAGTGTAGTGCTGATCCTGAATGTGTGCTAACAGTTCTGAAGTAAATGACAAATCCAAATAGACTTTCGTTTGCAAACTGAAGGGAAGGTATCTGCTTTCTGTTTGTACAGCTTTTTTTTCCCCCTGGGGGGTTGGGGAGGCTGGGAGTAGGAGGTGGGTATTATCAAGATAGGGAAGCAAAGTGTATTTTTATTGTTTTTGTTGTGAAAGAGGAGTGGAGACCAATGTCAAAATTGCAGAAATTCATTGGTCCTTGCAAATTTTGGGAACAGTATTTTTTCCCCATAATTTCCAAATGCCTTTTCTAACAAGACATATGTTTTTACATGCTGGTATTGAGCATGTAATGAACATTCTGGTTACTTTTTACGTTTTAGTGAAGCCACCACCTTTGATTGCCATGGAAACATCTCAGAAGGCATTTGCTTGTTTCTAATGATGGCCATAGAGTACCAGTCTCACATTTCCCTGCTTATTTAGGAGTTTGGTTTTAGAATGAGAGTGATAATATATTGTCTTTCTTCTTTTATGAGATGTTTGTCATTCAAAAGGATTACAGATTTTTTTAGGTGTCACTTTTGAGTTGTACTAGTGTTTTAGGTCTGTTGTTTAAGGGATGCTTGTTGACTTGACTCGATACACTTGTCCATGTCTTCCCACAAGTTCTCAGTCATGAAGGCCTGCTCATTTTCTCCTGACGTGGTGAGAAAGGAGCTGTGTGGATCACATGGGTTATCCACCACATGCTATGACCATCTTCTTTCTTTGTTTTTCAATCATACATTTCTTTGATGACCTCCTTTTTTCCTGGTGAGATCTTAATGATAGACCTGTATTCATACTCAAATGAGATATACTAGGTAAACTACTTGTATTTATCTCATTGGATATGAAGCATTGGGCAACAGAAGTTACTGTTTTATGGGATTAGTTTTCATAAGTGAATTAAGGTAACTGACTTATGTACATTTGATGAAATGAATACATTATCACATTTGTTGAATTAATACATTAATGGTAAATGTATTGAATTACTTAAAATACCCAGAAAATCTTGGTAACTTTGTCTGGAGCAGAGAAGTAAAGTAAATACAATATTAAGGAGAATTATGAGTAATTTCTTTCTTGTGATGTTGTAGGCCACGGGTGAAGAATCTGTGGCCTCAAGGCCCTCTAGGTCCTCAAGTGTGGCCCTTTGACTGAATCCAAAAAGGATTTGTTCTGTAAAACTCAGTCAAAAGCCTCACCCAAGGACCTAAAAGGCCCCAGGTTCCCCATCCCTATTCTAGGCTACTAAAAGAGATATCTTGGTGGATATTTTCTGAAAGAACTGTTGTTATACCTTAGTAACTTTGGTTCAGTTGTGAAAGCATTGTAGATAATACATTTTTAAAAATAATTACCATAAGGATTTACATTTTATCAACATTTTAATTTATGGATTTCTTAGAGGAGATTATTTTTAAAGTAGGAAGATATAACCAATTCATGAGAATTAACTGTGTAGAGGAATTTTTTCTTAAAATATATTGTCATAACACTTTCCTCAAAGAAAAGGAGTTTTATATACTTTTAATAACATCTTTCTGGAGTCTTTTTTTCTTAATCTGTAATAAAATAGCTGTATAGATTCAGTTAACACATTTATTAGTCACTGTTAATGAATCTTTGCCCTCATGCGTCTTCTAGTCTCATATGTTTATAGTCGTGAAATAATTAGTCAACAATATTAATATAGCTTTTAATAAACTACTGAAACAAGCCAGAATGCATAGTAGAGACAATAATTGCTTTGAGTGGTAAGGTGCTGATTTGTGGAGATAAGGAAAATACTAATAAAAAATCGTAGCTTAAAATGGACTAATGAAGAAATGGTCGTATTTGAATAGGCAGACAGAATGTAGGAGGGCATTTCACCCAGGGGCAGTAAAGAAGCAGCCTGAACAAGGAGAAGGGAACAAGTGCTTCCAGGCACTATTCTAAATACTAATATCTCATTTGAGTAAAGGTGAATATGAGCTGGCCAGGAGCAGGAAGAAGAGACTTTTTTTTTTTGCGTATTTGGAATTTCCTACTGTATTCAGTGATTTTGTTGATGAATTTATTGCATAGTATTGCATAGGCTCTTAGGATTAAAGCTGAAAAGGGCCATAGCACTCTAGTCTAGCAGCCACATTTTGCAGATAAAGGAACTGAGGCTCAAAGATATTCAATGACTCACCCTGAGTTATCCAGATAAATGGCAGAAATGAGTCTGGAATTCAAATCTTCTGACTCCAGATCTGGCACTTTTCACAACAAGTCTGTTTTTAAAGATCCTTATAGGCAGTAAAACAAGGGAATGAATATGAGCCTACAAGCTCTCATGTGGTTTTATTCTGGTCTCCGTTTGCAAATGAAAACCTACTAGCTTTAATATCAGTACCAGGGTAAGGTCTTCAAGTTAGGAAGTATCCCATTCAGTACACTTGACAAGTGGTCATTCAGCTTTTGTTTGAGTTCAAGTGAAGGGGAGAGCTTGCTGGCTGCTGAGGTGACCCATTCTACTTCCTGTTTGCTTTAACTGTTGAGGTTTTTCCTTATATCATGCTTAAGTATGCCTTTGCATCCATTGGTCCAAGTTCAGCCCTATGAGGTCAAGAGAACAAATCCAGACCCCATTCTACCTTTGAAATAAACATTTGGAGACATCTATCTCTTCTCCCTGCAGATTTTCCCCAGGTTCTTGAGCCTAACCGCTTAGGACATCACCTTGAGCCCCTTAACTATCTCATCAGTGTCTCTCCTAAAATGTGATGCCCCAAACTGAGTCAACATCTCCAAATTTGGCCTTATCAAAGCATAGAGTATTGCAGTATTTATCACCTCATCTCGGATAGTATACCTTTCTTAGTGTAGCCAAGATTTAGTCAGATTTCCTGACTGCTGTATTATGCAAATCCCCCATTGAAATTCTAGATATTTTTTCACACCCAAGTGTTGTCTAGCCTTCTCCCTTTGCTTATACTTGGGAAATTGATTCTTTGGACTCAGATATAAGACTTTACTCCTTTACCTATTAAATGTAATCTTTTTTTTTTTATTTGGCCCAATGTTCTAGACATCCTAATTCTGTCACCAAGTGTTAGCTATTGGTCTCTGTTATGTGTTACCTACAAATTTGATAAGAATGACAAGTCATTGGTAAAGCTGGTAAACAGCTCAGGGCCTATATGGCATTCCATTGAAGATTTTATTTCAAGTTGACCTCAACCATAAATCACAGCTTTTTGATTGCAGTCAGTTAGGTTACATCTGCCTAATTTCTCTAACTAGCCTACCTTATACCTCTCTGTCTTGTTCAGTAGTGTTCTATGAAATACCTGGTCAAATGCTTGCCAAAAGGTAGAGTCTTCTAGCCTGGTAAACTTGTCACAAAATGGAAATGAGATAATCGTGGTTGACCTGTTGCTGATGAAGCCATGCTGGCTCTTTGTAATCACCTCTTCCACTTCTTAAGGTACTTTAATCATCCTTGTAATAACATACTTTAAATTTTTGTCAGAAATCAAAGCCAATGTCCCTGGACTCTGTTTTGCAGACTTAATTTTCTTCCGTTTGACTGGGAGAGGTAGAGTTTGATCTAGTCAACATTTTTTTTTTTCAATAATGTGATGTGGTGATAAATATCAGCTGCCAGTTCATTTAGTATCTCTCTCTTAGGCAGATTTTTTTTTTTGTATTTTTTTGCTTTTCTATGCTGATTGCTTTTAAATACTGACTGTCCTAGTGTGTAATTCATCTGTACCTGGTGACTTGTTCTTCTCAAGGACACTAAAGTAATCTCTTACTATCTCACTGCTTATCTTGAATATCTATCCTGTTAGTTATTTTGGTTCTGATAATGGAGACCTTTGAGGTGTATTGCCCAGTAAGCATCAAGATGGAGGTATTTACCCATAGTAAGTGAATCAGGCCCTTTGTTCCAAATCCATCTCACTTTCTACTGCCCCACACTGACATTCATCTTTCTCCTTGGTGAAGAAAAGAGAAGAATAATGTAAATGGAGCAGCTGCACCTTGTCCCTGTTAGCCGAGTAGGGATCCTTATGGATTTTGCTACACTTTTGATGGATTGATATTGCTATTTGACTTTGCTTCTGTCTTATCTGTATGGCTTAAAAAAAAAAAAATACTTGGTTGAGTACCTGGTACATCTGTGCTATCTTTTTAGATGATTCTCTTTCTTCTACAATGAAATTGTTCATCTTCAGAATTTCGTTCTTGAGATCTTCCAATCCCTCCTTAGTTGGCTTTCTCCATAGGATTTTAGTCTGTGACATCCCAACTGTTCTTTCTCTAAACTCTTTGAAACTAGGGTGAATGCCAGACTGTGCTCACCTTCCTTCTCCGCTCTAGCACAGATTCTGACTATGGAGCGATCATGTCCACCCAAGATTGCTCTCATTTCCATCTAGCAACCAGTTCCTCCTTGTTGGTGAGAGAGAATCAGGTCTAGAATAGATGCTTATCTCCTTCTTTCATGTTTTGATTATGAAATTAGCACTAAGTCAAGTAAACAAATCAGCTGATTTGCTTTTGGCAGAGAGAATGTTCTAGCAGATTGCGGACAATCGAAGTCCTCCCCAGTGCTGCTATATCATGCCTTGGTGCCAGGCTTAGAATCTGTTTTCAGAACTCAGCTTTTTCTTATTTTTGTCAGGTAGTCTGTAGTGTGTTCTCCTGACAGTATTGCTTCTGTTTCTGCTTCACTTGATCACACTCCGGTGCCCTCCGTGATGCTTGCCAAAACCTTTTTCTTGAATCTTCACCCTTTTAAGTCTTAGTGATACCTAGTAGCTTAAATTTGCCTGCCTCTTTTAAGGTCTCTAGTTCATCTTGCTTTTCTGTGTACCGTTTCACAAAGTATAACTATCTGAGCTTGTGGGTTTTATTACTGGCTTGTGTCTTGAATACTGTATCCTGTGAACTTCTAGGGATTACTTGATTTTCTTATTCTTACAGTATAGCTACTACCTGATATCCAGCTTGGTGTCTGTCATGTGTGTGTCATATATGATATGTGTGCATGTGTATATATCGGGCTCTTGGATGGTGCCATAGTGCATAGAGTGTTGGGCCTGATCTTCCTAAGTTCATGCCTTAGACATCCAGCTGTGTGACCCTGGGCAAATCGCTTAATTCTGTTTGCCTCAGTTTCCTCACTTGTCAAATGAATTGGAGAAGCAAATCACAAACCTCTCCAGTATCTTTGCCAAGAGAATGCCAAATAAGGTCATGAAGAGTCAGAAATGATTGAAATGACTTAACAACAGTGTATACGCCCCTTATGACATATGTATATATTTGTGTGTATGTATATGTGTATGTATATATCTATATCTACATATATCTGGTGTGTGTGTGTGTGTGTGTGCATGTGTAATATATAGGCCTTTCTCTCTTCTCCTCCCCCCCCCCCCACATAACCCCTTCCTTTCTTTTTCAGTTTACAACCCCTTAGATAGATTTGCAAATTTCCAGGTAAGTTCCTTCTTTCCAGCCTTTGCAGAGTGTATCCTCCTCCTAGCTTTGAGCTTAGGTTTCTCCTTTTTTTTAAGTTGTGGTCTCGAATTCCAAATCCAGTTCTTTGACATCTTCTTTTCAAGATATTTATCATTCAGATATGCCTTTCTTCTTCTATCCCTTGCCTTCAGTAGACACAGAAGCGAAATATCCCCTATGCCCCTAAGGTCTTCAGTATTTTACCTTGGAAATCACTAGCAGTGCTTCTGAGGTTCCTTCTGGCAATATCATTTGGGCTCCAGTGAATAACCAGAAGTGGTTTGACAAGACTTTTTTAGGGGAGAGAGGGTTTTCTCGTGACTTGGATGTGTGCCCTGAAAAGATAGCTGATCTCTTCGTTGGTGTCACCAGGTCAACGAATAACTGCTTATAATTACCCTTTGACTGAAGTTACCATCCACCGTTACTTATCTTTTCTTCCTTTGACTCTTTCTGGATGACCTCGCACTTGAGAGGTCCTGGACTGTGGATCTATAGTCTCATTTCTTGTAAGACAAGCAGCTGTTTGCTTTTCAGAGTGAACATCCAATTGCTGTCTCTTTGGGAAGAGCCTTCTTAGCTCTAAGTGTTCAAGTTGTGCCTTTCCCCTTTTATCTCATTGTGACATTTATCTAGCCTCCAGGTTAGTATTTTCTGCCTTTTTCTTTTTCTTTTTTTTTCTATTTATCATTTTTATTTAATATTTTAGTTTTCAACATTGATTTCTACAAGATTTTGAGTTATAAATTTTCTCCCCATTTCTGCCCCCCCCATTCCAAGATGGCATATATTCTGATTGCCCAGTCAGACTGTTCCCCAGTCAACCCTCTCTTCTTTCTACTCACTACACCCCCCCCCATCCCATTTCCCCTTACTTTCTTGTAGGGCAGGATAGATTTCTAGGCCCCATTCCCTATATATCTTGTTTCCCAGCTGTATGCAAAAAACAACTTTTTTTTTTTAAGCATCTGCTTTTAAAACTTTGAGTTCCAAATTTTCTCCTCTCTTCCCTTCCCACCCACCGTCTCTAGGAAGGCAAGCCATTCAACGTAGATCACACATGTATCATTATGTAAAACACTTCCACAATGCTCATGTTGTAAAAAGGCAACTATATTTCCTTCCATCCTATCCTGTCCCCCTTTGTTCAGTTTTCTCCCTTGGCCTTGTCCCTCTTCAAAAGTGTTTGCTTTTGATTACCTCTTCCCCCTATCTTCCCTCCCTTCTGTCATCCCCCCCTTTTTTTATCCCCTTCCCTTTACTTTCCTATGGAGTAAGATATCCAATTGAGTGTGTATGTTATTCCCTCCTCAAGTCAAATCTGATGAGAGTAAGATTCACTCATTCCCCCTCACCTGCCCCCTCTTCCCTCCCAACAGAAATGCTTTTTCTTTCCACTTTTATATGAGATAATTTACCCCATTCTATCTCTCCCTTTCTCCCTCTCTCAATATATTCCTCTCTCACCCCTTAAATTTATTTCATTTTTTTAGATATCATCCCTTCATGTTCATCTTATCCTGTGCCCTCTATGTTCCCTTCAAGTCCCCTAATACTGAGAAAGGTCTCATGAATTACACACATCATCTTTCCATGTAGGAATGTAAACAAAACCGTTCAACTTTAGTAAGTCCCTTATGAATTCTCTTTCTTCTTTACCTTTTCATGCTTCTCTTGGTTCTTGTATTTGAAAGTCAGATTTTCTATTCAGCTCTGGTCTTTCCACTGAGAAAGCTTGAAAGTCCTCTATTTTATTGAAAGCCCATATTTTGCCTTGGAGCATGATACTCAGTTTTGCTGGGTAGGTGATTCTTGGTTTTAATCCTAGCTCCTTTGACCTCTAGAATATCATATTATAAGCCCTTCGATCCCTTAATGCAGAAGCTGCTAGATCTTGTGTTATTCTGATTGTGTTTCCACAGTATTCAAATTGTTTCTTTCTGGCTGCTTGCAGTATTTTCTCCTTGACCTGGAAACTCTGGAATTTGGCTACAATATTCCTAGGAGTTTTCTTTTTGGAATCTTTTTCAAGAGACTATTGGTGGATTCTTTCAATATTTATTTTACCCTCTGGATCTAGAATATGAGGGCAGTTTTCCTTGATAATTTCTTGAAAGATGATGTCTAGGCTCTTTTTTTGATCATGGCTTTCAGGTAGTCCAATAATTTTTAAATTATCTCTCCTGGAACTATTTTCCAGGTCAGTGGTTTTTCCAATGAGATATTTCACATTGTCTTCCATTTTTTCATTCCTTTGGTTCTGTCTTATAATATCTTGATTTCTCCTAAAGTCACTAGCTTCCACTTGTTCCATTCTAATTTTTAAGGTAGTATTTTCTTCAGTGGTCTTTTGGACCTCCTTTTCCATTTGGCTAATTCTGCCTTTCAAGGTATTCTTCTCCTCACTGGCTTTTTGGAGCTCTTTTGACATTTG
Source organism: Phalanger gymnotis (assembly GCA_028646595.1). Lineage (NCBI taxonomy): Eukaryota > Metazoa > Chordata > Mammalia > Diprotodontia > Phalangeridae > Phalanger > Phalanger gymnotis. The sequence continues at coordinate 21,174,805 of CM053622.1, forward strand.
G
>CM053622.1:21175305-21200458 GCA_028646595.1 Phalanger gymnotis
AAGGTATTCTTCTCCTCACTGGCTTTTTGGAGCTCTTTTGACATTTGGGTTAGTCTGTTCTTTAAGGTGTTATTTTTTTCTTTTTGGGTCTCCTTTAGCAAGTTGTTGACTTGTTTTTCATGGTTTTCTCTCATCCTTCTCATTTCTCTTCCCAATTTTTCCTCTACTTCTCTAACTTGCTTTTCCAAATCCTTTTTGAGCTCTTCCATGGAATGAGACCAATTCATATTTTTCTTGGAGGCTTTTGATATGGGCTCTTTGACTTTGTTGACTTCTTCTGGCTGTATGTTTAGATCTTCTTTGTCACCAAAAAAGGAATCTAGAGTTTGAGTTTGAGTCTGAGTTCATTTTCATTGCCTGTTCATGTTCCCAGCTAACTCTTTGACCCTTGAGCTTTTTGTCAGGATATGACTGCTTGTAGAGTAGAGTACTTTGTCCCAAGCTTTAGGGTCCAAGCACTGCTGTTTTCAGAGCTGCTTCTACTCCACTGTCACCCCAGGCTCTGTCAGCTCAGCGTTCCTCCTCCCCCAAGAACTGCCAACCAGGACCGCAATACAGATCCAAGCAGGGCACAGAAAGAGAATCTACCTTTGTGCCACAAAGCACTCCTTGCACTCCTGCTAGATTCCTCCCACTGGGACTTGGGAAGCAGCTGATGCTGTAGCTCTGAAAGCAGCCTCAGGAGTTTTCTGCTGCTGCCACTGCCACTGCTGCACCACTTCTACCACCCCCAGGGCTGGTGATTGGGACCTCTCTGAACTGGATTCCGTAGTTTCCCTGTAGCCTACTCTCTGGGATTTGTGGTTTGAGAAGTCTGGTAATTGCTATAGCTCACTGATTCATGGCCCCAAGGCCTGTTCCGGCTGGCTGACTTCGGGTCTGATCTGTCCTGGCACAGCCCATGCTGGGCTGCGCTCTGCTCCTAGCACCATGCAATAGACCCTTCCCAGTGACCTTCCAGGCTCTCCTGGGCTGGAGACCTGTTTCGCTCTACTATTTAGTGGGTTCTGCAGCTCTAGAATTTGTTCAGAGCCATTTTTTACAGGTGTTTGGAGGGATTTGGGGGAGAGCTTAAACAAGTCCCTGCTTTCTAGCCACCATCTTGCCTCTGCCCCTGAAGAAGCTTTTCTGCCTTTTTCTGAGTGCTTCTAGGTTTTCACTTTGCTGCTCTTCACCTTCCTCCATCCACTGCCTGCTCTCATGCCCCTTAAAGATGTCAACAGGTATTGTTTTTTTATGATAACCTAGTCTAGAGACTGGGGAAGTATTCCTTGATCCTATTTACATTTGGGAAACCTTCAAGTACTACATTCTGGCATGAGCCAGTCATGGAATTTGGATTCCCTAATTCACATTATTTTGTAATGATTACAAAGTCTGCACATCTGAGCCTGGATTTGGGGTCAGAGGACCAGAATTCAAAGCCTTACCTCTTTTCACTTACAGGCTGTCTCACTTTGGGCAAGTAATTTAATCCCTCTAGAGGGTCCTTCGTTTCCTCTTCTGTAAAGTGGGGGATTCAAATTAGATGCCCTCTAAGATCCCTTTAAGTTGTAAACCAGAGGTTCTGAACCTTTGGCATTCTGGGAAGCCCCTTTTCAGAATGATACTTTTGAACACATCCAGTAAAGTTCAGAGGATTATAAAGGACTCCGGGTTAAGAACCTCTCTCAAATTCTGTGATCTAGTGATTTGTAAGTCTTTGCGTGGGATGTGTGTCTATTTCTTGACTTTCAAGAGGATTTTTCGAAGGCTGTTTGCATGATTCCAACACACAAGTATATGTAAACCCTTAGGAGTTTTCTAGCTTAGGTTTAAGTTCACTTTTGTTTTGAGTCCTGTTTCTTTTCAGGTGTTTATTTTAGGTTTGATAGATTTGAAGGGTGCCCAAGGGACCTTAGCAGAAAGAAGTTTGAAGGAAGCAAGAATTCTCATCCCATTAGTCTACTATGAATATTTTTTTCTCTTTTCCTTTAGGAAAGTAAATGCTAATGTGGCAGCATTTCAAAGCAATTCACTTCCCCGTTTTAGCTAAGGGCCCAGATGTGCACTCCAACTTATATAATGTAGCCTGAAATATTCCCTTGAAGATTGTGATCTCTTAAATACCATCTTACAGAATGCCTGGATGCAGTTGTGGTGATTGGAAATCAGCTGGGGTACTTCTGTTAACAGTCTTCCCGTTTTATTTGGTAATGAGCCATAATCCTGAGACTTGGGGCTTTTTTCATCTATTGCAGAACAGCTATGGTTTGGTCTTTTGGCACAGTGCCAGATTTCTTGTAATAAGTAAGTGAGGGTAGGAATGACAGACCATTTTTCTCAATCTTTTATTTTTTTAGCTTCCTAACTATAATTTGTTATAGTTGGTCGATGTGTTAAAAAATCAACATTTAGATGCTTCTAAAGTTAAAAATGAATGAATTTTTGGGGAGCTTTGATAAAAATATTTCGGAAGACAATCTGATTTTGGTGAAGCTCTTGAATAGATAAACCCTGAGACATCATAGTACAGGAACATATCTTTTATTAGGTATTATTTCTCTATGTGCTTGTGTTATCTTCTCTGCTGGGCTCGAAGATGCAGATACAGAGACAAAGTGAAACGGCCCCTGCCCTCTAGGAGTTTACAATATATGTACACAGATAAGCATACATAAAATAAATATGAATTACTTTTTTGGGGGCCGAGGAGGGGTAGACATGGGGATCAGAAACAGTCTCCTGTTAGGCAGCTCTTGCCTTCTATACGTATAAGGAATCAGTGAGGAGGGAAATGCTCAGAGATTGACTACAGCTCTGGGGTGGTATGTCATTTGAGAAGATGGCATCTAGGCTATTTTAATATTAGGATTTTAGAAGCAGGTCTTTCTAGGATCTTTGGGAGAGTCACCTGACCACTGCCTCATTAACTGTAGGAGGTGGTGGGCTAAGGAGATGTGAGGAGAGTAAGCATAGAGTACATACACTGGAGGAAGAGCAGTAGTTTGGGATGAATGGTTCAAAGAAAAGGTTATGGGTCGAAAGCACAGGAGAATGACGGCAGGTCTGTGGAGGGGCCAGGACTGATAAAATTCCTCCATTGCTGCTTGAGCATTATGGTTCTTGATCAAATAATGGAATTCTCAAAGGAACATCACTGAGACTGCAGTACTTGAAGAAGCATATAAAATTATTTTTATAGCCTTACGTGACCTTAGGGGTTTCATATAAATTTAAGTGAGAAATCCTTTGGGATGTAGAAGAACCTTGAAGTATGTCTTTCACTAATCTAGAGTATTTAGTGAAATTGCTTTAGTTTAGCCAGCCTATACTGTAATGCACATCTGGAACCCTCCCTAAGTCATGACAATTACTTCTAATTTAATTTCTGATGACTAATGTCCACTAGCAATAGAAAAGTTTCTGAAAGGATGGGAATCCATTTAGATCAAGTAGGTTTACCCAAAATAAATATACAAGATATTTGTTTATCCAATTATGCAGAATAATCATTAGTGAATATATACATTTGGCCTCCATTAAAATATACATGCATGAGTAATAAAGTTAGTGCCAATGTGTAAAATAAAATATAATATAGTTTTATATTTGTGAAATTTTGTGTGAAGTTATCTGCCTCAGACTTAGCCGTGTGGGCAAGTCGCTTAACCTTTCTCAGACTCAACTTCCTTATCTGTAAAATGGGGATAATAATAGCACCTACCTCATGGGATTGTTTTGAGGATCAAATGAAATATTTTACTATATACTATATAAATGTTATTTATGGCAAGCAAAAGTTTGATTCTTTGTGATGATAAGAGTTTGCAAAATGAAGTAAAACAATTTGGTTTTAATTATAGTGGCTGTGTTATCTCTCTCTTCCTCAAGATTAAATTAAATTAAATTGTGTTGACTAGGTGAATGAATGCTTTGAAAAAGATTTCCAAAGAAATATATGGCTTATCTTGGGTACTGACTTTGGTTCAGCGATGCCCTGTTGACATAACATCATGAATAAACTTAGATTTTCATCCAGAAAGAACAGAGATCAGCCTTTGATTGATAGGTGTCATTTTATTTTTAGAAGTTGAAGGAGATTTGAGAAAAAATATTATTTGCTGGTTATTGCTTTCCTTGAAGTATTCAGTATATTGTTATAGATGGTTATGATGCTAAAAAGGTCAAGACCTTATGTTTGATCATTCTGAGAGAAGGTCTCTATATTTGGCTGTTACCCACTGCACCTTTAAGCCATTCTTGTGGATGTGTACCATTGATCCCGAAGGGGCAAATGAGGATGGGGTTGGAGAAGATAGGGAAGTTGTTCTAGAGTTTTTCCAGATCAACTGGAAGAGCTTACTGGGTGGTGAGCATTTGTTTGGGACTTTCCCCTATCTGTGAACAAGTCTGAGAAAAGAGACATAAGAGTGGACTCTGGCTGTCCCTTGGCATATCCCCCTAGGGACCAACTCTTTGTCCTTACTGTCTACAGTTGCAGAATTGTCCTTTTGGTATAAGAAATGGTAGCAGCTGGGGCCATGTTGGACTGTGGAGAGTGTCTGCACACCCAGCCTTCCACATACAAGAGTACATGTGATGGTGTGATGCTCTCTCTACATCTCCCCCATTACACCTCCAGAGTAGCATCTGATGGTCTAAGACATAATATAGGTTGTCACAAGACTTCGGGTTTGTCTTTAATGATTACTATGAGTTAATCAGACAGTATGGATGAGATAGGAACACAGTTACCTTTCTAAGCCAAGGGAGTCCAAATTACTGTTATATTGTAAGGCTGGATGTTTCTGTGGGACGCTCTGGGATGGTGAGGTGGTAGATGCTTCTCTCCATTTTCCACCAAAGAACATCGTGCCTCCCCCAGGATAAGGTGATCACCTGAAATCTTATCTTCATGCAGTTTGATTCAGCTTTTGATACTCAGCACTTTCTCAACTCCCTTAGTTGTTTCCCCCTTCTGATTGGAGGGCTGGAATAAATTCCTTCCAAAGTCTTTCTTTAGGGCAGCTTTCTTTAGTGGCATAGTGGATAGAGCACTGGGCTTGGTATTAGGAAGACTCATCTTATGAGTTCAAATCTGGCCTCAGATACTTAGTAGTTATGTGACCCTGGGAAAGTCACTTAACCCTGTTTGCCTCAGTTTCCTCATATGCGAAATTAGCTGAAGAAAGAAATGGCAAGGCACTCCAGTATCTTTGTCAAGAAAATCCCAAAATGAGGTCATGAAGAGTCAGACACAACTGAAATGACCAAACAATGTAGTCTTCAGAACTTTTCCTGGTAACTCCATTTTCTATTAGTTGCTCTATTTGGTTAGCTTCCAGGAACATAATTCCCATCCTTACACCATTCTAGCTTCCTTTTATGCATTGTCGTCTCCCATTAGATTGTAAGTTCATTGAGGGAAGGGCAATCTTTCTTTTCCTCATTTGTACCCCCAGAGTTTAGCAAAATGACTGGCTCTTAGTAGGTGCTTAATAAATGTTATTGAATTTTTTGAAAAATATCAAGTGAATTTCTCTTCTAAAGGCTGTCCAAACCATACTGTGGCTTTGTGTCTCTGAGAGATCTCTCTAGGGCTCCAGGGTAAAGAGAGATTTAGTTGAGAGGCAGGAGAATTATAGATTCTTTAGGTGCTACTGTGGGTCATTTGTGCTTTTTATTTTCTGCGAAGAAATAAAGACCATCCTATGCTTAACATACACATTGTTATTTCAAGTACTTCTGTGCCATCTGGGGAACCTTTGAACCCGAGAAGGCTGTGAGGCTGGTGCATAGAGATCGAGCTTGGAGCTGGGAAGTCATGAATTCAAATGCTATTTGCCAAGTCATTTCTCTGAGTGTTAATTTTCATATCTGTAAAATGAATGCATTGTACTAGATGACCACCGAGGTCCTTGTCCACTCTAAATCTTTGATCTTTGATCTGTAATCTTTCACTCAAATCTCTAGATATTTATGAATAAGCAACAAAAGCTCTTTTCTTAGATTTTCGGCAGGTAATTCTGGGTGGGTGCAACTTGAGCCCAAAAGGTATGGTTCTGGAAGAGCAGGTTGACTACCCACAAAATTAAATGCAGTCTGTATGATCCCAGAGGCTGGAGGTACTAGGCCACGAGTCATGTAAATTGTGCTCACTCTAGGCAATTCAGTTCATTATATGGAAGGTGATGTGTAAAACATTGGGAAGTATAAAATCAAAGCGCTTATTCCGCTTTTATTTATGAACATCTTTTAACCTCGATTGTCACTTGCTGTGGGCTTTTTAAGACATTTTATTGACAGTAAACACAATTTCTGATTCAAAGTCTTGCTCCAGAATCAATGGTATGTGAGGATCAACTAAAGGAAAAATAATTTTCTAATGTAGTGACTTTGCTGTTTGTGTTGCGTCAGAAGAGAAGCAATCTGTATACACATGTATGTGAGCATGAGGACAGTCTTTGTTTATGTTCCCATTTGGTTTGTTGGCTGTTAACTGTTAGTGGGTTCATTGGTATCTGAACTACACAGAAATAGAATAGTTAGAATTATAAACAGGGATAGAAGGGCTTTTAGAGGTCAGCAGGTTTGAAAGAACTGTCCAGCGTTCTTAAGACCTAAGGGCATTTGCAGCTAGTTAAGCCAGTTTGGAATCTAGCCATACAGAGGTATCATTTGTCAGAAAAAGGTAACAAGAAAGAATCTGGCATCCACAGTTGATCCAGGAGTGGATAACATAATATTTGCAGTCAATTTCACTTAATAAATGTCTATTAAGTGGCTACTTTGTTCAAGGCCCTGGGAATGAAATATGAAAAGAAACATCTTATGCCTTCAGGGATTTTGCCATTCTCTGGGTATGGTATGTAAACAGGTGATGGTGAGATCACCGAGGATTTATGTTTTTTATGGTTTCAAAGCACCTTACAATTATCTCAGTTATCTTTACTTTGGGAGGTAGATAGATGCTGTTATTATACCCCTTTTACAGATGAGGAAACTGAGGCAGATAGAGGTTAAGTGATTTGCACAGGGTTACACAGCCAGCAGATTTCTTGGCCGCATTTAAACTTAGGTCTCCAACTCCAGTACTCTGTCCACTATACCACATGACTGCAAGTGATTATTTGAAAGGAGAAAGAACCAATAACCTGGGAGAGGTAGAAAGATTTGCCCAGGTTATGCACTTGGGAAGTCTGAAGTTACACTTGGTCCTCTAAATCTGGTGCACAGGCACCATACACGTGAAGGTGAAAAAACAAACAAACAACAAGAAACCAGGAAATCTATAGAAAATGAAAAAGATGTCAGAACAGCCAAAAAGATGCCTTGATATTGGAGCAACCTTTTGTCTTTCTGCCTGGGCAGTGATTCTTCCCAGTGTGTGGCCTCTCCCAAACTTGGCAGATTCTGACAATTTGACCATTGTATTACTAATTACTGGCAGAGATTACCAAAGAAGTTGCATCATGCTTAATCCATCAGGGATAGGCCCCTTCTTGGGCTTCCTTTAGCAGTTGCCAGTGTAATTATTGCTACCCCCAATGCTTTACTCCATGTGTATATTTCAGTACTCTCCAAATAGAAATGGATTCTTGAAAGCCATAGATTTATCTATGTTTTATTGCATTTTTATTTATTTTGTTCAACATTCTCCAGTTATATTAATCTGGTTCTGGCTAGGGGTTTTACAGTCCTCGAGTTTTGACACCTGTGGTGCACTTTCCTCAAAGTCTGTAGGCTCCAACAGGGGATTCCTTTTTGAACTCTGAGTTGGATTCAGTGACCTTTGAGATCCTGTCCAGATTTCTTTTGTTCTTCAAGCAACAATGATAGGCAACAGTGATTGCTTCTTGGGGGGTATTCTTCAGGGGATGACTTGGATTGAATAGTCTCTGAGGTCCATTAAATCTGAGTGTTTGTGATTGGGCTAGTCTCTGTGTTCACACAGACACATCTATGTGTCAAATAGGCAGAGCAAGCCCTTGGCAGCATGTGTTTCTGAGCATGGTTGGCTGAGTTCTCAGATTTTCTGCTGTGATAAGATTCCTTTTAAAACTTAATGGCAATAGCATTTGTTCTTAACAGTGTTTGGGATTTTACCTTTGTTCAATAAGGCCATTTAGTACTGGGGCCAAATGTTCTTTCTTATTAGTGTTCAGTGTCCCATTAATCTGATTAAGTTTAATATTATTATTTGGATGTGTTTAAGCTGAGCTGAACAATTTATGGACCACTCTCAAAACCCAAAAGGTTATAGTTACAGTCTTTTAAACCATGTTTGCAATATTCAGCAAAAGGCACCCTTTCTCACCACTGAGGAAAGTACCTTTAAGTACTTTGTTAGATTAAAATACTTGGGCAGCAATCCTCCTACCAGTGTTGGGCAGTCAGCCTTATTATAAGGAAATAGAGTACGTGAACATGGTTTTACATGATAATGTTACACCCCCCCCCTCCCCCCCCGGCGCCTAAACTAACATAAAGCACAGATTCAGAATTTTAAAGCTGGAAGGGACTTTATGAGCCATTTAGTGCAGTCTTTATCTGAAAAAGAATACTCTCTCCAGGATGGCCTCTGGGTGGCTGTCCAGGCTCAGCCTAAAGGACCTTAGGAGGAACTCTTTGCCTTCCAAGGATGCTCCTTCTGTTCCTGGAAAGCCTTGAGTGATAGAAAATGAGCTGTTAGATCAAGCCTGAATTTGCCTCTTTATAGTTTTCATCTATTGCTTCTTGTTCTTCCTTTTGGGGCCCAAATGAAATAAACCTGTTTCCTCTTCACGTAGCAGCTCTACAGATTCCTTAAGATAGCTATTATGGTGTTGCTAAGCCTTTTCTCCAGGCTAAACAGTTCCCTCAACTCCTCTTCGCACAGAATGGATTCAAGGTTCTTTGCCACCAGGGTTTCCCTTCCCTGGGGACTATCCACTTTATCAGTGTCCTTCCTAAAATATGAAAATGTGTCCAGAAGTGAACATAGTTCTCCAGGTATGTTTGGTGTAAACCTGTGGTTTCTTTGGTATTGGAAAAGAGCTCCTGGTGAGGAGGAAGCTTCCATCAATGCTGATGATCAATTTTGCATTTGAAAGTGTTAGAGCTGGAGCTGGCAAACTGGAGCCTGGCAGCCAAATGGGCACACCCCTAGTTTTATACAGCTTCTGAGTGAAGAATGGCTTTTAGATTTTTAGATAAACTTATTGGCTTGTGAATTCTTAATTGCAGCCTTCTGCAGAGAGTCCTTTGGGGACACCCAGAAATCAAGTGACTGGCCCAGGGTCTCACAAACAGTATAGGGGAGAACCAAAATCCTCTCTTCACTATTTATAGCCTCACAGTAGGACTGTCATTCCTCTATTTTTGTGAAATTTTGTTTTATTTTTGAATGCTTTGCTAAAATCTAGATAAACTACTTACAACATTCCCCTAATCTGTCTACCACTTACCAGAGTACACCAGTGATAATTGGGATCCAAGAGTGTTGGATTTCGAAGGGAACTCGAAGGTCATTTATTCCTGAACAAGAATCTTACTTTACTTACTCTTACTTAAGTGGTCATCACACCTTTGTTCGAAGAACCCCCAGTGAGATAGTCCCCTCTACCACTGGACGCCATGCATGTTGGCTTAAGTGGTCACTAAGGTACTTTCTAACTCTCAAATTTTGTGATTTTTCATTTGTATAGCATTTTACAGTTAACACATCTCATTTGAACCTCACAGTACTCCTCTTTTTCTATGTGAGGAAACTGATGTTAAGAGAAAGTAAATGACCTTTACAGAGTTACACAGCTGTTAAGATAGGGGCAGGATTCAAACTCAGATCTTCTAGTCCAGCAGTTTTTCCATGATGCCACAGGACCTTTTCCAAAATGGCAGCTAGCTAGGAAGCATGGTGAATAGTGCAGGATCTGTAGTGCTGATGATGGGAAGACCAGACTTGAGTTCAAATTTAACTTCCCACACTTTTTTTCTTATTAGCTGAGTTACCTTGGGCAAGTCACTTAACCATCTATAACACTGGGCAAATATAATACCAGCATCTACCTCCCAGGTTGTTGTTAGGATAAAATGAGGTAATATTTGTAAAAATGCTTTGGAAACCTTAAAGCTCTGTACAAATGCTATTGCAGTAATAATAATGATGGTAAGAATAATAAACTGTTCCACATGTTTCTGAACAGGGCAGTGCATAGAAGGGATTATCACCTTCCTGCTCCTACAGACCATCCTTTGCTTTCATATTTTCCTTATGGAAAAATTGGAGGGAGATAGGCTACAGTTAGTTGCCTTTAGAATTAATTTTATGATCAGGCACAGAGAACAATCATTAAGAGCATGATGTCAGCTTGGATAGAAGTCTCTGTTAGATTGCCACAGGGATCTCTGCTGGCCCTTGTGCCATTGACATTTCTATCAATCATTGGACAAAATGCCTAGATCTAAAGTTGGGCAGGGCCTCAGAGTCATCTCATCCAGACTCCTTCTTTTACAGATGAGTATTTTGAAGCCAAGGGAGGTTAAGTAAGTTGTCTGACATAACACAGGTAATGGCCAAGGCAGGGTTTGAACCTGGGCCTTAAGGCTTTGGGTAGTATGATTGCTAGATTTGCGGATGACATTAAGCTCAGAGTGATAGCTAACTGGAGGATAGTTTTGCTAGACTAGAATATTATTTAATGTAAAAACCTATACTTAGGTTCAAAAATCTAAAGTGGGGTAGGTGTGGTTAGAATGCAGTTTGTCTCTAGTGGATCTCAGCGTTTTCATGGGCCACAAGCTCAGTGGGAGTCGGAAGTGTGATGTCCTGCCAAGAAAGCTGCTGGGCTCTTGGGCTTCCTTAAACGGGGCATAATTGAAGAAAGTGAGAGTGCCGATTTTCTCTGCCTTCCGTTTACTTAAGCTTTGGGCGATTGGAATGGCATCCTGATAGTGAAGGGAGGGGTCACAGGGAGGACAAAGAATAGGGTCTGAGGGGGAGCTGGGAAGTATAGGAGGTTGGAACCCAAGAGAGGAACTTCAGCATTTTGGATGTAGGAGTAGAATCAGTCAGTCGATCAACAAACTCTATAAGCACTGGCGGAGGCAACATACTATATACATGTACAGACATATACAAGATATAAGGCAGCCTTGGAAGAGAAGTTATTAGTATCTAAAGTGATCAGGAGATGCCTCTGGAAGATAAAGGCACGAAGTAGAGGGAATAAGCATTTATATGATGCTTCCTATGTGCCTGTCACTATCCCGAGTGCTTTATAGATATCATCTCATTTGATCTTCACAATAGCTCTGGAAGGTAGGTGCTGTTATTATCCCCATTTTTATCGATTGGGGAAACTGAGCAGACAGAAGTGAAGTGATTAGTGCTGGGTCTAGTGCTAGGAAGTGCCTGAGGCTGAATTTGAACTCAGGTCCTTCTTAATCCAGGCCCAGTGTACTATCCCCTGCACCACCACGCTGCCTCCTAGCTTGGGCTGATTCTTAAAGGAAAACTGAAATATCACAAGGCAGAGAAATGGGGAGGAAGTAGGAAGTAAATAAAACCTGGGGAATTGATTATCAAATACAGATAGATATCTGCTCTTGGGCCAGCCAGATTAGAGTCCATTAAAATATTTCTGTTTTCTAGTGCTGTGGCAAAAGTTCCAAATAAGAGATTTGGGGACTTTGCATCATTTAGGGTTCAAGGCTGAAAGTTTTAAATTGAGTTATTTTTTTTCACTTTGGTATCAGAACAAAGTTCTTCTAGAACTTGACAAAATGCTTTTTAGAGACTTTTTTTGGGGGGGGCAGGGGTAGGGATAGAAAATGCTTTTAGATATCTTAAAGATGGATTAATGGAATTTTTTTTCTGCATCCTGGGGAAAATGAAATTCCTGACAGCATGCCTGAAGTTTTTTGAAAATGCAGAAGACCCACATCAAAATAAGTAATTTAAAAGATGGGCTGAGGAGTATTTTTTTTTAAATGCTTTGTGATATCTGTAAGAATTTTCAATGTATTTTTAAGTGTCCATTTACATATCAACCCTGGGCAGGGGGAGAGGGGGATGAAGCTGTTTCTGCCTTGGCTTCTGAATGTCACAAAAGAATGAGTCATCTTGAGCTACTGGTTTTAATGTGTCCTCTCCATGTCCTGGTGCTTGTCTTTGTCACAACTTTTCTCCTAGGAAAAGCATATAATTCTGTAACCTCATGCCTTAAGGAAAAATGAATAATGTAAAAAAAATTGTTATAATTCTGTGTTTGCAATAGATGACCCATTTATAAGCAGCTGGTAGAGTGATCAGCTACTGCATTGATGTCAGTAATACCTGGTTTCCAGTTGCCCTTCATGAACTTTCTAATTCAGTAACAGCAGGTTGATCCATAGTTTCCTTATCTGTGAAATGGAGATTTCAGTCACTCCTCCCTTGCTAGATTGTTGGGAGGATCAAAGAATACTTGATGTACTTGTACTTTGTAAACCTGGAAACTCTATTTAAATATCCACTGTTATTATGTAAAAGCAGCATACCATTTTTCTTCACTCACTCAGTTAACAAGCATTTATTAAGTACTTTCCACATACTGGCCACTGAGAATGCAAATCCAAAAGAGGTAGGAGCTTGCTTTCTACAGAGCTCCCATAAAGACCCAAGGAGGCTGCAGGCAGGCACTGGCACCAGCACCCACATTGGCACTGGGGGGCAGGGGCATGGGGCCTGCCAGAGAAATGAAAGTGCCAGAGCCCCAAAGCCTTGGAGCTGGTAGGAAATGGGGAGAAGACTGTGCTGGGCCCCCTCTTTAAAATGAAGACCCTGAGACCCCTGTCTCAGAGGGGCAGAGGGGAGTGATGAGAGGTGGGGACCAAATCAAGGCTGATTGACCTTGCAGTATAATGAGGTTTAAGGCATGATGGATAAATTGAAAAAAGCTCAAAAGCGGTGTGGCTGATGGGAAATAGGGGAAATGTGTAATACACAGATAAATAGCCCCTGCCCTTGGTGAGCTTACATTTTATTGGAGGAACACAAATAAAGGCAAAGAAGGAAGGAAAGAAACATTTTTAAAGTATCCACCATGTGCCAAGAATTGTGTTAAGTATATTAAAGATACCTCACTGCAAGGTAATTGAAGGATGAAAAGCTTTTGCAGCTGGAAGAATCAGGGAATACTTCTGGAAGAAAGTGGCACCTGAGCTGAACCTTGGAGGAAAATCAAGATTCTGGGTGAAGCAGTGAGGATGAGGGAGGGCATCAAGATGGGAGATTAGCATACTCTGGCTTTATCCCCGTATGGCTGGGACTTTTAAATTATTCATTTACAATAATAGTAATAAAACAACTGAATCAATATATACTAGCATGTGCTGTGCTGGGTGCCTCCCCTAGACTTTGGGCATTTCCTTAAGAGTTACTAATGGAGCATGAAGGCTGTTCACCAGTTCTCCCTTGTTCTCACCACTTAGCTGGGCTATCTCTCTTGTTTGCTCAAAAAGCTGTTTCATGACCTTCTTTAAGCCATGTCTATTATTTATTTCATCCTCTGGGTGTGGGTATACTGTGATACCTTACCAATGAGAGGATAGCTATTTAAAATGCTAAGGTTGCCTGACATTTTAAAAATGGAGTCTGTATTAACAGTGAAAATGGTCTGACCCTATTATCAAATTCTAGTGTCACTCACCTTTGAGAATATGCAGTTTAAGGGTGTTCTGTAATACTTGAATTAATCTGTTATCAGTTGTATCCCTTATAGGACTGATTGTGATCCTTTTTTATTCCTGCCCTTCTTTGCTTTATGATAAGTACTCCCTAGAGGATATTCCCAACCCACTGGAGGCTGTCTTCCAAATCTTCTGACTATCCATTTGTTGCCACTTAGACTCACTCTGTGAATAACATAGCTTCTTTTGGGCATATCAGTCATTTAACCCACATCTTTTTTTAATGAACTGTTATTTTACCACATGTCATCCATATACTGGTGAAGTCAACTTTTTAAATGTAAGATCAAATATTAATCCATATTACTTCTCATCTTGTTAAATTTGGCTTGGTATGTTAGCCTTTTAAACAATTTTATCCAAGTCATTGAGAAAAATGTAAAATAGTGTAGGGCCAAACATTAATCCCTGGGGCACTCTACTGGAGATCTCCTTCTTCCAAGTAAATATTGAAACTGAAACCAATTCCTGCTGTTCACTTCTGACTTTTTGAGAGTTGCCCAGGATACTAAGAGATTAAATGACTCAAGGATCATGCCACCAATGAGGATGGTATTCTAGATTTTGCTTTCTGTTACACCACCTTATCTTAGACAGACAGTCAAATAATACATAAATAAAAATAAAAAAACAATTATGGGGAAGCAGGGGAGAAGACAAACATGTTCTAGCCATAGGGAGGTGTCATTTCAGTTGTTTTTTCAGTCGTGTCTGACTCTTGGTGACCCCATTTGGAGTTTTCCTGGCAAAGATGTTGGAGTAGTTTGCCATTTTCTTCTTTAGTTCATTTCACAGGTAAGGAAAATGAGGCAAAAAGTTAAGTGACTTGTCCAGGATCACACAGCCAGGAAATTGTATGAGGCCAGATTTAAACTTAGTTCTTCTTGATTCCAGGCCTGGTGCTTTATCCACTGTGCCATCTCCCTGCCCACACATAATTCTGTAGCTGCAAGGAATCTTAGATGCCATGTAATATAACCCACACATTTTACAGAGGGGGAAACTGAGGCCAGGGGAGATGAAGGGACTTGCCTAAGATCATATAAGAGATTGAATCTAAGTTTTCTGACACTGGAACCTGTGATCTTTGCACTGGATCAAACCGCCTCATGTCCAGAGGGCACCAGAGCTAAATTTGGAAGCAAACTAAGCATTCTGAGAGGTGGAAGTTGCGGGGGGCCAGTTAGTGTCAGTGTGCCAAGGTGGGAGATGGGGGGGTAGGGAGTTGTGGAAAGTATGTCAGAGCATGAACAGGTCTGATTGGAAGTGCAGTGGATTCATGATGTGAATGACTGATTTTGGAGGCAACATGGAGCTATTGGTAGTTATTGATCTGGGGAATTCCGTTGTTAGACCTGGTTCATATTGTCACCTAACAAATTTTAGTTAGGTCTTAAACGATCTGTAAATTATATTAGTGTTCTTTGTCAGTTCTTGGAGATGAAAAGAAAAGATTTTTTTTTTTTAAATGAGGAATATCTGTAACCCTCCTTCACCAAAGGGTTGTCTTTCAGACTTTCTTGGTCGTTTATTTTTTGAAGATGGTAATGAAACTTTCTGCATATTCTTGTTGAATATGGATTTCATAGCTATGATGATATTTCTTGCCTTTGCAGATTTTAAATTCATCAGAGTTTGGCAGCGAATTATGTATATGTTATTTCAGGAATTTTGCACATGCACTGCTTTAAACCACTGATTATTTTTGTAAGATGCTGTTGTGTGAATTTGGCTCATTCCATTGATGCTGAACTCATCAGATGGCTATATTGTCTTCTATGAATGTGACTTGAATTTATTAAATGGCACAGGCAGTAACATCTGTTTCGTAAAGCTCGTTTTATTTTCTAAAACTTCAAATTTTCAAATTTACAGCTTACAAATGAATAAAAGTCAATTCGTTTGTCTAAGATTTGACTGAGTTTTGAGGAGAGCTTGTTTTTAACCTTGTACTTGGAATTTTCATTTTACTTATTTGTTGAATATGAAAGAAGATAAGTAAAAGAGATGCAGAAAGGCATTTGTATTTCTAGACATTTCCTTTTGTAACTTAGATATATGTATAATCATGACCCCAAACAGTTTTCACTTAATAGATGACCCGTCTGTTTATAGAATGCTTGATAAAGTTTTTGATGGGAAATACTGTCACTGTACTAGTGTAATTATTGCATGGTTATTTTTATTACCCTGCTCTATTACTTATTTTGTGCTCATTCATATAGTGACTTGGCAAGGAAAAAGTCCCATTAAACTACTTTATTTTTATAGTATTGAAGCCTCATTTGGATTTAATTGTTGAAGAAAAATCGAGCCTGTAGGTTGTTATGAAATGGATGTTCTCTTACTTGGTTTCATCTAGTGGAAGTTATTGCTCATTTCCAAATGTTTCCAACTGTGTCAATAGAATATTTATAAAAAAAAAATCCAATACTGATTGTTTAATGCCAATAGTGTTTTTGATGCTCTGGGAGATGAAGGTGAATTCATCCACTTGCTGTGGTAATAATTTAGCAAACTGATGCTTGCCCTTTGTAGAGTGCTTACTTCATCTGCTTTCCTTTATGTATCCTTGTGTCTTTTACAATTAGAAGCTTTCCTGAAGGCCTTTACTGCTAAGCCCTGGCTAGTGGTGGGGAATCACTTGAGCTTATTGGCCTGTCTGTGTTTATTCATTGTGAGAATGTTTGCTTTTCTTCTTTGACTACTTAGACTTCACATCTTATCTAAATCTTTTAAAAAAAAAAAATTGACATACTGAAGTCAGTATTTTTCCGGTATACTGTAACAGATTTTGTTTGGGGAAAAACATAACATCAGCCTATCTGGACTCTTTGTTCTTTTAGCCCTGGTATACTGCTTCCTAGTAAAGGTTAGATTCTAATGCCATGAATGGAAGGTTAATTTTTTTCTTGAAAGGGTCTGTCTCAGGATTTTATAATGGTATAAAACTAGGATTATTGTATTATCTGCTAACATTGTCATTATGCATATAAAGTCTCAATTTAACCTTTATTATATAGTGAAAGGGATACTAAAGTATTCAGATATTTGGAAATAAATACTTTAGGAATGGAGAGTGATTTGTATGTTGAAACTAAACTTCTCTGAGAAGAAAACGCAGCATTAGAAATGGAAGAAATGGGAGGCACTTGACCTATGTCTGGGTCTTGGCACATCACTGTCACATGACTTCATTTGATACTTGCAACAGCTCTAACATGTTTTGGGTGGATGAATCAATTCTGAAAATTTCTAGTCTTAGAGAGTTGCCTGAAGTTAGAGGTTTTGACTCACCCATAGTCACATGATTTGTAAGGGTGAGAAGTTGGATTGGAGTCTAGGTTTTCCTAATTCCGTCCTAGTCCAGAATGGTGCCTGAAAAAACGCTTTTCCATTTTTCCAAATGCATTGGAAAAGAATGCTTTTCCATTCTGTTTCTCATTGTTTTACAGGCAGTAGCTGCCCTTAAGTATCTGTGCTTTGTGCCAACTTTTAAGTGGTAAAAGGCTGAGGTAGAATTAAAATCTAGGTGTTATGACTGATCCAGGTTTCTTGTCTAACTATGAGATTTACTCTGTGTGCAGCATAACATCTTATACCAGTTCACAGGTTTGTTCTTCCATCAATCAGAAAGTATTTGTTAAGTGCCCTTGTTGTGTTTGAGGCACTGTGCTCATGAATGGTAATTAGTAGTCTCCTGCCACTTTACCTAGGAAAAATACAGTTATTTTTCTGTATTAGAAGTTAATGTAGGGACAGTTAGGTGGTACAGCGGGTAGAGCAGCAGTCCTGGAGTCAGGAGGATCTGAGTTCAAATCAAGCCTTAGACACTTGATACTAGCTGTGTGACCCCGGGCAAGTCACCTTGCAGAAGAAAAAAAAAAGTTAATGTAGAACTAATGCTAAAATTGTAGATTTTTTTTTGGGGGGGGGGGGAATTCCTGTATTTGTTAGCTAATGGAAGTAACACTGGACCGGTTATATAGAGACCTGAGTTCCAGCTACTCCTGACTCTTTTAAGTTACACAATGCCAGGCATTTAACTTTCCTTAACCTGGAGTTAAGTCATTAACAGGTATTCATTAAGCACCTCCTCTCAGGCCCTCTGCTAAATACTGGGGAGACAATTATGAATTACTTAGTTATTCTCAGCAATACAAAGATCCAAGACAGTTCTGAAGGACCTATGTTGAAAAATGCTGTCCACCTCCAGAGGAAGAACTGATGGGAGTCTGAATGCTGATCAAAGCAGACCTTTTTTTTTTTTTTTTTACTTTATTTTTCTTGGCTCTTTTTTTTTTTTTTTTTTTTGGTTTGTGTTTTATTTCACAACATGAGTAATATGGAAATTTGTTTTGCATGACTGCACATGTATAACCCAGATCAAATTGCTTGTTTCCTCAAGGAGGTGGAGAGAGGAGGCATGGATGGAGAGAATTTGGAACTCAAAAATTTTAAGCGTTTAAAAATGGTTTTTATATGTAATTGGGTAAATATTAAATTAAAAAAAACATTTAAAAATATGTGGAGGGAAGTCAAGACTGGAAGGAGAGGAAGAGGAAGACAGGTTAGGAAGGGTTTTCAAAGCCAAACAGGACTATAGATTTGATCCTGGAAGTAATAGGGAGACAATGGAGTTTGGACTAGTCTATTTCCGAGGTAATTTCCAGCATTAAGTTTCAATGATTTTTACCTAGTAGAAGATTTAAATCATACATTATGGCCCCTCAATACTTCAATTTTCCAGAAATAGAAAATAATAAAAGAGGAAACTTTTGTGGGGGAGCAGCTAGGCTGTCTGATAGCAAGCAGAGCCATCTATTATGGAATTGGCACTTTGCCCCAAATTTCTCCATTGGTTACTGTTTAACCAAATGGGAAATGTTTTCCTGATCTTTAAGAAATTCAAGGCTAAAACTGTTGTAGGACTCTTAATGAATATAGGAATTGGAAAATTTCACCAAGGGATTTTCTTACTAGGCAGAGAATTCTTACAAGTCAGAAGATAGATTGCTATCTTGTGTTACTCTCCAGAGTGGAACAACTTAGTACTAAAACTTAGGACTTAATAGTTCTCTCAGATGAGGATTTTCCCCAAGGAAGGTATTTGAGAAAAATTCGTGTGCTTGAAGTTAGTATTGGTTTTATGCAACCTGTCATCTTGAGTTTTCTGAGTAGAGCGAGTGTCATTGTAGAAAGGCAGCAGCCAAAAGACAAGTTTCTGGGCTAGAAGGCAAGAAGATGTGTTCTAATTAGTGACACCTGTAAGAGGCCGACCTTCTTCTGTTAAAGCTTGGAGATGTGGGAGATGTTATAGAAGGCTCCAGAGAACCAGAAAAAAGCAGGGGCAGAGCAGCCTGGTTCTGCTGGCCATGTGGGCGCCTGTCCAGCAGACAGAAGATCTGGGCCATGGCATTGAAAGCCTGCCGTGCAGGGCAGCTCAGTCACGGAGGTGTAAGGAGGGGCACCCCACTATGAGCAGGTGATGAGCTGTCCATCTCTTACTGTCCACACCTGCAGCCACTTTTGGAGCCCAGGTGTGTCACTGAAGAAGGCAGGATTCCATTCTAGCACTCTGTCACCTGGCCTCGTCGTCGGGCATGTACACTGATTCCATAGCAAATGGAATCATTCAAAGGGCATAATCAGTTTTGTGCTTCTTCTCTGACGTCTCTTCAAACCCTTTGCAAAAGTCCCAACTTTGTGCCCACATCCCTACAGCTATGCCAAAATTGAGTTTGAGCCAGGTTTGCCAGTTATTATTAGTGAGTTTAAGGTAGTTAGTGTCTTAAGATTATTTTGACATACTTTTCTGATTAGTAGCGAATTTGAATATCTTTCAATTTGGTTATTAGCATTATGCTAATGGAGATTTTTAACCCATTTTTTTTTCCTGGAACATTCTTCTCTGGGGCCCTGCTGTCCTGATTGGTTACTGCCTCCCCAGGTCCAGTATTTCAGGCACTCCCCAGCCAAACTTTCCTTCACTCCTTCCTGTGCATCTCTTAACAGCTTCACCAACCTGTGTACTCCCCCTTTCTCTATACATTCCCCTTTATAGAACTATGATTAAATCCATTCTGCAGTCGTTCCTGGAAGGGGTATGTTGATTTATTTATTTCTCCACTCAGCATCTTTTCTGGACCAAAGTGCCTCTCCTGGGCTACTACTCCTTTATGTGTCTTATTATAATTCTTTATGTGGGGACTGTTTCAAGCCTGTATTTGTAACCCCAATGCTTGGCACATAAGTATTAAATGCCTTTTTATTCTTAGGGAACATTACTTGGAGAGTGCATGCTGCTTTTCTAAATGTGTGTAAACTTTCAATATGTGACATTTTGTATTTCTACCCCCAAAATGTTTAAATAAAGAGGGTGGAGGATATAGCTCCTTCTTTGCAAGCTGTCTTCTTACTCCAATAATCTCATTCCTGGAACATGCTGGGGTTGGCTGGCTTTCTGTTCTCCTTTTTTTTCTTTGACATACCTAAATGACAGCATCAAAACTGAAGGAATAAACTCGGTACTTTTGGGAAGTCCTGTGCTCAGTCTTGTTTGACTTCTGTACTCATGGGGAAAAATCGTGCTTAGGAAAACATTGGGAAAAGTTGTCTCTTAAAGTAACGTTCAGGTAATTTTAGTTGCTAAACAGGATGTTTCCAGTGTGTTTTTTATGTTTTTAACTAAATAAAATCTTCCCCTCTCCCCCTTTTCTTTAAGATATTTTGCATTTTATTTGTGAGAACTTTTGAAAAATATTTGTTTTTTGTTCATATTTAGCATAGAGTGAGAAGCTCTAGACATTAGACTCAGGTAGGAGAAAAGGAGGAAATCATTTTGCAACATCGTGGTCACTTAGTATATTGCTGTTATCCCCCGAGTCTGGAACTAGAAACCAGGTTTGGTACTTGCAGTAGCAGATTTAGGCTTGAAGAAGCGGGTAACACTCTTTGTAACAATGAAGAGTTGCCTGCCCATAGGATGGGTAGCCTTGGGAGCTAGCAGATTGGCCATGCCAGAGGTCTCCAAGCCAAGGCAGGATGGCTTTCAATATGTGACATTTTGTATGGGAGACTTTGTTGGAGGGAATTCTTGATTTAGGGACGGTTTGAACTCAGTGGCTCCTGAGGTGGCCACTGATAGATTTGACAAGGAAACTGAAACTGAGAGAGTTTGAGTGATTTCAGGGTGATGCAGCTTAGTGAGGGTCTGAGGAAGCATTTGAACTTAAGCTTCTCCCTTCCCTTTATCTCCTGGTGGACTTGTGGAGAAGATCCTTCCCAGTAGAGGGGCATCTGAAAGTGCTTCTGATTACTGACTTAGTAGGGAAAAATAAGGAGGCACTAATCTTGGATGACTTATCTTAACGTGTGTATCATGAACTTTGCAATTAGTTTACTTTTTATGTAGAATGGCAACTTTATTTCTTGGACTTTTTGGAAACAATGTTCAAGTTCTCCCTTCAACTATATTACTTTAAAATCCAAAGCACCCTACAAAACGATATTTTTGTTCAGGTTTTCAAAAAAAAAAAATCACTCCTATCTCTGGGCCATGGCTTTGTGTAGCGGAACTATTTATAATTTTCAAGGGCTATTGAGTTACTGCTAAAGGAAGAGCAGTAGAGACTTCAAAGATAAATGTAATTTATTTATCAGGTCCCAGTTTTAGGTTTCCTCTGGACAGTGTGGTGTTCCATTTAAAGTGGTCCTATATGGCTGGTGTGGTTTTTTTTTTCGTTTTAAAACATGTCAGTATTGGAAGAATGAAAATCTTATTTTTCCTTTCCATTCCTTTGAGAGTTGGAAATCTGATTACATATTGCTTAAGATGTTTTGTTTTCCTTTGTGTAAGCCCACCTGTAGGGTTTCTTATCTTATTAGATAATAAGATGTGATGATAGTAAGTTTTCCATATTCCTATTCTTGTTTCATTTAAGATCTAGCAGTCCCCATTTTCATTTGGTGTGTGATTAACAGGTCAACTAGGGAACTTCAAAATGAAGCCTCTTTTTAGGTGGATAATAATGATTTTCATGCCTTGTAGAATTTATTTGACGTCCTTCTAGAGTAAGAACCAATGCATTTTCTGATTAAATGGCATATAGTGCTTGACAACACTGAGATGAGAAGTGTTATATACTATATTTACGTGCCTCATTTCTTCCTTGTTAAACAGATTTTTTTTTTCAATAAAGGGGAAAGATTATCTGGGTAAATTGTTTCCAGGTTGAATTTGGGTTAAGCTCTATGTCCCCTCATTATTCTAGACACCTGTGAAACTCATAGCCTCTGGAATGCCTAGAAAGGTTATTAGTTGAAGTGTAAAAGAAATGACTCATGCAGAATTAGTCCATAGACCATGTACACACTGTGAGAGGGATTTAAAAAAAAAAAAAAAGCCTTGCAATGGCTCTTCCATAGCTAGGAGAGTGAATCTCTCAACTCAGTCTTTTGCATTTCATGGAAAGAACTTTATTCATTTTCTCTTGCTTATAGAAGCATAAAACTTTTGAGTTTTGAGACATAACATTAAAATTCTTAGTCTGACTTAGCTTAATAATCAAAATCTTGTTCTATCATCACTTAAAAGTTATGTGCTTTAAAAGTATTTTCAGAAACATTCTGTACTACTTTAAAATGAGTTCTTTGGGAAAGAAGAAATTCTTCCAGGCATAAAGCTGCCCACTCTTAGATACAGCATCCTTAAGTCTTCTGGGTCAGAAATTCCAAATAAAAATGACCTATAATTTTCTAGTTCTTTTAAAAGGACTCTTGAAATATTTTATATGTGGTGCTGAGGAAACAGAAATATGTGCTGAGTAGAAACTACAGTTTAAATTGTAATGGACTTGGTCACAGTACTCTGGAGGCAGGAAATGGAGAAGACCCAAGTTCATTCTGAAAGGTCTTATCTTCCTTTATAGGTAGTTATGGAGTACTCCAGGGTCTTTACTTTGCTTGCAGTGACCATTCCAATAGAGTCTGCTGGCTGTCTTTGGGACAAGCCATCTCCAGTATAGTGAGTGCTTAGAACTGAAATAGAATCCCAGTAGCATTGCTTCAGTGAACCTTGAAGATTATTTCTTTTGCTGCCTTCATTTTAGACATGATGAATCTGAGGCCCTGGACAGTCAAATGACTTGTCTCTCAAATCCATGTTTTCACCAACTCATTTAAAGTTCTTTGATCGAGAGTTTCTTCATATAATGGAGATGCTTGCACAGTACTATTGTTTGGGAGATGAGTACTTTCCTAATAGAGTTGGTTTGAGGAAAAGGATTTGTAAAGCTTAAGGAGCTATAGATGTATTAGTTATTATGGCCAATAATGATTCCTGGCTAGTGAGGATTAGGAGAAGCTGTTTATGTGTTGTCTAAGTGAGCTCCTTGAGGGCTGGGACCTTCCTTTGTATCCCTGTCATATAGCACATAGTAACCATGAAATAAATTCTTGGTGACTTGGGGTGTTGTTTTTTCAAACCTTAAAGTGCTAGATAAATTATTATTTCTTTGTGTGAACTTACTAGTCCATATGGGAATCAGATGGGTAATCTTCAGCCTTTTAAGCTCCATGCTCCAGCAAATTGTATTAACTTTTGATATCTTTATTTTAGGGTGGTCAGTCAGTAAACTTTTTTGATCTGATGCTGTAGCATAGTATTTGGAAAACGAGTGCTGGATTTCTGGATCAACGGCAATTACTTACTTACTGAATCCTTCTGCCCTTACTTCTGCCTCTGAGCAAATCCCTTCACTTTTTAAGCCTCATCTGTCTCATCTGTAAAAAGGGGATCTCAATATCTGGACAACTTACCTGTTTTTATGGTCACATGTAGCCCCGTAGAAATAGCAAAGCTATCATAGAGAACTCTAACTTGAAATCTTGAAGTAGACTTTTTCACAGCATGTTGAGTGTTTTGAAAAAAACACTTAAGAGATTAATATAATCTCATACTTGTACAGGCACTGTACTGCACACCAGGTACATTGGCCCTGGGTAATTTCACCCAGTTAACTTGGAAATCAAAAAAAAACTTTAACATGCTTTGCCTTAACCATATGCTTGAAGTCCATATAATTAAAACACACTTAAATATCATTGTTGTAAATTTTGTCAAAATTAATTTATAACAACTGAAATATAAAGAAAGCCTTTGAGAAAAGGTGAGGAGAATGTAAAGACATTTCAGGTCCAACAATTGTTCTTTGTTGAACCACAAAATAGAAAAGAACTTAATAAGTAGAGAACGAGCTTCTTTGGTTAATTGAATTAAAAAAATTTTTTTTGGAGTTAACGAGGAAGCCTTTTGTGTTTCACTCTGTTTCTGAAAATCTTTCTCACACATGTAAATACATTTTCCTTCACTTGTAACCTTAGGTTACATAAAGAATTTAGTATTTTTTTGATCAATCATTTATTAAGTGTCTACTATGTACCCACCCTTTGGAGAGATTAGTTTGATAGCTGCATGGAAGATGGACTGGTGTGGGGAGACACTTGAGGCAGGACGACCAATCAGCAGCCTATTGCAGTAGCCCAGGAGTGAAGAAATGAGGGCTTGCACCTTGGTGGGGGCAGTGTCAGAGGAGAGAAAAAGGGGATATATAGGAGCAATGTGGTGAAGGTAAAATCAGCAGGACTTGGCAGTAGATTGGCTATGGGGAGCGAAAGAGAGTATGTGTATAAGAACTTGAAGATGACACCTAGATGTGTGAGCCTGGGGACTTGGGATCATGGTAGTAGTATTTACAGAAAGAAGGGAACTCAGGAGTGAGGAGAGTTTGTAGTAAAAGATGAATTCAACTTTGGAATGTATTGCATTTATGATGTTTACAGGATATCTTACTAGAGATATCCAATTGGTGGTTGCAGATGAGGGTCTGGAGCTTAGGAGTCTATATGTAAATGTGAGAATCATTAATATAGAGATAATAGTTGAATCCATGGGAGCTGATGAGATTGCCAGGTGAAAGAGAGAAGAAAAGATGGCCCAGGACAGAATACTGTGGGATTCCTCCAGTGAGTGGGTGTGACCAGGATGAAGATTCAGCAAAAGAAACAAGAAGGATGGGTCAGACAGGAGGAGAACCAGGAGACATCAGTGTTCCAAAACTCTAGAGAAAAGAGAGGATTCTGGAGAAGGTGATCAACAGCAACAAAAGCTGCTTCAGGGTCCTCAAGGAGAACAGGCCCTTCATTTGCCAGTTAAGAGATCATTTCAGATCTCATAGGGAGTCCAGCAGTTTCCTCATTATGACCATCTGTTTCAACACTCAGGCTAGAAGCTGTCGTGGGGGTGTAAGATCCACCAACAGCCAGCACCCGGAAAGCTGCCAACAGCACAGGTTCTTTTGATCTGCTTAACTAAGGAAAGCAAGGTTAAGGGGTTGGCAAGCTTACTTTAATTCAGCACACAAATATCATTCACTTAGTTCAGGTGAAAAAGACCAGCACA
>CM053622.1:21200958-21219762 GCA_028646595.1 Phalanger gymnotis
GTCACCAATCCACACCCACATAGGTTCCACACCTAATAGGGGTTTGGGCCTGGGGCTTAGCACCTAGTAAAGCTCAATGAAATAAACAAACCAAACTCTTCAAGGGCACTTGTTGAACTAAGTGCTAAGGAGCCTATTTTGCTTACCAAGATACCATCACTTGTCATTGCATCCGAGTGTATGTTAGACCATAGAGTAGAATGTTGGTTTGGGTAGGGAACTTAAAAACCATCTATGGATGGGATATACTCAAGATGAAATCCTGAAGAGACAAAGAGAGTCTAAAGAAAGAGATGGACAGGGATCTCTTCATCGGATTTGGATTTTTAAAAGGTAGGTACAAAAGAGTTGGAAGCAAGACCTGGCAAAGTCCTCTAAGACTAGGATCAGGCTTGCTAACACTCAGAGTGAATTGAAGTCGAGGAAAGCTAAGGACAAAAGAAGTTGCTTTTTTTCCTCAAAGATATATTGTGGAAGAGAGGAAAACCATATAAGGTAGTAGGCTTTTGCTCAGGGTAGATGGAATGATGGTAACTTAAGGCAGAAAGAAGGAATTGCTGCTCAGTTCTTTGCTTCTCTTTTCTCCACCAAAGAGACTCATCTTCAGATTAGAGAAGACAGAACAAAGTGGTTTATAGAGAGTTGATTCCCAAGAGAATTATAAGTGGGATAAAAGAGAGCATCTAACTACCCATGATGCAATCAGATCACCTGATCCAGGGAGAACTGACTGGTGTGATTGTCTACTGTCAGGAATCTTTAAAAGGCTAAGGAAAATGGAAGAGATACTATATGGAGAATGTGAGATATTTTTTAAAAGGGAAAAAAAAAATGGAATCACCCAACTCTAGGCAACAGAACTTGACTGTGGTTCCTTAGAAAATTCTTGAACTTTTTGTTAATGGGATACTTAGAGAACATCTTAAAAAGAAGGCTAGTGTGATTACAAGGAACCAGCATGATTCCATTCATAACAGGCCATGGCTGTCTAACCTTATTTCTACCGGCTTTGTTTCCCTTCATCAAGTGGAGGAATGCTGTAAATATAATTTACCTGGATTTTAGTCAGTGGGCACTGTGCTAGGTCTGTCAGTACACATTTATTAGTCACTTATGTGCCAGTCACTACGCTAAGCTCTGGGGATGCAAAGAAGGCAAAAGACAGTTCCTGCTCTCAAGATGCCCACAGTCTAATAGACTAAAAGACAGCATGTAAACAACTTTGTGCAAGCAAGCTGCAGACAGGATAAATTAGAGATAATTAACAGAGGGAAGGCACCAGCATTAAGGGGGATTGAGAAAAGCTTCTTGCAGAAGGGGAGACAGCTGAGACTTAGAGTCTCATGCTATTTGTCATGTAAAGATGGGGATTTAGGGGGCTGGTCTATAGTACAATTAATTAGGTAGATTTGGAGTTAGTGAATAGCTGGATTGAAGCAGTGGTTGTTTGACAGAGTAACAATTGTTAGACTTATTGGCCTCTAATGGGCTCCTTTCCAGCTCTAACCCCATGATCCCATGATCGCCTATTGGAACTTCTCCAGTGGAGCGTGCCCTGGGTCTTCTGTGCTTACTCCCTGGTTGTTTTGCACTTTGGTCAGTAATGTAGATAAAGGCATAGATGGAATGCTCAATAGATTGTCAGATGATACAAAGCTGGGAGGGAGAATGAACACATTTGATGACAGAGTAAGGATTCAAAAAGATCTTGAAAGGCTGTAGTCTTAATTACTCACATAACATGAAACTTAATAAAGATAAATGTAAAATCTTTAACTTGGGTTCAAACCACCAACTGCTCAATGACCAGATGGAGAGGCATGGGCAGTTTTTGATGATGAGCTGTATATAGCAGCCATCTGATATAGAGCTAATGTGCTTTTGGCCTGCCCTGAGAGGCAGCACTTTTATGAAGGCAGGATTTAGCTGTATTATGCTAGTAAGACCATATCTGGAGTCCTGTATTCAGATCTAGGCTCTACATTTTATGGAAGGTAGCAATAAGCTGAGGGAGTGTTCAAAATGGGGAGACTAGAAGGTCTTTGAGTCAGGAGAATTGAAGGAACAGGGGATGTTTAACTTGGAGAAGTTAAGATATGGGGAAAACATTTGTTGCCTTTAAATATCTGGAGAGTTGTTATCTGGAAGAACAGTTGGCTCCAGAACACAGGATTCAGAGCTATGGTGTTATTGCAAGGAACCATATTTCACCTTGATGCATTGAAAAATTTCTAACATTCTGAACTATCCCTTGGGCAGTGGGTTACCTGGAGACATGGAGGGATTCTGTGCGTGCTTGCACCCCGCCGCGCGCCCCCCCCCCCCCCAGTTCTCTCAGATCCTGCTTAATACTTGATAAGTATGTGGTAGAGGAGATGACTTTTTTCAGATATGGGTCACACTAGTTGGCCTCTGAAATATCTTCCAACACCAGTAATTCTGTTATTCTGTGATTTTTTTGCTACAAATATGACAAGAAAGAGGGACCAAAACCTTAACATGGTCCAAGAGATTACTATGTATGTATACATTTTTATTATGTTAGGAAAATTATATGTGTGTACACACACACATATATATACATACATGTGTAAATTAGAGGTAATCTCAAAGGGAAGGCAGTAGCATATAGGGGTGCTGGTAGAGGCTTCTTGTGGAAGATGAGATTTTAGCTGAGATTTGAAGGAAGCCAGGAGGCAGACATGAAAAGGAGAGAATTCTAGGCATGAGGGACAGCCAGAGAAAATGCCCTGAGTCAGGAGACGGAGAGTCTTATGTAAAGGCAAGGAGGCCAGTGCCATTGGATTGTAAAATCTGTGGTCTGGAGAAAAATGTAGGAAAACTAGAAGGTTAGGAAGAGACCAGGTTTTGACAGGTTTTAGAAGCCAGAAAATTTTATATTTCATTTTGGAGCTCACTATTTTGAGCTATTGGACTTTATTGATTAGGGATGGGGTGGAGTAGAGGGCATCTGATTGGGCAGGTGCTTTTAGGGAGATCGCTTTGACAACTGAGGGGAAGTTGGACTGGCAGGGAGACCAGCCAGGAGACGGTTGTAATGGTCCAGGCATAACATGCTGAGGGCCTGTGACCAGGCTAGTGTGATGTGTCAGAGAGAAAGAGATATGTGGGAGCAGTGCTGTGAAGGTAGAATGGAAAGGACAGATTTGGATGTTGGAGTAAAAGATGCAATCCCAAAGAACTTATTATTGTATTTAAGCGGTGGAAAAAAGAAGCTTATTTTCCTTGATGAAATGTAGCATTTTCCAACTTAGAATTCTTTTTATTATATATCTAAACAAAGTCCATCTTTTTGACCTCTGTTAAATTAAACACTTGATGTTTCTCCACATGATACTTGAAAGCATTAACAAACTCTCTGAATTCAGAGAAATGCTCTTCAAAGGGCATGATTATACTTGGGGAGCCTTCAGTGAGCTCCAGGTTTGAGCTAGTTTTCTGATTGGACCAATCTGAGCTTCTAAAGGTGTGATGAAAAGTCCTTGGAGATGGATGTTTGATAAGAGTCCTCACATTTCCATTGAATCCACATTTTTTTTTCAAGTGCAAAAATCACAGTTGGTTATTAATGCCCCCACCCCCCAGTAAAAGCTGTTTCAGTGTGTTCTGGAAATAAAAAATGAAACCTTGAACTCAAAGGGGATACTTGGTTTAATGAATTCATTAAAAAGAAGTATTGGATTGTTTGACTTGTAGCCCATCTGACTGTATTTTGGGCAGCTTCCTGAAAAAATATGACTTGAAACTCTTAATGTAAAGCATATGTTCTGCAATGCTGAGGAATGCACTTTAATTCTGATCTTTTGATATAGTATGCAATTTCTCAGCATTCTCAACTTCATATTTTAACTCAAATGAGAACGAAGTTGAAAACTACTTCAAAGCAATACTTCATAATAAATTCTGTTTTCAAGAGAAAATAATGTTGTGACAAACTCAGTAAGTCTGAAAAATTAAGACAAGTGAAATATCTTTCCACTTCACTAGTAAAGAACTGTGGGGACAAATTTTCCAGTTTATAAATCTGATATGTGGCATTGTAGTTCAGCTGTTATGCAGAAATTTGAAGAGATCATATCAATATTTATTCCCATGACAGTTTCCATCATTTACTTTTCAGTTGCCATAAAATAAGTATTTTTGAACTATTTTCTCCTTAAACTAGGCAGATTTTCCCCCCGTTCCATATTTTTTACACGAATTCTTAGCTGTCTATAAATTACTCATAAAAGCAAAATGTGCCTTAGAAATGTAAAAATGGTCTTGTTGACTAATATAGTTCATTTCTCTCCACATTGAATACTTCTGTATAGTTACTAACAGAAGCAGCTGTGAAATGTGGCAGGGGTTTCATAATCTGTTAAACATGTTGTGTAAAACATAATACGTTGGAGGCAGTAATGTTGTGCAGATTATTGTAGTCATGAAAAAAAGCTAATAAATCTAGTGCAGGAGTGTGAAATGTGACACTTTTGTTGGTGCTCTGTGATTCTGCAGGGACTGGCATTGTAGAGAGAACTGACTTTGTCTTCTTGCTGTGTTCAAGAGGCTATTCATTGATTTCTGTCAGAGAAAAGCATTTTTTTAACCTTAAAAAAAAAAAAAGAAAAGCCCTCTTGGGGCCCCTGCATTATGAAAATCTGTTCCCAGGCAGTTGCTCTTTCTTTGGGAGAGTGGCCGCCAGAGGTGAGTAAAACTCTTACGCACTTCACTCGGCCTGTGATAAAGTGGAACATTTGGGTCAGTAACAGATTCCAGATTTCATATAGTGATATTCACCTCTCAACAACCCCTGTGATTTGCTAATAATTTGCAAGTATGTTCTATATACTAAATTATTTCTAGAGCATGCTGTTTTGCCGTGCTTTAGAGACAATGATGTATGTATTTTGGAGGGGTTGTTTTGGTTTAATTGTGGGTTCCTTGGTCTAGAGAGCACCCAACGTGGTAGCTCCCAGTTCCAAATCAGATCTTAATTTAGAATCCTAAGGAGTTGACTGGGGCACTGATGGGTTAGGTGACTTGCCCAGGTCACATAGTATGGGTCAGAGGTAGGAATTTAACCCAAAGAGTCCTCACTTGGAAGCCAGTCCTTATCTTTTGTTTAAGAACACTGAAAAATATGATTCAAATATAACTCTGGAAACAAATATTGTTCAGTTTGTGCAGAAGTGCCGTGGTATAATAAAGTATTATGCAGAGACTTTGTTTTATATACCGACGGGGCAAAAATAGAGTGAGACTCTCCTCTCTTTATTCTTACATGCTCTGCCTTTCTGGATGCAGCTGAAGATTACAACAGCTGTGTCATATTCTTGCTGCATGGATCTTGCTGGGAAAACCCTTAGATTCTTATCTAGATGGACTATTATCTAGCCTCATGTACTTTTGAAGTTCTCTTTTAAATCCAAGTATAAGACTAGATAGTAGGAATCAATGTAATTTGAGTCCGCATAATATAGTGTTCTAGCCTGGCAGTATTTTTTTGAATCCTGACCTCTAGTGTGTTAGCTTTCCCTCACAGTTTTGTGTCATTTGCTAATTCAAAAAGCCTGCAATCTTTACCTTTAACCAAGTCATTTATAAACATGGTGAACCCTGCAAAGGGCCATGCAAAGATCTCTGCAACATGCTACTAGAGACCACATTCCAAAGTGATACTGAACCATGAATGATTCTTCTTTGGGGCAGTCTTTCAGTCCAGGCCAGCCAAATTATATTTTCTAGTCCATATCTATCTATCTATCTATCAATCATCTATCTATCTATCTACTTATTTATTTCTTCATTTAACAAGAATAGCAATGAGAGACTATCAAACATCTGGTGAAGTCCAAGTAAATGATTTCTTCAGTATTTCTTTTATCTACCTATTTAAAACTGATACTGAGTCTGTTAGACTCAGACTGTTGGATCAGAGGTAGTACTAGGATCCTAGTCTTCCTGGCATTGGAGCTGGCTTTATATCCACTAGCCCACACTGCTTCTTGTACCATTCTGGAATAAGCTGACTTTTGGAAGCCTTGTTTACTCATGGTGGTTGTCACTTTCCTTTTCTGGATGTTCTCTAATGACACCTTTAATAAGGCTGTGTTTATATTTTTTTCATTCATTGTCATGGCCAAAGAATTTAATCATGTAGTGATCAGTCTGCTAGTGATGAGTTTCCCCAGACTTAAGCTGGCCTTCAGAAAGCAGGCATGGTCTGTTGCTTGGGATTGTGCTAAGATGTTCTTGTTCTCTATCTCTGTGTTTGTCTGTGTCTATGTCTGTCTCTCTCACACACAGAAATGGATAGAAGAAATTACATTAATGGCGATTGTATAAAAGCTCATAAGATCATTTAACTGATATAAATCATAAGAACAAAAGAGCCTAAATATTGCCTTATTCAGCAGACATTTGACTGCTTGCCAAGTGTAGAGATTTGGCAACCAAGGGTTGAGAATATAGACTCATTTTCAACACCAGTTGAGAATATAGACTCATTTGTAAATGCTTCTGCAGCACAGTGATGGCAGATTATGAGCAGCATAACCTCCTAAAAGAAGTAAAAGTAGAGAAGGGGAAACCACTTTAAGGAATGCTTGGGAAAATAGAATCATTGTCTCACAGAGGCCATTGAGAGGAATCAACCCCCCGCCCCTTTTTTTTTTGCAGATGAGGAAATGGGGGCACCGAGAAGTCAACAAGAATTTATTAAGCACTTACTGTATGCCAGACACTGCTAATTCAAGAAAACCAGAAGGTCCTAACTCTCAAGGATGAAACACAAAGGATAGTAGGAAGGTGTCAAAGTGAGCGCCTGCTCAGGCATCGAGTTAGCTGGGAGAGGTGGAGACACAAAGACTGACAAGAACAGTGAGCACGCCTCAAGCTGTGGTCATGCAGAAGCGGGCAGAGCAGCTGTTGGGGAGGTAGATTAGACTGGGCCAGATGTGAAGAGCTAGAGAGATAGAAGGTAATCCTCAAGGTGATCGCCTTGCATGGCACCTACAATGTGCAGGGTAGGAAAGGTCTGCAGAAGCTGAGTCTTGGAGAAAGCTTGGGAACCCGAGAGGTAGAGATGAGGGGGATGACCATCCCAGGGACTGAGGTCAGCTGGCGCAGAGGCACTGGGATGAGAGAGATGGCAAGAACACCGCTATATCTGCAGAGACAAGGCAGAGTTCTGAAGGGGAGAGAAGCCTGGTGTTGGAGAGGCAGATAAGGGCCAAATTAGAAAGAGCTTTCCATGTGCAACAGAAGAGTTCATATTTGATGCTCTAGGTAGGTAACAGGGAGCTGCTGGAGCTCACTGATCAGGGGCGTGGTATGGTGAAGCCTATGTAGTACAGGATGAAGGGTGTATCTGAGCAGGGAGGAGAAGTTAAAAGGTTTTGGCAGGAGTCCGTGCAGGAGGCGGTGAGGGACTTACTGAGAACTGTGGCAGTGTTACTGGGGAGAAGCATGTGTGTTTGGTCCCAGTCTTCTCAACTCCAAGCCTAGTGCCCTGGCCACACTAGACTATGTGATTAAACAAAGTCATCTTGAGTGGAATTAATGATGAAATTGGAAGAATGACAAAACAAAGATGAAATATGGAAAACATCTATTAGAAAACCAACAACTGTTTTCTCTATCAATGACAGTAGGGCTTCCACATTTGTGCTCTAATATTACAATCTCACATTCATTTCCAGAGGAAGTAGAAATGACCCTAAAGAGGACAAAGTATTCATGCTTTAGGTGACCGTTTTGAGGGCATTGAGGGATTGATTTTTTTCAGGTCTCTGAAAGAGTGGAAGATACCAATGGTGTGGAAAAACTTTATTGCTACTATAAAGAGGAGAGCATTGCTAACTCTTCACTTGTATGCCTACTTTTCCATCTATAGGAAATCCCTGTGAGATTAATCTCCTTAGATCAAGTAACTATTTGCATGAGATATTTTTTTAGTGGATCACATACCGTCACACAATTGACTAAAAATAGAGTGTAAATTTCCATTGCAATGATTGTTGACTATATAAAAATATTATATTAATTAGGGCAAAGTGCCGTCTTAAAGGTTTTCCTCCAACAAGATATTCCCTCTGCATATATAAAAATTATACAAGATATTCCAATCAAATTACTTTATTTGTCTCTCATGCCATTAATATCAAGCAAGACAGAAAACAGGGAGATAATATGCTTATTGAAGATGTTTGCAGTTTACAATGGAGGAGAATTAGTACAGAATCCAAGTCTGGAAGGGTTTGCTTATAAATGATGAAG
Source organism: Phalanger gymnotis (assembly GCA_028646595.1). Taxonomy (NCBI): domain Eukaryota; kingdom Metazoa; phylum Chordata; class Mammalia; order Diprotodontia; family Phalangeridae; genus Phalanger; species Phalanger gymnotis. Next base: position 21,209,239 of record CM053622.1, read on the forward strand.
TCTTCCATATGCTCCTTTTCCCAAATGCTATTGTGTTAATTACATCAAACTATGATTCCTGAAAAAGATACATAATCATTCAAAAGAGTTGGACCTAATTTATCCATATTGGAAAAAAACCAAATGGATGTCTATTGTCCAGACTATAACACTGACTAATTATGGATCCCATTTAGCAGGCCATCGTGTGGTTATTATTCCTGTATTCTAGGTTGTAGCGTTCATCCATCAGTGCGTATATGTTGGACAGATGCTTCAAGTGGATAATAACTTGGACCTACAGCTGCATGAGAAGATCCTTTGTGAAATGGCAAAAATCTTTTAGTGATTACTAAGTTGCTTCTGTCTTTTTAATGCTAGTATTTTTCTGGTAATGTTGTCTAGTGTTGAGTTATAAAATATGACTGTCCCCTAAGAACAGAAATTGAGGATTACCGTCAGGTAGATGTGTATCATCGGCATAAGCAGAGTCCAACACATGATGAAGGAATTATGAAAGAGGTAACATAAAAGATGTGATTAAAGAAGATACATTAGAAGAGAAGGATTGCTCACAGGATAGCTGACAGAGGAGTCTGCATGTTCTGTTGTTACCCTCATTATTTGAGGAGCAATGAAGAATCACTCCCAGTATGAGGGTGAATCCCCTGGGGCCAACTTACCAACTATCAACGAGAGACGGACAGGTGCTGATGAGCTGTGCACTGTGTTCATAGAAGAACACACACCTCGATGAGATTGAGGGTCCACTGGAGCCCTTTGAGTCGTGACACCAAAATTTAGTATGAACATTTGATTCTATGGCCCTTTCATTCCTTTTATTCATTCTTTTTCTTTTGAATAATAGGTACCTTTTCTAGAACTATATTTACAGGCATGGATCTCTTTTAGTCCTAGTGACAGTTTTGAGATAAAATTTGCCTCTTTTGGACAGAATTTCCCAATTGTGGAATGTCTTCCCAGAGGGAGTACATGATTCTGGGGTAATGAGTGGGATGGCAGGAAGCAATGGGCAAAATTTTTGGATATTTTTAACCAGGACATCATGACTGGTGAGGAAGTAATGATAAAATACAGGCAGTGGCGGGGCATTCAGGTGCTCGTGCAAGACGTTTTTCTTTCCCTTGAATGTGCTGCTACTGAGCCTTTGCATTGTCCTTCTTTACTAGATTACATGCATGTACTAGAGTACTGATTAGTAACCACCCTTAGATGCCTCAGGGGGAAGGATCACTTGAAAGGACCAGAAGTTCAAATCCTGGCTCTGTCACTTGCTACAATATTGGGGAGACCAAAGTACTTCAAAAGGTATTTGAACTATAAGAAGAAATTGCCATTTTTCTGAATGAAAAGATGAAGCAAGTTAGTTTTCCTCAGGAAGCTTTCATATTTGGCAGATGTTTTTGGAAATACTACATACTTTAAAATTATGGAATGCAAGGTCCTCAATCATACTCTCATACATAAAGTGGCTGAATTTATGAAAAAGAGTTACTGATAATAAATTTACAAAATTGTATTTTGAAATGTTTCCTAGTTTTAAGAAAAACCTGTTCTGCAAATGAAACATGAGAAAATAATACCTGCTTATTATTTACTTAAATGGTTTATGTAATAGGTAAATCTCATTTTATTTTAAAGACCTAGATAGCCTTATTCCCATTGGCAAAGACAATACATTTTATCGTACTACATACAAACAAAAATAGTAGTAATAGACTTGTCTTGTTATAGCATTTTCCAACAAATATTTGAAACTAAAAATCTTGTCTAGATGAAGTAGATGAAGTTTATCAAACAATGCGATTAAGCTTTTGCTATTGTTCATAACATATTTGTTTCAAAAAGTTTTTTTTTGCTCTGCTCTTATAAAGACGAAAGATTGATCTCATTTAGTTTTGGAACAAAATGATTACCAATGATATCATCTGTGATGGCTGTTTTAAAAAATGTTTTACCAACAAAAAACCCCAAGTCCACTTATCACAAAAATATAATTACTTGTGAGTAATATGAATAATTAGTATTACTGTATTAACAATAGTAGCTAAATAATTTGAAATCTGTATGCTATGTTGTTGATGTTTAGTCATGTCCAACTCTCCATAACCCCATTTGGGGTTTTCTTGGCAAAGATACTGTCGTGGTTTGCCATTTTTTTCTCCAGCTCATTTTACAGATAAGAAACCGAGGCACTTTGAACTCAGGAAGATGAAAAATGTGGGGGTAACAATTCCTTCTTAGAAAGGAAAGTATTACTACATAAAAGTTTGAAAACTCTGTATTAGGACTTTGAGATTTTCTTTTTAAGCCAAGTTTTGTTTATTCCTTTATAGACATTGAAGACCTGGGGTTGTAATGTCTCCTTTGTTTAATTTTTGCTTCCTGCGTTCCTCTGGGCAGCTTTACCCCTATTCTTCCTACTACATTTTAGTCATTCTTTGCCATTTATCTCAGTGAATATTTCAGTTAAAAACATTTGTCATTAGATTTGCATGACTTCAGACAAACACATCCTTACCGATCTTTGTAAAATGAACTCCATGGCTGGCCAGAAGCCTTTACTCCTGTATGTTAAGCAGAAATCCAGAACTCCAGGTCCCATTCTCTGATGCCATCTCCTGAACCTGTTGTCAAATTGCAAAATCTATTTTTATCTTAGGAATCCCCTGCTTTTTTATGGTCTACAGTGATGAGAACACCACGTGTTCCTAAGATACTGGACAAGCATTAAGTGCTTACTAGGTGCTAGACATTGTAAGAGCTTCAGTTTCTTTCCAACTCCCCCCCACCCCCACACCGCCCCCGCCCCAATCTGAGTTTGAAGGTTTATGGTTTTTATTTGTTTACTTTAATAATTGAATAATTGATTCCTCAACATAGCTGCATTCTAGAACTACCCCTTTATTTTTATTTTGTCTTTTAAAATCACTGTAGAATGTCATTTACCCAAGTACTACAGATTGATTGCAATTACCTCATGGGTTTAAGATTTTACTAATTAAATATTGCATTAGTCTTATTAGAAGGATCTGACTTTTTAGATATTGAACTCTCCTCTTCAGCATGTTTCAAATACATAATGAGAAGTACATTTGTTGAAATCCTCTGTTTATTCATTCAGTGCATTGGAATCACCGTTGAAGCAGTGATGTAGAAGGTTAGATTGTAGCCTATAATCCTTCCTAAATGAGGCTTAATGAGAGTTGGCAAGTGTGTCACTTAAAGTGTGCTTAGAGCTTTGCTGGCCTCAGTTCAGCCTCTCTTTACAAACGGTGTAATTTTATTCTTATCACATTTCCCTCAATAAGTGGTCAGATTTCATTTGTGAGGTAGAGCTGGTATTTTCTCCTTTTTTTTTTTTAAATATTCCTATTTTCCACACACCTGGAGTTTACAACTTAAGGGAATCTTTTCAGACATTTCTGCAAACAAAAAACCCCACTAATGTCCAAATTAATAGAATGTTAGACAAGTTTAAAAAAGAAACTGAACTTGGGGCTGATTGGAACAATTGTTATATATAGTAATATTTTGTGGAACAAAGAACAGGTTTTAATTTAAAGGGTGGTTTTGTTTTTTGCCATTGCAAAAGTGACCGAAAGTTGCTAGTAGAGAGGTAAGCATTTGTATGGAAGCACTAAAGCTGCTCAGTCAGCTTGGCACAATGCTGTAGTCAGCAGTCAGGCCTTGGGTATTGGTTGTTTGGAAATCAGACCTCGTGATTGGGGATAACTCGTTTTCTGTGAGTTTGCACTGGATATATTTTCATACTTGCACTCAGCTGCATAAAGGGGTGTGCTTGAGAACATTCTTTTCCCTAGATTCTCTCCCCTGAGCTATCCTAACCTTTTTTGCTCATTGCACATCAGAGCCCAACTTAAATGCTATGATGCTCCCCCCTCCCCCACCAAGTGGGAGTAACCTTCCATATCCGATCTCCTGGCACACACTGAGAAGCCAAAGAAGTACACAGAGGCTTAATTTTTTAAAAGTAAAAATGTCTTTCTTCAGCTGTAATTGGGAGGAGTTACGGTCTGAATTCAAAAATATTTGGAAAGTCTGTAACATGGGACTGAAAAAGAGCTAGATGAAATATATGAATAGATCTAAAGGCTTAGATTTGGGTTCAAAAAATCAATTGCATAATAATATTTGGTGCTTATACTATGCTGTAAGGTTTGCAAAGTACTTCACAAATATTATTTCATTGGATATTCACTACAACCATGGGAAGTAGATACTATTGTTTTCTGCCATTTTCTCATCTGTAAAATGGGGATGAGGTTAAGTGAGCTGCCCAGGGTTACACAGAAGCAGGCTTTGAGCTCAGGATATCCTGACTCCCAGGCCCACCTAGTCCTGAAAGATGGGAGAGCGTGGTGAAATGGCAATTTGGCTGAAAAAGATCTCTGGGAGTTTTAATGGTGTGCTAGTTCAGTATGAATCAACAGTCTGGTAGGACAGTCCAAAATGCACTGAGAGTGCCAGTGCCCAGGGAGAAGGAGATGATAGTCCTTCTGCTCAGGCCGGGCTGTGTTGGGAATGTTGTGAAGGCGATGTTTTACAGTTGAACAATGATTCCTTCAGTGCAAGATGCAAATCATTTAAGCTTTTGTGGCCTCAGTTTTCTCATCTGTAAAATGTAGACCTTGGATCTTCCAATCCCTCTTCCAGCTCTATATTTCTAATCCTATAACATTGATAAATTGAAGCTCATCTAAGAAGCAGAGATAGGATTTTGAAGAGCCGTATACCCATGTCACATTTACATAGTGAATTTCAATACAGTTGAAAGGAATCCTTAAGAAGATTCACTGTTATTTCAAGATACTTTTGCCTTTTGTTTCTGTCCATCTTGTAGATTTTATCTTATGTTACTTTACATTTGACAATGTCTTCTGTGGTTTTTGAATTCAATGAGATCACAAAAAAAGTTACCATTTTGCTAATCCTATGATTATGGAGGACTATTTCATTTTTGTATTTGTATCACCTCTATCTAGCACGGTGCCTAGCACACAGTAGATATTTAATAAATTCTTTTTGATTGATTTGATCTGGAAAAAAATCTCCTGGATAACATGATAGTAGTCTTTACATATTTGAAGGGCTATCAGAAGGAAGAGGAATTGCACTTATTTTGTTTGAGGTCAGGAAATAATCAGAAACAAAAGGTGGAATTTTATGAGAGGCAGATTTAGGCTTGATGTCAAGAACAAATTGTTAGTAATTAGAGATGTTCATCAGAGGAATAGGTTGTCTTGGAGGGAGTGGGTTGTTCTTATTTTGAGATGCAAAAAGGAGGCTCCAAAACTACTGTTTGCACATATTGTAATGGAGTTGTTGTTGTTGTTGTTGTTGTTGGGCTTTTTTTTTTTTTTTTTGGCAGTGTACAAGTATGAATTGGACTAGTTACCTGCTGAGATCTCTTCCAATTTAAGATTTTGTGATGCTGTGTTGTGCTAGACCTTAAGGATTTTCAGTGCAATGTCTGTCAGCTTTTTTGCCTTAGAACATTATTCTCTCATTTGTGAGGAGGGTGCCATCTTTAAATGATGGATTTAAAAAAATCTTGCTGGCTTTGGACTACTTCCACCTTCCTACTTAATAGTTACAAGACCTTTTCTAATCTATTTGGATCACCTATTGAAAGACAATTGAACAGCATTACTTTCAACTCTTATGTCAATTTTCTACTTCCTTAGAAGAGGAAGGAATGATACTTAAAATAATATTCCTTACTGGCAAGCTAAGCTAAAAATTAAAATTGATTTATACTCCCAATCTGGAACAGAGTTATTGAATTTTAGAGTTAAAAAAAAGATTTTCTCATCGAACTCACTGATTTCTATAGATGAGTATCCTGAGGTTTAGAGTGAAGCAGGGTTCAGAAAGATCCAAGGTTCCACAACTGGTCAGTGGCAGAGTTGGCTGGAGAATCCAGGTTCCTCAGCCAATGTTCTCTTCTTTCTATCATGATATTGTTTATCCTCTGTCTGTTCATATCTTCTTGGTCTCTTTCACCCTCTTACCTACTACCTGAGAGGCGTTTCTTCTCCTTCTCCAGTGGCCCCCAGCTTTCTGTTCTCATTCCTCTCTGTACTTCCTCCTTGGGCAATTTCAGAACCCCACAATCTTCCAGCTGGCCTGTATCCCAGAGGCTGTTTAATCTAGTTCAGGACTGAACAAGAATCCTTCATGATATCCCTGGCAAGCTATGGTCATGCAACATATGGGTGAAGATCTATTCCAAAGCAGCCCATTGGGCTTTAGGGTAAGTCTAGTTCTTAGGGAATTTTTTCTTACGTAATCTATGTATCTCTCATCCACTCCCATGGCTTCGCATAATCACCTTTATGTACATGATTCCAAAATACTTTTATCCCTTCTAATGTTTCGCTTCAATTCCAGCCTTTTGAACTGCCTGATCGACTTCTCTGCCTCAACACTGATGTCATCTTCTTTCCTCTATCATGTACGTTTTTGCTAATTTACCCTTTTCAGGCAGTGGTGCCACGATCTTCCTGTTTATCAAAGTTTAAAGCCCAAGATCCATCCATGACTGTTTACTCTGCTTCTTTCCTTACAGGTAGTCATTTGATTGGTTTAGTACATCTTCATAGTTTCTCCTCCCTCCTTTCATCTCCCAGGACTGCTACTCTAGTACAGGCAGTCATCATCTGTTGGCTTGATTATTGTAATAGCTTCCTAATTGATCACCCTGGCTCCAATCTCTCCCCCTGTCAGTCTACCATTCACATCACAGCAAATTTAATCTTTATAATCCACAGATATAATCATGTTATGCCTATTTAAAAGCCTTCAGTGGTTCCTTTTGCTTTCAGGGTAAAATATAAACTTTTGCTCTGCCATTTCAAGGTCTCCAACAATATGACTTCAGCTTATTCCCCTCTGCCCCCAGATAATTCTTCCCACTGCTCTTCGTGTAGCCTGCATTCCATCCAATCCACAGTGTCAACAACTTCCAGATCTTGTTCATCCCTCCTTGTTTCTTTAAAACCAAGTTCAGTCAGAGAAACACTTACTAAGTGCCTGCAGTCATGTTGCTGAGCGCAGGGGACAGAAGTATAGAAGTGAAACATTCCCAGACCTCAAGAGATCCTACATTCTATCCAGGGAGACATGTGTAGGTGTAGACAAAATAGATTCTTCTCCTCCTACTCCTTGGAAATATTAAGTGCCCTATAAATCAGTGTTAGCTGTGATGATGCTAAGGAAGAGGAGGAGGAGGAGGAGGACTGAGAAAGGGCTATCAGATTTAATGGAAGTTTGGTGCAAACAGCCAGACTACAAAGTCACTCTCGGGGAGTTACAGGAGAAGTGGAGGCCATGGATGCAGACAGTTTTTCTATCTTTTGCCATCTCTTACATGAGGCCTTTCCTAATTTCTCCAGCTCCTAGAGACTCCCCAACCTTTCTCTTTTTTAAAAAATAAAATTTAAGATTATGAACTTGAATGAAAGTCATCAACAGATATGAACATTTCCACATATAAAGGGCAGAAAAAAGACACTCATGATACCATGAATCTACCATGTACAGGTTATTTTTTTTCTTGAAATTATATATAAAAATTTACATTGTGTGTCCTACATTGATCTTATCTGTGTCTCCTTCTGAACTTCTTTCTATTCTCTTCTGAGTATTTTAGAAAATGAAATCTTTGATTTTTTTTTAAAGGCCCAGTTCAAATGTTGCAACATTCTTCAGTACTTTCATCTCTTTGTTGTTGTTCAGTCATGTCCACTATGTGATCCCACTTAGAGTTATCTTGATAAAGGTATAGGAGTGGTTTGCCATTTCCTTCTTTGGCTCATTTTACAGATGACAAACTAAGGCAAACAGGGTTAAGTGATTTGCCCAGGGTCACACTAGCTAGGACGTGTTTAAGGCCAGATTTGAACTCAGGAAGATGAATCTTCCTGACCTTAGGCCTGGTGCTGTATTCACTGAACTACCAGTTTTCATCTTTAGGTTTGGATAATCTCACCCTCTTCTTTTATCTCCCAGCACATTGGACTTCTAATTTGCTTTGGATCCTCTGACTTATTTGTGACTATGACTTGTCAAATTCCTTGAAGGTGAGCAGTGACTGACTCATTTTTTAGTTCAGTCGTAGAACACTGATATCCTCTGAACTTTGAATTGTGTTTTAATCATTGTTTGTTGGAGTGAATCCTGCCACTTGTCACTGAGAGTAGCACTTGTCTGCTCCCTATTGTTGGATGATTCCACACTTGTTCTGAGTCTTGAAATATGATGTCATTGTGGGTGATAAAAGAGCTAGGTGGAGACAAAAGACAAGTAGATAGAAGGAATCAAAAGTCAAATGCTGGCAAGTGGTACTCTTTTACTACAGTGCTGATATTTAAGACTCCAGGGAAGGAAGAAAATTCAGCTTCTTTTATGTTCTCCAAGGATTTGTTTCCCTTCCCATTCACTATCTCACATAGTGTAGTGCCTTGTCCTTAGGATGCCATCATATGTTTGCCAGTTGGGGGATAAATGTCCTCTTTTTCTGGTTTTCTTTTTTATTTAAGTTAATTAATGTATTTAGTTTTCAGCATTGATTTTCCCAAGAGTTTGACTTACGAATTTTCTCCCCATTTCTACCCTCTCCCTCCATCCCCCACTCCAAGATGGTGTATATTCTGGTTGCCCCATTCCCCAGTCAGCCCTCCCTTCTTTCACCCCACTCCCTTCCCATCCCCTTTTTCCTTCCTTTCTTGTAGGGCAAGATGAATTTCTATGCCCTATTGCCTGTGTATCTTATTTCCTAGTTGCATGCAAAAACTTTTTTGTTTTTGAACATCTGTTTTTAAAACTTTGAGTTCCAAATTCTCTCCCCTCTTCCCTCCCTATCCACCCTCCCTAAGTACACAAGCAATTTCAACATAGGCCACATTCATATCATTATGTAAAACCCTTCCACAATACTCATGTTGTGAAAGACTAACTATATTTTTCTCCTTCCTAACCTATCCCCCTTTATTGAATTTTCTCCCTTGACCATGTCCCTTTTCAGAAGTGTTTGTTTTTGATTACCTCCCCCCCACCCCAATCTGCCCTCCCTTCTATCATCCTCCCTTTTTTATCTTCTTCCTCCTTCTTTCCTGTGGGGTAAGATACCCAATTGAGTGTATATGGTATTCCCACCTCAGGTCAAATCCCATGAGAGCAAGATTCACTCTTTCCCCGTCACCTGCCCCCTCTTCTCTTCCCACAGAACTGCTTTTTCTTGCCACTTTTATGTGAGATGATTTACCCCATTCTATCTCTTCCTTTTTCCCTCACTATATCCCTCTCTCATCACTTAATTTGATTTTTTTTAGATTTTTAATCTAATTTTTTTATTTTAATCTAAAATTTTTTTTAGATATCATCCCTTCATATTCAACTCACCCTGTGCCCTCTGTGTGTGTACACACACATACACACACACACACACACACACACATACACATATATATATATATGCATATTCCCTTCAGCTACCCTAATACTGAGGTCTCATGAATTATACACATCATCTTTCCATGCAGGAATGTAAACAAAACAGTTCAACTTTAGTAAGTCCCTTGTGATTTCTTTTTCTTGTTTACTTTTTCATGCTTCTCTTGATTCTTGTGTTTGAAAGTCAGATTTTCTATTCAGCTCTGGTCTTTTCACTGAGAAAGCTTGAAAGTCCTTTGTTTTATTGAAAATCCATATTTTGCTTTGGAGCATGATACTCAGTTTTCCTGGGTAGGTGATTCTTGGTTTGAATCCTAGCTAGATTGAGCTCTAGAATATTGTATTCCAAGCCCTTTGATCCCTTAATGTTGAAGCTGCTAGATCTTGTGTTATTCTGATTGTGTTTCCACAGTACTCAAATTGTTTCTTTCTGGCTACTTGCAGTATTTTCTCCTTGATCTGGGAGCTCTGGAATTTGGTGACAATATTCCTAGGAGATTTCTTTTTGGGATCTTTTTCAAGAGGCTGTCAGTGCATTCTTTCCATTTCTATTTTACCCTCTGGCTCTAGAATATCAGGGCAGTTCTGCTTGATATTTTCTTGAAAGCTGATGTCTAGGCTCTTTTTTTGATCATGGCTTTCAGGTAGTCCAATAATTTTTAAATTCTCTCTCCTGGATCTATTTTCCAGGTCAGTGGTTTTTCCAATGAGATATTTCACAGTCTTCCACTTTTTCATTCCTTTGGTTCTGTTTTATAATCTCTTGATTTCTCAACAAGTCACTAGCTTCCACTTGCTCCAATCTAGTTTTTAAGCTAGTATTTTCTTCAGTGGTCTTTTGGGCCTCCTTTTCCATTTGGCTAATTCTGCCTTTCAAGGCATTCTTCTCCTCATTGGCTTTTTGGAGCTCTTTTGCCATTTGAGTTAGTCTATTTTTTAAGGTGTTGTTTTCTTCAGTATATTTTTCAGTATTTTTTTGGGTCTCCTTTAGCAAGTCATTGACTTGTTTTTCATGGTTTTCTCACATCCTTCTCATTTCTCTTCCCA
>CM053622.1:21220262-21249941 GCA_028646595.1 Phalanger gymnotis
GTATATTTTTCAGTATTTTTTTGGGTCTCCTTTAGCAAGTCATTGACTTGTTTTTCATGGTTTTCTCACATCCTTCTCATTTCTCTTCCCAATTTTTCCTCTGCTTCTCTAACTTGCTTTTCCAAATCCTTTTTGAGTTCTTCCATGGCCTGAAACCAGTTCATGTTTTTCTTGGAGGCTTTTGTTGTAGGCTCTTTGACTTTGTTGACTTCTTCTGGCTGTATGTTTTGGTCTTTTCTGTCACCAAAGAAAGATTCCAAAGTCTGAGATTGAATCTGAGTCTGTTTTTGCTGCCTGGCCATGTTCCCAGCCAACTTACTTGACCCTTGAGTTTTTCAGCAGGGTACGACTGCTTGTAGAGTAAAGAGTACCTTGTTCCAAGCTTGAAGGGATTTGCTGTTGTTTTCGGAGCTATTTCTATATAGCCACCTCTGCCACACCAGCACTCCTCCTTCCCTAAGAACCTCCAAACCTGACAGGAGTCAGATCTTAAGTAGGCTCTCCTCTCCGCCTCTGATCCACCACTTAATTCCTCCCACCAGGTGGGCCTGGGGCAAGAAGCAACTGCAGCTGTAGTTCTGTAGCTGCACCACCTCTACCAGTGCCCCCACCCCACCCCTAGGGTGGTGGCCGAACTGTGAACTCCTTTCACTCTGTCCCCACAGCTTTTCCAACTAACCTTCTCTGTTGTCTTTGGTGTTTGTGGGTTGAGAAGTCTGGTAACTGCCACAGCTCACTGATTCGGGGCGCTAGGACCAGGCTCCTGGTCTGGTTGACCCTGTCGCTGCCCACGCTGGGTTCCACTCCCCTCCACTCCCAGCTCCATGTGCGATAGACCTCACCCAGAGACCATCAAGGCCGTCCTGGGCTGGAGCCCTGCTTCCCTCTGCTATTTTGTGGGTTCTGCAGTTCTAGAGTTTGTTCAGAGCCATTTTTTATAGATTGTTGAAGGGACTTGGCAGAGAGTTCACGCAAGTTTCTGCTTTCCAGCTGCCATCTTGGCTCGGCCCCCACAAAAAAATATTTTTTCTCTTTGACTTTGTAATGGCTCTGACAGCCTTGCTATTGGATTCACATAATGGATAATCCACAAGCTTTGTGGGTATTATCAGAGCCTCATAGTTTCTAGGTTTTAAATTATCACAAATTGATTTAATTGATTGAATTCATTCATTAAGAATAGCCTCTGTTACTTGGCTCCAAGGCCCTAGCTGAAGAAACCTGGTGGGTATTTGAATGGTCCAGTGTTTTATTACTGCTGTGGTCTAGAGTACTGGACTGCTTGATGCAAGTAAGGAGGATGTTTGAATCTACTGGTCCTCAACAGAAACGAAGCTGTGATCAAGATTTAATGTAGGATTGCTCATGGATAAGGTGAAATCAAACATTCTCAGACCAGAAGACTGCTGGCCATCCTGTTTACTTAACCTTAGATTCTGTAATATAGATATTCATGTGTATTAAAAAAATTTTTTTCCCTTCCTCTTATCAAAGGCAGGTGGAGATCTCAATACTTGGGTAATTCTAACCTCGATCTGGAAAGAGTAATGTTTTTATGACTTGTCTAATGTGAATAGATGTTAGCAAGATCCCTGAAATGTGAATTTGGTTAGGATTCTTTAGTATCCTGGCATGTTTGTTCTTACAAAACTTTATTGTTTTCCCCAATTTAAGTGAGAAGCCAGTATTTTCCTAGAGCAGTGTTTCTCTTCTGTTCATTTTTTGAATGTTGGTAGTAAGAAAAAAAGAGATGAACCTGGCCACATTTGTAGCAGTCAGTCTTCCTGTGGTCTTTTAGCTGTTAGCTAACCAATGGTTTAGAAACAAATGCTGTGATTTTTCTCCTCTGCTAGAAACTTGTTTTCAGTGTTTAACAAGTAATTGATACTTTATGTTTCAGTTTCCTAATCTGAGAAATAAGTCACAGCAGTATTCTTGGGATTCAATCTTAGGAAAGATTAAAAAGCACTTGCAAGTATAAAATGCTACATTGTTACTTTAACAAATATTTTAAAGTAGTTCTATGTGTGAACAGGAGAACCAATAGGCAAGTGGTAGCCAAGCATGTCTCTATCAAAAAACCAAAACAACTAGAACACCTAACCCCAACATATGTGTATTTACCCATTTGGAAATTGTATTGTGCTAATATATACACTATAAATGTCTACAAAACTAGATATTAAAAAGAATGGGTTAAAACATGAGATAATATTTGATCCTAGAATCAATAGGGATCTGCTGAGTATGAGCATGCTGAGCATGCTCACACCTGCGTTACAGGAATCTGATTTGGCAGCTGTGTGGAGGATGCATTAGAATGTGGAAGGATTTGGGGCAGAGAGTTGTTAGGTGGCTATTGCAATATCCCAGGTGAGAGGTGATGAGGATGGTACAAAAGTGGCCATCATGTGAATGGAGATATAGGGACCTCTCCCAGAGGTATGGAGGCCATAGAATTGACAGGACTTGACAACTGAATGTTGGAGGAAGTGGGGAGAGCAGGGAGGCCAGGTTGAGAACCTGAATGATTGGAAGAATGATGGCAGCCTCAGTGGAGACTGGGCATATTGAAAGATGAATGTAATTTTGGGGAAAGATAAGGTACATTAAAGAGATCTGAGATGTCAGAAGCCATCCACACTCCCTGCTCCTGTTCAGCTTGCTCCGACCCAGCAAGGGAAAGGGCATGTGAGCTCTGCTCCAGAGCCTGAAGGCAAGTCAGGGAACAAAATAGAAAAGACCTTTCAGAGCTGCTAAAATAGAGGTCACCACATCCATGTACTTTATTCCAAGAAATCCTCCGGTTCATGCCCCCCCCCCCCCAGCAGTTAACTCATAATTTATATGCAGTTGTAACAAGATTAGTTTCCTAGTTGGCAGCTAGATTATCTTTAATATCTTTGCTGCTCTTAATAGTCTGTGAGTTTTGTTTGTGAGGTAAATCTTTAAATTTAAAAAAACAAATCCAAAAAGTATAGATATATGGAATCGAAATGAGAAGCTGGAGTAAAATTTACTATGTATCAGATGAATCCAAAAAATAAGTACTTGCAATCATGCTGTCAGATAAAGATAATGTAAAAGTGTACATCAATAGATAAGGTGACTGTATTTACTTATAGGAACTATTGCCAATGAATCATATCAAAATTAAGTATTTATATGCCAGATGTCATAGTATATAAATTAGTAAAATCAGTTGACTTGCAAAAAATGTGTAGTTAGAACAGAATAGTAAGAGATTTTATCATTGCTCTTAGGGCTGGAAAAATCTAACAAATACATAAAATGGAAAATGTAGAACTGAACAAACTGGTGAAGATTTTAGAACTGAAGGTTGTATGGTATCTTCTAAAGGGAAATAGGGAGTATGCATATCCAGACATATGGGTACTTTTACAAAAATGTGTCATGTGCTAGCATACAGAGAAATTATAAACATAAAAATAAAAACACATGTTTTACTAGCCTAAACTAATGAAAATAGTAATTAATTTTGGGAGGATGAGCAAAAGGCATAAATATAAATGGAGATAAAACAATATCCTAAATAAGAATAAATCATAGAAAAAGTCAGTAACTATATGAGTGATAATGATGAGAGAATATAGTCATTTCTGAGATACAGTAACAGCTGTTCTCAGAGGAACTATGATGTACTTGAGAATGTTTTCGTTGTTCAGTTTTTTTAATCTTGTCTGAGTCTTTGTGACCCCCTTAGGGATTTTCTTAGCAAAGATATTATAGTAGTTTGTCATTTCCCTTGTCCAGCTCATTTTACAGATGAGGAAACTGAGGCAAACAGGGTGAAGTGACTTGCCCCTCGTAAGTGTCTAAGGCTGGAACCTTTTTAGCTGAGGGCAGTTTTGAACTCAGGAAGATGAGTCCTCTTGACTCCAGGTCTTGCACTCTATCCACTGCGCCACCTAGCTGCCCCATTTAAGAATGTAAACTAGCAAAAGAGAAAAAGAAAAAATTAGTGAACTGAGTGTTAAATTGAGTGTAAAAAACTGAAAATGCCACAAATAATTTTCAGCCCCAGCTTGAAGAAAAGGATAAGTAAATGTTCTGCTAGCAAAGTAACTTGATGTAGTGGACAAGAAGCCCTTCCCAAATCAAGAAGCCTGTACTTGAATCCTGTTGTTTGTCAGCTAAATGACGTAAGGGACTTGATTTCGGCTCTTTGGGCTATAGCTTTTTCGCCTACATTCTACTAAACAATCTCTGAAGTTCTTTGTGGCTCCAACACTCTAAGTCTGTGAGATTTGGGCTTCATTTGATTACATCTCAGTTTCAGTGTCGCTAATAAGGTATATCTTGGACAGCATCTTTTCTGATTCTTTGTTTTCTCATCCTAAGCAGATAATAAATAGCAAATTATAGGCACTGAGAGGAACTTCTTCAGTTAGGTGCGTGAACAGCAAACTGAAGTGATGACAAAAGTAGGGACAGGAAAAAACATTAAAAGGAGACAACTTAAAAAATGGGCACACCATTCTAGTCATTCATTAAGGGGCACCTAGTCCTGTGTGCTGACCTGAGGACATCATTTGAGTTGCTCATGTTAATTGAGCGTAGTCATTATAGGGTCACAGAATTGGAGCAGTAAGAGGCCTTAGAAGTCATGTGGGCCGGTCCTCATACATTACAGAAAAGGAAACTGATCATAAGTGAGACTGGAGCAGGGACTGGAAACCAGATCCTTGGTCTGACTTGCATTTATCACTTGTCTACTATACTGTGCAGCTTCTTCTCAGTCATAAAGGTTAAATGTATATACTTCAGTATACTTCTTTAAGAAGGCAATGAGAGATTTCCTCTAAAGGTTGTGAAAATGTTTCAGAATGTTAGTGCTTTAAAGGGTAATTCCCTCTCTTATCCAGAAAATCCTAGTAGGCCTTAATATTTTGAAGGGAAAATCGATCTCAAAGGGATGAGAACTACACAAGTGGCAGTTATAGAATCTCCGCAATCCTTCTGAGAAAGGGAAACTTTCTGAGGACCAGGTGGAGAACTGCTTGATATACTGGGATTTTACAAACAGTATTGTAGATGAAGGAAGCAAGAACAAGTAACTGAGGAAGAGTACAAATAATAAAATAGTCCTTTAAGAATTTTTTTCTGTGGTTGTAGAATGAACTGAAACTGGTAAAGGTGGAAGGTGATAATCAATGACAATGACAATCTTTTTTCCTTGGGGAGAGGTGGGAGGAAGAAGATCAAATAAGGGCATAGGAAATCTTGGTAGACAAGATGGTGATGATGATGGATAATGAGGAGATGGCTGAACTAGATAGATATAGAAAATATTTATTAAACATTTAATATGTGTGACACATTCCACCCTTGATTTTCTTGGCTTCTTCAATAAATGATGATGACAATGATGATGAGAGACATTTGCATGAAATCAGCTAACAGTATGTCTGTATGGAACACAATTTCATGCAGATTTGTTTGTTTAGGAGTGTTTTGTGATGGCACCTTAGAGTGAGGTCATCGCTACCAGAAATTACTCTAGAATCATCTTTAAGGAGCTTGGCCATAGTGATCAACAAAAGAATCATGCAAGGAAACAATAGAACTTGTGTAAATGTACAGTTGCTGTAGAAATATACATCATGGAGATTATGAAAATTTACTGCCTACTAAATATGTAGCAAGACACAGAAGACCTTTGTCTTTCGTTGACTAACAGATTCCCCTACTTATCTCAAAATATCCTAGAGAACTTAACCAATGTAAGACTATTGTCAGAGAGCAAACATTTGCTCACAGTCATTTGAATATCATCAATCCCTAAAAAATGTCACTGTACCAAACATTAATTTCTAACCTATGTGGAACGAAAAGCTTGCAGAATATAGAGACATAACCCAGAAGATGCAAATAATGTGGGAAGAAATGAGAGGTAGGTCAATTCTTAGTGTCCAGTTTGCTCCTGCAGTTGTTCTGAGGACGCTTTCAGGGAGCCTGAAGCGCAGAAGTTTATATCTTCATATTTTTATTCTACTACAAAAAAAGCCATTTTATCCACCCTATTTAACATCCACAGAACATTAAACATAAAAGAATAACAGAATAGTGTCTTATCTCAGGACAACTTCCATCTGAACTCCACTGAAAAGGATGAGAAGAATGAGATAATGATGAATATTAACAACAGCATATTACTGTAAGTAGCAACTTGACCCAGGACAGTTTCTTTCTGTACTCTGTCAAAAAGAGATGAGAGCCTATTTTGTAAGAAGAAAAGAACAAGATGAATAACAATGATACAAAGAATTGTAATGGGTAGTTGAAATTTCAGTTTAATTTTGTTCTATGTTCTGCTCTTTATTTTGTTTGAAACCATATTTTGATCTACTTTTCAGAAGTGATTGTTTTGAAATTAAACTTATGGTGACATTGGGAATGCTTTGTGTATTCATGCTACCTTTATTACATTGCCAATATCAGATTCTGTTTGCCAGTCATGCAAAGAAATTTAGTCTCAGCATATATTCTATGTGCTCCAAAGAGGGGAAAGAAAAGTCATCTGGTGGAGGGGAGTAGTTTGAATATTTTGGTTGCCTTTAATATAAATAACTCAATACATTTTAATATAGCAAATTCTTACTATTTAATTCTGTATTACTGATCTGGTGGAAGGGATATTTGGTAAGCAAATGCAATCTGATTTCAAGGAAGACATTTTCGTATTTAAAATGAATGGGGGGAAATGATAGGGTGTATTCCTTGATGATCTTCACAAAACGAAAAATGAAGTCTCATTCTTTGGATTTGCCTATGCATGGCAACACAAATGGAGAAGCATTGTGACTTCTGGGTTTGGAGATCCAGGTTCAAATGCAGGCTCAGCAATTTGTGTTGCCTTAGTCAAATCACTCAGCTTCCCTGGTTCAGTTTTCTTATCTGTAAAATGAGTTTTGTGGACTCCAATATTCTTTACAACTGTGTGTAGAACCAAAGTGTCCAGGATCTGGGAATTACTTCTCCCTTTTAGACCATAGCTAGCATTTTGGATTCAGCTTTAGATTCAGTATTTTAGGATGAAAATTGTTAAGTTGGAGAGCATCAGTCATTCCAACAAACATTTATTATCAAGTGCCTTCTTTGTGCCAGATTCTCCTATAGTGCCTTGTGGAAAGTGGGAAAAAGACAAAAACAAAACAAAAATCCAGAGGATACAGACTAGGCCCATGAAAAGTTTCCAGTTCATCCCATGTGAGGATCTGGGCTGTCAGCCTGAAGAAAAAAACACTTAAGGGGACATGATAGCAGTCTTCAGAAATCTCCAGGGCTGTCATAAGGAGGAAGGATAAGATTTGTTCTGCTTGGCCCCAGAGGATAGAGCTAGGAGCAGTGGACAGAAGCTGAATTTAGGCTTAATATTAGCAAAAACTTGCCAGAACCTTAGAAACCTTAAGATTAGTGGGAAAAGTATATTGTATTTAAAATGAGTAATCTTGTAGAAGATACCCCAGGTATTGGCAAAAGGTCGTTATTATGCAACTTATCCAAAAGAAAATAGAATTTTTTTTAACCATAGGTGAAATCTTTTGTAGCAAAAATTATAATATTTTATGATTTCAATTTTTACATTTTTTTTAGTTTGGAAGTCTGCTGAAAAAAGAAATCCATTCTACCTTTTAAAAGGAAATGATCATTGCTGTATCATTTAATGTCTATTATATGCAAATGTAGTCAGAGTGTAACATTATTTAGTAACTTTAGGACCTTTTTATTTTAAGGCTTTTTTGTTGTTGTGTTGGATGTTGGTATGAGTTTTGAATATGTTGGTTGATACCTTCCATTTAAAATAAGTGTGACTATCACTTGATCTAAATTTGACTTTCATTTGAAGTATGCAGTATATAACCTTTGCAGCTCATAATAAAACCCCAATTTGCTCTTTAATATTCTTCAGAAGCACTTAAATTCCTCTTAAGCAAAGGAAAGTTATAATCATAGATCATGCATTTACTACATCAACTCAGGTGGCCTTCTGCCATCTTTTAATGTAAAGCTCCTTGCTCTCAGCCTTTGGTAGAGTAGCACAAAAACAAATGATCGTGACCTGTACACTTGAAGGATCACAGCTTTAGAGCTGGAAGTCACCAATTCAAAATCTAAACCCAAATCATGTAGTCCAATCCCATTCATGAGGAAACTGAGAGGGGGCTGGGGAAGGGTACTCAGTGGCTTACCCAAAGTCGTATAGAGTAGAAAGTGTGTGAGTCAGGATCTTTTGACCCCATAGGGGGCAGTTTGTAGAGTATACTTTTTTGTATATGTGACTGTGTGATATAGGGGGCAGCTAAGTGGCACGGTGAGTAGAGCACAGGCCCTGGAGTCAGGAGGACCTGAGTTCAAATTAGGCCTCAGATACTTGACATACTTACAAGCTGTGTGACCTTGGGCAAGTCACTTAACCTCAATTGCCCTGCCTCCCCCCAAAAAAAATAAAGATTAAAAAATGTAATATAGGAGTTATTAAGGGGTTTCAACTGGATGATATCTAAGATTCCTTCTAGCATAATGCCTCTTATGTTTATTAGCATTATCTCATACAGAAAAATCTTTTTTAAACCAACTTTTTATTTTTGTACTTGATTTTCATGGTGAAGCCTGTTTTGTCAGATTTGGGCTATTCTTCTCCATCTAGAGAAATTTTGAAAAATTCTTACTATCCACTAAATACTTGGGACCCAGAGACAAAAATAAAGCAGTCTCTGCCCTGAAATACTTACATTGTATTTGCTACTAAAGCAAGAAAGCATATTAATATAATAAAGAAGTATCTTTGACTTGGCACAGTGAGACATTCCTATAATCTCTGCTGTTGGAGAAGCTAGCGGAGTATTTGAGCTTGGAAGTTCTGGGCTCCAGTTGGGTTCAAACTTATACAGTGTCTGCACTAAGTTCAACACCAATATGGGAAGCCACTGGTTTGGGAAGGGCATACTGTCTAAGGTGGAGCAAATTAGTTCAGGTGAGAAATAAGGCAGGCTAAAGCAGTGGGCTTGGGCCTGTGAAATCACTGCCACAGTTCCTATCCCTGTCTCCTTATATTCCTTTATATTCCATTATAAAACAGACATGCAAAAAAGAAATTTAAAAAAATAATGAATGATAGATGAAAAAAGTAATTTTGAATATTATTAATGGCACTAAAACTTGATGACTAAAATAATACTTTTAATAACAACAATGACTATGCTACATTGTTTTTTAGACTCTTGGATAACAGTGTTACCATATAGAGACTGGAAGATTTAATTTTAAGTTCAGTTTATGTTGATTCTTAGTTTGAATGATGTTCCCACCTGAAAAAGATTCTTCCCAAAGACACAGAGTGCGTCACTAGCTATGCTGCTTGTTTTCAATTCCATCTCCGAGGGAGAGTTTTTTGTTGAAATTTTACTAGTAAATTCCATGTTTCATGTTGTCAATAAATAGTTCTTGTCAACTTATTGGAAAGTGTTACATTTTCATATGTTTAATAAATGAGCTTAAAGTTCACAGACTCTTAAACTGTGGGTCATGACCCCACATAGGGTTTTGACTCAGAGTTTAAGAAGTGCTGCAGGGGTCGAGTGGAAAAAGTTTAAGAAGCCCTAGTTTAGATGATGCTTAAAGAGGCTAAAAAAATCTGTTTCAAATGACACACATATAGTGCTTTAAAAAATTTCTTGCTAATGGCTTCATGATAATATCTCAAGATACTTAAGGGGTAAGGATTATCTTTAATGATAACGTAAATCCTTATTTCAAATAATCCTTAAAAATCTACTTTTGGGTATAATTCCTGGTCAGATCTCATCAGATCTGGGGTTCTTAACTTTTTTATGTCTTGGACATCTTTGGCAGTTTGGTAAAGACTATGAACTACTCAGAATTTTTTTAAGTGCATAGAATAAAATGTGTAGGTTTAAAAAGGAAACCAGTTGATAATAATAACAGTAATAGACAACGTTGATTATAGCACTTTAATGTTTGCAAAGCTGTTTACAAATGATCTTCACAACAACCCTGGGGAAAACTGAAGCATGGAATTAAGTGACTTCTCTGTGGTCACATGGTTAATAAGTATCTGAACTATATTGAAATAAGCTAATCAAAAGAAGATTTAAAAAAAAAACCTCTCACCACTAACAAATGTGCAAATCCTGAGTTAGAACCTTTTGGATTAGATCATTATTATTTTGACTTGGTGGTATAATTGATGAAAGTTCTTTTTTGGAATAGGCAAAATGTCATCTTTGCTATTTACTTACCATCTTCTTGGTGTTGCATGATAGGTATTTTCTTTTTAATCTGCACTTTCTTTGCAGGAGTCTTTTTAAGCCACTTGTCCATCCTGTGAGGGTTAGTTTAGTTAAAACTAGATTATAGAATATACTTAACTGGGTACATATTAACTGCATTTATTGTCATTCCTTGAAAGCATGCCAGTAAATGAGGGGGTGTTAATGTCAGCCTTTTCACAGTGTGGAACTTTCACCTTTCTCTCTGGATACCTTGCCAGTGTTAATCCATGTATCAGATTCTCATCTGGATTTTTAGATGAAAAAATGAAGTTCTAATATTTTCTTCATGCATCTCAATGGATCATCTTTGTGAATGCACCCCACTACTTTGGAAACATATCTAGAATGTCTAACATTCCTTTTGTGACCCTCAATTATTGGAATTCTTCATAATATATCCTGAGTTAAGTAGATTGCCTGGGATATGGGGCTGACATGATATGGATTGAAGAAAAGTTTTGTTAGTAGCCACTGAAGCCTCACTTTTAGATGATTTAACATATAATGATAAATTTGTGGAGTTTAGTGTTTTATTGTTGCAGGTCATCATTTGAAAGGAAAATTGGCTGAACATTTTCCCTTAATGTTGACACGTCTGTTGGCATGTCCTGAGCCAAGGTGATGATAAAATAATGTACAATCTCTTGTCCTTCCAGAAGAAAGAAGTTCTGACCAACTTGAAAATTGTTCTTGGGAGGAAAAAAAATTCCTAACCTTTACTTTGAATTTTCCATGGCCGTATTCTTGGTGTGTGTGTGTGTGTGTGTGTGTGTGTAATCTTTTATTGTTACATCCTCTCCATTTCCTATTGTCATCCTAATTCTGTCATCCCAAGAGAGAACATTTTTTATGACTTATAAATCTACTTCACGACCAGGTAAATTTCTCCAAGCCCCGAGATTGGAAGCAGTATGTGAGTATATAGAGAAATCATCTTTGTAAGTCAGTGTATTTGGGCCAGTTTGAGCAATCAGTTCACAGAACAGATTGTTTTCTAGGGCAAAATCTGCATATTTCAGTTGCATATGACATAGGTTCTGTGGCGCAGTGGCTAGAGCGCTGGGCCTGGATTCAAGAACACTTGAGTTTAGATGTGACCTCAGACACTTAGTAGCTCTGTGACCCTGGACAACTCACTCAACTCTGTTTGCTTCAGTTTTCTTATCTGTAAAATGAGCTGGAGAAATACATAGTTTAGACTGCTTTTAAATTTTTACTGATGGATCATGTGGGATCAACCATCAAGATTTACTTTAAAAAAAATCAGGCGCACAGGTGTTATTTGTTCAGATAGTGTTTGTTAAGTAGTAATATAACCTAGGAAGATCACCTTTTAAAAAACCAGTCTTTTAGCATCTAGTCAGAGATTGGGCTTTCCCTAGGAAAATGTAGGAAAACCAAGGAGAGTGGGGTTTGTAACCACCACCCAAATTCATGGTTCAAGGATGGAGCTTAGTGCTAGAGCAAGAGACAGTGATGAGATTTTGCACATATATATATATATATACACACACACACACACACACACACACACACACACACACAAGCAGATACCACTTTTTTTGCCCTGGCCCTTCAGAAGAACTTCTGGCCAGTAATCTTTTCTGTTCTGACTCCTGATCTGTACCACCAACAACTTTAGGTCACTGTTGTTGGGTTTTGGCAGCTGCCCTTATGATGATGGCAGTCAAACGATGGTTGAGCTAGACAGATCCTAGAGAGGTGTTGTGACTGCAGTGGTGACCTAAATAAAGAAAGGACCAAGACAGTGGGGATTCAAGTAGGACCAACTACCAGAGATTGATGGAATGAGATTGCACTAAATTAGTATCTTATGACAATTTCAGAGAAAGTTGAGAGTAAGATTTCTTCCCCTCCTGCATTTTCCCTTGTGTTATCCCTCTTCTCCTGTTTTGGGGGCAAGAAGCACAATTTTCCTTTTCATCTTCCCATGACCTTTAGATGCTAGGATAGTTTGGAGCTTCACCCCAGCCCCTAGGGGGAATGAATGATGTTGGTTCGAAAAATCAGTGAGAAAACATTTGGCTGGGCCCTCCAGGGAGTAGTAGTAATAAGTAATAAGTTAATAAGTAACATATTAATTTCCTTGAAGGGGTAGGTAGAGACTTAAGCATTTAATAAGTGCCCACTACGTGCCAGGCACTATTATTTGTTTTTACAAATATTATCTCATTTGTTCCTCGCAACAACACTGAGAGATAGGTGCTGTCATTGTGGCAAACAGCAGTTAAGTAAGTTGCCCTGGGTTGCATAGCTAGTAGGTCTCTTAGGCTCGATTTGTACTCAGATCTTGCTGACTCCATGCCTAGCATTCTATCCACTATGCCACATAGCTACCCGATCTGTGGCAGTAATGTAGATTGCTTGTATAATAATAAAGAATCATGAATGAGAAGGGACAAGCTTAAAAATTGGGGTCTTTGGGATCTCAAGCACAGACATGAGATTTCCTTTTTTCTACAGCCTATTTCTAGATATATTACATCCCAGGCTGGCATGTGACCACCACAAGCTGCATAGACTTGGCAGTGGGAGCAGTAGTTTAGGAATGTGTAGGCTGAGTACCTTCTGGTGATCAGTGGAGGTGCTCTGGCCTTTGGGACAGCCAATGTGGGTGGTGAAGACTAACTGAAACCATTTGGCTGGATGCCTGAGCCTAACCCTACCTGGTGGCCAGAGTGCTTTCTCTTACTTGCTAATGAAGTGACTGCTAAATTCTCTGTAGTTAGAGAAATTGGAGTAATCTTATTAAGTGTGGGCAGGGCCCACCTAGGTATCAGTGACCCACAGACTGTCACATGAGTACTGTATTCAAATCTGTTCTTTTTATTCAGGTTATTTATTTATTCATTTTATTTTGAACTTCAGAAATAAAACAAGCATTTCTATAACGCATTGGAATAGAAAAACAGAGGATTACTCCTTAAATTGTAGATCCATTATGTACAAATTGCTGTTCCTTTCACAAATATACACCAAAGTTATCCATGTGACTGTCTTTTTCGCTCCTACCGCCCCCCCCCCCCACCTTTGAGATGGCTGCCTTTAGACACAAATCTGTATGTGTGTGTATATATGTGCATATATACATATATACACATATGTACATATACACGTATTGTGTGTGTGTGTAATTTGGGCATTTTAACAGAATGACTTGGTTGTTCAAAGATGTTATTAAAACAGTATTGCTGTTAGTGTATACAATGTTTTCTTGGTTCTGCTCACTTCACCCTTCTTTATTTCATGGAGGTCTCTCCATGCTTTTTTAAAATACTGAGCTCATCATTTCTTACAGCAGAGTAATATTCCATCATGAACATATACCACAATTTGTTTAGCCATTCACTGATTGATCGGCATCCCCACAATTTCCAGTTCTTTGCCACCACAAAGAGAAGTGCTATAAATATTTTAGAACATGTAGGTTTTCCTTGTCATCTTGGAAAAGTGGTATTGCTGGGTCACAAGGCATAATAATAACTCTTTGGGCATAATTCCAAATCTTTCTCCAAAATAAATGTTTTTTTGGAAGGCTTTCTTCCTTTCCTTTCCCCAAATCAAGAATAATGGCTGTGATCCATAAATACTTAGATACTTACCTTGGTAATCAAATAGAGAATTAAGAGGGAGAACTTTCAGAACCCAGCCCGCCTATGTGAATGCAGGTGTGTGCCTGTCATCACACCCAGACACAGACACAGACATACACACCTTTTGTCTCTTTTGGGAAGATCATAGTTTTTCTTATTGGAGGTTTCCAAGCAAAGGCTATTTTGTTTTTATTGGTTCAGGTATATAGGAGAATTAAAGATAGACTTTATATCCTTCCATTTACTTTCCATTTCTTTACTATTTAATCTAGGAATACATTTTTTATCTTATAGATAAATATTTAAAATTAGAGAAGGCTTCTTTACCTTCTTCTGGGGCTAGGGTCTGCAGGGCTCTCATGATGTCATCACAGATTATCTGTGAATATCTTTGGGTAAGAAAGACACAGCAATGAAAAACACATTTGGAAAATTCTTATATGGCCCTAAAAATAACTAATAGAAGGAAGTATATTTTAGAAGAATTTTCATACATTCTGAAATAATTTATTATATTTTGCTCATTTGTATCTTTGCATTTATTGGCATATATACTCTCTCCCTTAGTGCTGATTGCAACCCATCTATTGCAATAGCTTTTTAGATAGTCTCTTTGCCTCAAGTCACTCCTCACTCATGCGCATCCTACACTCTGTGGTCAAGTTGATCTTCTTAAAGCATAGGTCTGACCATGTCACCCCCCTATTCAGTAAAGCCTAGTGACTTGTTTCTCCAGGATCAAAAGCCTATTTGTCTTTTAAAGCCTTTAAACGTGGGCCTTTTAGCCAGTCCTCTCACAAGACACTCCATCTGCTGACTCTGCATTTTTTCTGCCTTTCCTCTATGCCTGGAATTCTCTCCTTCATCTCCCCCCCTGGATTTCCTTGGCTTCTTTCAGGGACCACCAAAGCCCCAATTCCTACAGAAAGCCTTTCCCAGTCCCTCTCAATACCATTTCTTTTTCCTCTGAGATTGCGTCAATTTACTTGGTGTGTGTGTCGTTTGTATGTGGTCAACTGTGAGCTCCTTGAGAGCAGGGACTATCTTTTGCCTTCTCTATTCCCCCAGCACTTAGCAAAGTGCCTGACACATAGATGGTGCTTAATAAAAGCTTGTCGATTTGATTTGGCTTGACCATTTTTACCTTCTCACTCATGCAATTCCTGACCCTACAACATGGCAAAACCAGGGGGAATGTATCTAGGAATTACAAGAGGAAAACTTAAGACTTAGAAAAACTAATCAGTGCCATTTAAAAATGGAGTGAATTGCTTTGGGAGCTAGTGATTTCCTCTTTGTTAGCGGTCTTTAAGCAAAAGCTGAATAAATACTTTGTGGTTATAGCTAGGCTTCAGATGTGTACTAGCTATGTGACCCTGGACAAGTCACTTAGTCTCAGTTTGCCTCAGTTTCTTCATCTGTAAAATGGGGATAACAATAGCATCTACCTCTCAGGGTTATGAGGATAAAATGAGTTAATATTTGTATAAACCTTAGAGCACTACATAAATGCTCTCTCCTGTATACCAGACCTTTGTACCCATAGTTGGACTTCCAATTCTCCTTTGTATCTTCTGCAATTTTAATTCTTCTGTCTTCACAGTCCTGTCAATTTCATGATTCTTAGCCATCCAGAACCACTAGATGAATATTGGTGTTAAGCAGATAGACTTTAGTGGAAGAGAGGCAGTAACTAGGGATCACTGATAGCGCTGCACAGCTTGTGATGCTTGGTATCATTATCCAAGGAAACAAAACAGAGATGCTGAAATGGCTGTAAAATGGTGCATTGGACACGAGTCGTTTAATAGCAGTCATTTCGTTTCATACCAGAAGAGGAGTCACCGTAGTACCTCACTGAGCTGGTTTTGTGTGTGCAAGCATTCCCTCCACTGACAGATTGGAGGGAGTCCTGCAACTCCTGACTCCATGGCTTCTGAGAGTTGCCAGGGCTGGGAAATGCCATGTGTGATGTGACAGCCCATCTGGTGCTGGGATTGTTCACACAGAGCTGTGGCTATTCTTTGGACCACAATGGAGTCCATCAGGAGGCTTGTATTCCAAGCTATTCATGGTTGGTAGAACCTATCAGAATATGCCCCTCCACCAAGGTAAAGAGTCTGAGAAACGTGATTGGAACTGAATTAGAGGTGCATCTGGTAAACCAGTTTACAAAAAAATTGATAGTGAATTTATAGTCAATAGATGAGTTTTTATTTTATCATATAAATCCTACTACATTTATTTTATCTGGAGTTTGTTTACTTGTTACTTCCTCTCAATGGACTGTTGCTTCCTTTAGTACAGGCGCTGTTTAATTTGTGACAATATTTACATCTATAGCATCTAGCACAGTGCCTGGCATGGTATGCTGTGCTTAATAAATGAAAGTTGAATTGAATTGAATTGATGTTTTTAGCTTCAGTCATTTGATTATCACATATTGTGTGAGAAGGGGAGATACCTATTTAGTAGCATCAGTATTTCTCTTTTTGCCTTTACAAAATATCTTATTGATGTCTTTTAAAAAATCATTTCCTTTTCTGGCTATCCTTTTCTCCTCTCTCCCCTTCCCCCATTCCCACATAAAGCCTTCCCTTATGACAAGGAAGACTAAGCAAAGCCTACTGATAAAACGACTATGTATGGCAGGACAAGTCATCTCATATGCATCATCTTGCATTTTTATATGGAGATGAGAGAATTATGTTTTAATCTTCTGTTCTATAGAACAATACTGAGCATTATAGTTGTAATTCAGTTGCTTTTTAGTTTTCATGTACATTTTTAATTCTTGTGAAACTTCCCATGTTTTTCTAAATTCTTCACGTTCATCATCTCTTACAGCACAATAATATATTCCATTTTATTCATATACGATGATTTTAGAACCATTTTTCCATTTGTTTCTAGCCTTGCTACTACACAAATTGTTGCCCCAAGTTTTTCAGTTTATATTGGTGGTGTTCTTTCTATTTTTCACCACCCTGGTGTTGTTGGGTCAAAAAGTGTGAAAACTTATACTCATACTTTGACTTTTCTGCCGTAATTCTAAACTATTTTCCAGAAAAGATTCAGTAGTATCATTGATTGACTACTAGTGTATTATGTCTTCCCATAGGTCCTTTGGTGTTAGCTATTTTTGTCTTTTATTTTATTTTTTTGCCCATTTATCAGCTAGGGTTTTGTGCAGTGGGCCCTTGGAATCTGAAAGACCTGAGTTCAAATTTCACTTCAGACACTTACTAGCTGTGTGATCCTGGGCAAATTACTTATTTTCTGTTTGCCTCAGTTTCCTCAATTTTAAAATGGGGATAAAAGCAGTACCCATCTCTCAGGGTTGTGATGAGGATCAAGTTTGATAATATACATCAAGAAGCTTTGTATGTGCCTAGCACATAGTAAATGCTTAATAAATACTTATTTCTTTCTCATTTTTGTACCCTTTCTCTTTTGGGTGTTAGGGGAAATCCTAGCATTTTTTAAATTTTATTTAGCTTGTTAGTGATTTTTGAGCTTTTTTTATAGAACTGTTAATAGTTCGCATTTCTTCTTTTGAAAACTGCTGATATCCTCTGACTACCTATTAAATCTCAGTTTTCTTTGGGGAACCATGGGAGGTTCGAGGATGGATGAAAAAAAGTTTAGATAAACCACTGTGGTGAGTGGAATGCCAAATTGATTAGAGAGGTATAAAAGGATTGCCTTACTGCCACAAGGGCCTCGTTAAATTTATGTCATATAAACATGTAACATACACAGTCATCCTGGTCCCATGATTTTCTCTAGCTTTGTTCAGCAGTATGTGAATAAAAATGAAGACAGTGGGTAAGGCTGGACCTCATCAGGGCAAGATCTCAGGAGGATGAGGAGGCAAGGGACTGCAGAGAAAAGAGCAGTATAGAGTTCAAGTTTGCTTATTATTAAATGAGGGAAAATGAGGGAAAATGATTTTGTTCTGCCTGCCACATGACTATAATTGCTCTAATGTTGAACTTTAAGTGATTTTCAGTAGTTAAGCATTTAGTTCTTTTATTAGCTCATTGACTTCTGTTCCTTTGTTAGCCAGAGCTACAGGTCTCCTCAGCCAGCCAACTGAAGCCCCTCATGCTAAGGTTAAGCGCTTCTTTCCAACTCTTTGGCTTCTGAGTCAACAATGCTACTTCACTGTTTGACTTGAAGTCAGTGCAATCCTCACCAATTCTGTCATGGCCCTGATCGCTTTCTGGGCCCATGTAAATCACACTGGTAACCTCATTTAGCAAGTAGAGACGGGTAATCTACATTGCGCTTGTTCATTTTTTTGAACATTTCACTTGTTCACTTTGTAGAAAATTGTACATCATGCTCGGCTTCCTATAGGAATCAGAATCGTTGCGTATTGTGTATTCATATTTTTAAGAATGCCTAATGCATCTAGAGCACTGAACTGCATGTAGGATAAGGTATCGAGTTTATGAAAACAAACTGCAATACACAATGTTATGTGATAAATATATTCGAATGTTATAAAACAAAGTGCTCTGATAGGGAAAATCATTAGAGATGCATCGCAGATTAATGCATCATAGAAGAGAGATTTGAATTTGACTGTGAAGAGTAAGGTGTACTTAAATAGGTGAGGAGTGGGGTACACCATGAGCAAAGTCACGGAGGTTGGAGAGGTAGAGCTCTTCCTAGTCCAGTGTCTTTTCCCAATAGGATTTGCAGGAAGTCATTTTGTTTTAACTTTACATAGATCCTACTACATGACACTAGTGAGGAACACTTTTGGCAGACTTCTTGATGTTTCACGCTTTGCTTGATATTACTACTCCAATGATTGGTGTGCAATTATTTACATATTCATGTCAGTTATATAATAGGTACTTCTGACCTACAGTGAGAGTTGTCGCCTGAGAACACTCGAGGCTGGATTTTGTTGTCCCAAGTCAAAGGTCAACAAGTCTCATGTAGTTAACAGCTAATACAGCACGTTGGAAAATGCTAATTTAAAATAAATCAGTCTCCAGGAATAATACCACTACTACCTTAGTGAAGTTCTTTTTAGGGTTGGTAAACTGTTTTATAGTAATTTTAGTTTCATCTTTACAGTATTTATCCTATTTGGATGATAATCAGACGATTGAGTCCAAGAAAAGGAAACTATGGGGTGTCCCTAAAGTCTGGACACGTGGGCAAAAACGCGTGTTTTCAAGAAATGAAATGAATGAAATTTTCAGCATTTTACTTAATTGGAATATTAACAGACATTAACCCCTTAACTTCTTTTTCTGGGGTATGCTAAAGGAGAAATTGTCTTCAATGAAAATCACAGACATTAACACACTTGATGGAACCCATAAAGAGTGAATGTGCTAAAGTTGACGGCAGAGTGGAGTTATTGCATCGAGTTCATGTGAATCTTGTAAAGCGCATCAACCTTTGTATCACAAATGATGGAAATCATATTGAAGGTGTTATTTGTTAATATTCCAGTTAAATAAATTAAATACAATGTTGTTGAAAATTTCATTTCATTTCTTGAAAATGTGCCTTTTTGCCCACATGTCCAAACTTTAGGAGCGCCCTGTAGCATTTGGTGAGAGAGCAATGGAATAACCAGAGCTGCTTCTGAAATTATGAATGTTAGCTTAGCTTGAACAGTTTCCATTTGCTAATTTTATGGATTTGGATATTCATTATTGATAGCTTAATGGAATATACTGATTTCATTAGAATGTGACCACCCCCTCTTTCAGTAATTTCAATGTAAAATAAATCTTTCCTTACAGGTGATGACCCCTTATCCCTAAAAGATTGAAATAGGGCCTTTTTTCTTTTCATATCTCTGAAAGGGATAGACAAAAAAATTCAGTTTGAAAACCCTTAAGCCAATAGAACTACAAATGAAAAAGTAAAAGGAATTCTTCTTCTCAGCTGATACCAGCTGCTATATAATAGATTATAATGAATTTCTAGGCAGTCATATAATTCACTTCACACTATACCTTTAAAAGTATTCTTCAAGAATGACTTTTTGCATCTTGCTGACAAATTTTCATGATTATTAATTTAGTCTTTTTTTGTTGTTTGTTTTTGTTTGAGACCCATGATTTCATTGCTACAGCAAACTCTTTCTCCCAGGTTAGATGGGCCTCTCTTCTACAGTTTCCAGTAATGAGTTTTCTGTGTCCCCGAAACGTTAAGCTGTATGTACCAGAGGTGAAATCTGCCCTTGTGTCCGCCTTCATTTCAGTGTCAATATTCTTATTTCATTTTCATAGGTGAGGATACTACGGCTTAAATAGCTTGGGTTTTTTTGTCCAGGGTCACACAGGGTCTTGGAGCTGACCCTCTTTAGCATAGCCAGGAATCCTAACTAGAAGGAGCAGAGACACAGATTTAGGTTTTGTGGAAGGAAAAACAACTAAAGCTGTTCATAAGTAGAAAGGTTGATATTGGAAGACAATAGAAAACACATTCACTACAGTGAAATGAAATGAAATTGAAAGCAGTGATCAAATATTTTGGGTTAAAAATGACTGGGTGAGATACTTCCTTTCATCATTTTCCTGAACAATATTCATTGCCAGGAAACAAGATTTAACAATTTATTTTTTATTATCATGGCTGTCTACTCTGCTCTACACTCTCCTAGAAAGTGTAACAGTTTAGCCCTTGGTCAATGGCCGTAGAAGGAGTTGCTTCGTTCTGTGACTTTACACCAACTTTTTTTCAGTTCTTTCTTTGCTTAAAGGGTCTTTAAGCAGTCTAGGTGATTATTTGTGTATGTTGTAGACCAGCGGTCCAGACTTTGGCAGTCTGATGAAGCCTGTAGGCTGCTTCTCAGAAAAAATGTTTTTGAATGTCTAAAAATGGATAGGAAACCAATGATATGGAAATTACGGAGGAAACTAATTATATTGAAATACAGTTATTAAAGTATTAAAAAAACCCGAACAAACATACGAGTCTCAAGTTAAGAACCCTGGTGGGACTTTTGGGTTAGGAATGACTTAATGATGGCCTTTGAGAAGCAGTTCCCTTCACCTACCACTGGGATTCTCTTGACTTCAGGTTCTGCACGCTTTGTGCTATGCCATGAATTTCCTGTCAGTATGTTTGATAGTTTTTTTTTAAACCCTTCTGATAAATAATTCAGTGCTCTTTTCTGCAACCATTTCCTCTCTACAAATACTCACTTGCTTGTATGCTTCTTGCACTTCAGAATAGCCTTGCAATTCTTCAGTATCCTCAAAATTTCTATAATTTTGTAGCTCTAAGGTAACACCAGGAACCCCCCATAATTCCCATATTATACTTGAGTTTTCCTTGACAAGGTAATACCCCAGTAATCTAAAATTATTTTACACTTTTTGTTCATCAGTGACCTGATGTGCGCATTCTTTTTTCCCCCCTTAGATCAGTGCACCAGTTGCTAAAATTCATTGATTTGTAATCGAGTAGCCATAACCTGAAATGGATTTTTTACCCACAGGGTAGTTCTTCGGCTGTATTTCAGATACACCGTGCATTTGAGACATTTAAAATTAATGCTGTGCAGAGCCAGTAATTCTACTTCCTTGATGCTTCTTGTGCATTTTGTAATCAGTAGACACCTTTTAAGAAATGTAAATCATGGTGGGCAAGCTGCACAGGTCCCCAGTTCCCTAATATAAATCTACAGGCCTTTTTGTAAATGTCAATCTATTGACTGAAGTTGTAGCAGAAAACTGGTGTCCTCTCTTTTGGCAAATGCAACTGACAGTAAGCTGTCCTGCCTGATGTCTTTCACTGAGCCTCTGTCCGCTTGAAGCTTCTGTTTTTAAATTCAGCGATTCATGTCACTCAGTTAGCAGAGCCTTTGATGGTGCCTTATCTTCCATTTTGGATCAATAGAAGTTAATGCTTCTCAATTTTTTTATCCCTTTTTATTTCTAACACAGTTTTTCTTCCTCCCAGGAAACCTTCAGTTTTGGTGGTGGTATAGAAGTTAAACTCTCAGTGGGGCTGGAATGGTGAAAGGGAAACTACAAAAGAATGAAACTTGTACTACTGATTTTTTTCTACAAGTTCTATTTTTTGTATTTGTGGTTATGTTGTTTTATAATGCTCTAGTGTGTTTTACGCTGAAGATACTAGTATTGGCTAATATAGATATCACAAGGGAAAATGAACATATGTGGTAGAGTGCCAGATGTACCAATCTATATGTGTTTTCTTCTGGCTAGTGCCTGAGAAGTAGTAAAAACCAAAGACTTGCTTTTTAAATTAAATTTATTATTAAAAAATTAAAACTGAACGTCAGTTCAACCAACTTAACTCGTTTATAACTCTACATTT
Source organism: Phalanger gymnotis (assembly GCA_028646595.1). Lineage (NCBI taxonomy): Eukaryota > Metazoa > Chordata > Mammalia > Diprotodontia > Phalangeridae > Phalanger > Phalanger gymnotis. Next base: position 21,242,518 of record CM053622.1, read on the forward strand.
TAATCCATCAATTTCATTTTATGAAATTTTACAACAATTCTTTAGTCACTCTTACCTAACATTAGGATTGTTTAGTTGCATTGATTTTCATTTACTTTTCCTCATATAATGTTGTAATTAATATGTACTCTATTATTATGGTTCTTTTTTCGTGTTGAATTATTTGATTATCACATTCATTATTATTACTATTTATTACTATTATTATTACAATTATTATTACATTTGATAAAACATTATTTTTGTATATTTTTATTTTTCATACTTCTCTCACTTGAATTATTATATTCTGTTATCTTAATATTCCACAATTTTGAGGACAGTTTTTGCAATTAGATATATAAAAATCTTTATGAAAATTACATACTATGAAAATGTTTGACTAGGCAGTCTTTTGTTTTTATTAACACTTTCAGAGCATACTCCCATCTTTGGGATTTTGTGGTCAAAAGGTATGATTATTTTTACTTGGTCCTTGCCAGATTGCTCTCCAAAAAGATGCACAAGTTGGCAGTTTCATTTACAATGATCATAACTATTATCCTATAATGCAGCCAGAATGCACTTTCATTGATTTTTACTATTTTTGGTAGTCTGATGAGTGAAAGGTAGTATTTCAAAGTTGTTATAATTTAAATCTCTTTATGTGTGATTTTCAGGTGATTTTAAAGAGTTTTTGTTTCCCCTTTGAAAATTGTCTTTTCATACTCTTAGCATTATGAGCTAGGAATCATCACTGCCATTTTGATTCATTCATTCATTCATTGATTCACTTTTATTATTTTTGTTTTTAGTTTACAACATTCAGTTCCACAGGTTTTTGGGTTCCAAAAATTTCTCTCCCTCTCTCCCCTCCCTGCCCCCTCCCAAGACGGCATGTAATCCAGTGTTCATCACTGGATAAAAAACAATTCCTTACATACTTTTGAACACTAGTTTCTTTCTTTTTTTTCTCTCTCTCTCTCTTTTTTTTTTAGAGGGAAAGGCAGGGCAATTGGGGTTAAGTGAGTTGCTCAAGGTCACACAGCTAGTAATTGTGTCAAGTGTCTGAGGCCAGATTTGAACTCAGCTCCTCCTGACTCCAGGGCCTGTGCTCTACTTATTGTGCCACCTACCTGCCCTGAACAACAGTTTTTTTTTTTTAAAGCTGTCATATTTGCTATAAATATTTCCTCAATTTTATTTTTTATTTACATATTTTTTTGATATCTAGATTTTTTAAAGAGAGATCATGTAGTCAGACATATCCATCCCTAACAATTTCTTCTATTTTGTGACTCAGGAAGTAATAACTTTGCCGCAACAGTTGAATTTTCTTACATCTTTTTAAAAACATTTTTAAAACAATTTCAGCTTGGATACATGGTGTAATATGTGGGTCCAAATCTCTTTCCTTCCAAATTTTCAGTCAGTTTTTCCTGTATATTTGTATAAAGTATATTTGTTAAATCATGAATCTTTTCCTTAGTTTTTAATTTCTATAGATTTGTCAAACACATCTCTGGTATTGCTCTTTATCTACGTACATATATTTCTCAAATTTTCCCTACTATGAAATAGTTTTTATAACAGCTTTGTATAGTTTAAGACTACCTTCATCAGCTTTTTAAAAAATTCAGTATTAATATTTCATTAAGTTGATTAATTTGAGTAGAACTATATATTACTCAAACATAAAAACTGAATTTTCCAGCTATTTAAGTCTTTTTTATTTTGGTCAATGCAGTTTGATAGTTGCCCATAGGTTAATTCCCAAGTATTGAGTAGTTTCTATTGCATTATAAAGACAGATAAAGCTTTTATTATGTGCTTACTAGTTGCTAGGTACTGTGCTAAAACTGTTTAATGAGATTTCTATTTTATTTTTTCTTTTTGAAAAAAAAAAGTTTATTGATGTATTTTTTTTAACAACACCGTAGTATCCTCCAGTATCTCATCCCTCTTCCCCTACCAGAGAATCATCTTATATTAAAAAAGAAAAACAGGATTTTTAAGTCAAAAAAAAAAAACTGTCTGCATAACCAATGAATACATTGAAAAAGTCTGAAAATACATGCAATGTGCAATACTTAAGGATCTCCTACTTCTTCCCCCCCCCCCCATTTTTTGGAGGGGGGAAGGCAAGGCAATTGGGGTTAAGTGACTTGCCTAAGGTCATATAGCTACTAAGTGTGTCAAGTGTCTGAGGTTAAATTTGAACTCAGGTCCTCCTGAGTCCAGGGCCTGTGGTCTACTCACTGCACCCCCTAGCTGCCCCTGGACCTCCTACTTCTGCAAAGGGTTGGGTAGGACTGTTTTCTTTATCTGCCTTTTTTTGAGCAATTGCTTGTTTTTAAATTTTTCTACATTCAATTTTAGTTTAGGTTTTTTTTTGCATATATTCTTTCTGTGTATAGTGTTGTAGTCTTTGTGAATATTGTATTGTTAGCTCTATTTGTTATGGTATCAATTTATGTAGATCTTTCCAGGTTTCTCTGTATTCCTCACTTTTCATCATTTCTTATAGTGCATTAATATTTTGTTATATTCATATACCTTGTTTAGCCATTTCCTAATCAGTAGACATCTTTGTTTCTAATTTTTTACTATCAAGAGAAGTGCTGCTTTAAACATTTTGGTGTATACGGGGACTTTTTTCTCAATAACCCTCTTGGGGTATAAGCCTACTAATAGAATCTCTAGTTCAAAAGAGATGAATAATTTAGTCACTTTATTTGCATGATTCCAAATTGCTATACCAATTCACAGCTCCACCAATTCTCCAGTGTATCAATCTTCCCACAGCCCTTCCAACTTCACATTTTGTCATTTTTGCCAATTTTCAAGACATGAAATGAAACCCCAGGGTTGTTTTGATTTGCATTTATCTTATTAGTGATTCAGAGTATTCTTCCATATGGTTAATAGTATGTAATTCTTCTTTTGAGAACTGTTTGTTCATATCCTTTGACTACTTGTCTATTTGGGAATGACTTTTGGTCTTATATATCTCTGTTAAGTTCTTTCTTTAAATATATCTTGGATACCAAACCCTTATCAAAGAAATAGGATATAAATATTTTTTTTCCCCATTTGACTTCATTTCTTATACTGGGTACATTAATTTTATTTGTGCTGAAGTTTTTCAGCTTCACATAATCATATCATTTTATCTTATGTAATTGCCTCGTTTCCTTCTTTGGTTAAGAATGTATTTTCCAGCCGTTGTTGTCAGAGACATATATTGACTTCTCTCCTAATTTTAAAAATAATATAATTTGTAATATTAAGGTCATGTATCCATTTAGAATGTATTGTGGAATATGGTGTAAGGTGTTGGTCTAAGCCTGATTTCTGCCAGATTGTTTTCCACCTTTATCAGCAATTTTTTAATCAAGTAAGGAGTTCTTTCCTAAATAATTTGTTCTCCACTATCTTGAACACTTGATCATTGAATTCCATTGTTTTTGATTCTCCCTTGTCTGGTCTGTTCTACTGGTCTACCTCTCTGCTTTTTTTTTTTTTTAAACAAAACCAGATGGTATTGATAACTTCTGCTTTCTAATAAAATTTCAGGTCTGGAAGTGCTTTCCCCTTCTTCTGTGTTTCTTTTTATTATTTCCTTTGATAGTCTAGATTCTTTGTTTTCCCAAATGAACTTTGTTATTATTTTATCAAATTGTACAAAGTATTCCCCTGGTAATTTAGTTAGTATAGTATTAAAAGTATAAATTAACTGTGGCAGTTCATAATGTTTTCTTCACATATATAAGTACAAATTAATTTTGGCCAGAAGATATGACTGGCTGTGGAGATCTGGACAGGTATATGTAGATTTCATTTGAGTAGAGCTTTGAAGTCATTGAAGGATTTTTTGAAGTGGGTATGGGGAGGAAGGCTTCTATCTCAATCATGGAGGACAGTCTACATAGAGGTACAGAGATGGGAGATAGAATTTCTTGTGGATAGGAAAGTCAAGAAGGCCAATTTGGCTGGACTACAGTGTGTAAAGGGGAGTAATGCATAACTGGTCTGGAAATGTTGATTGCTTTTTAGCAATAATGCCTTAGCAACTTGGAGAAGGGATTAACTAGAGGCAAGGAGACCAATTAGGAGGTATTTCAGTGGTCTTGGAGAGAAGTGATGAGAGCATTAACTAGGATGGTGACTGTGGTGAAATTGTGATAATATTTTATGTATTTTATGCATTTCTGAGTTTCTAAACTTCTGTGTCATCTGCTGGCCTTGGCTTCTGCAACCTCCCGCTCCCCGCCCCCCCATACCATTTAATTTCTTATGCAGACCCATTGTATATAGAAACAATAATGGTAAAAATCTCCATGTGGATGGGATAACTATATAGATGTGATTGAAACTGTGGGTATTGATGGGGTCACCAAGGCTCTACACACAGATGATTGTAGTATGGATGACGATCTATCAAAGGGAACTAAGAAGGAATGATCAGACAGGGAAGAAAACTGGGAGAATGGGGTCTCCAGAGATTAGAGAGTGGCCAGGAAGAGGAAGAGATCAACAATGTCAAACGCTGCAGACAGGTTAAGAAGAACGAGGACTAAGACAAGGATGTTGGATTTGACAATTAAGTCACTGTTAACTTTTCAGTGGTAGGTATTGGGGGAAAGGCCATAAAAGCGAAACAGTCCAGAGTGGTAAAAAGAAACTATGGGCATTGATAACATGGAGGGGTGTGTGTGTGTGTGTGTGTGTGTGTGTGTGTGTGTGTTTATGTGTATTTAAGCCTCTCGTAGGAGGCAGGGACATTAGGCTTGTGCCTTGAGGGAAGTTAGGATTTCTAAGAAGAGTTGAGAAGGGAGTGCAATTATCATCTCTCTTCAGATGATTCCTAGAACTACTCTGCCCTAGTTTTCTCCTGAGCTCCCCTCTCTTTGGCTTCTGAAACTCAACATGTCCAAAGCAGAACTCATTTTTTTCCCAAACTGTCCCTTCTTCCCAGAATCTCTGTTATTGTGGATGACACCATCATCTTCCTTGTTACCTAGGCTCACAATCTTGGTGTCTTCCCTATTTCCTTCCTATATATCCCCATCAAACAGAAAGGATGAGGAAGAAACTGCTAGAGATGGAAGGAATGAGCTTAAAAGCTAGAGGTGAAACCTCAGGGCAGGGCGTGTTAAGGGGCTTGAAGTTGCTAGCCAAATCTCTATGTGCAAATATAAGTAGTTAGCCTTTGCATGGTACAGACAATTGCCATCTTAATAAAGTATACCATAGTTTTTAAGACCATGTTAGCTCTTTCTGTTATTCTATGATGCTGTTTTGAAATAGGAAATAGGATGTGGCACATTTCTAATGCTTTACTCTTGAGAATCATTTAGTGTAAAGTTCAAGGTTTAATTTAAAAGGTAGGGGAAACTTATTGTCAAATTAAATATATGGATGCTGCTCAGGTGATCTATCAATAGCAGATTCACAGACGTAATGCTGCCTCTGATCCTTTTCAGGCAGCAACTTGCACATCTTCATCACTGATCAGCCTTTTAGCCAGTGTATCCCCTGGACAGAGTCAGTTTATTAAAAAGTGGCCACCAGGAATGGCAGTTTAATGTTTTTCTTTAAATCTTTTAAATCTGATTAAAATGAGGAAGATCTAAGTAATCAGAAATATGACATGAAAGTGATGAGTGACAAATTGGTAACTGCTGTGCAAGCCTGAAAAAACAACCTTCCTTGTTCCTAGGTCTGTTTCTGTGTGAAAGCAACAAGAAATGATATTATGCCAATATTTAGACCTCAGTAGATTAAAAATGAGATTCATATCCCCACCATACCTGTGTTCTTTTGATTAAAATGCTTCTTGGCATCCTGTGGGCATATGGGCAATATTAAAATAATGACTGCTATTAAAATAGGTTTTGTAAAGTCAACATGTGCACCATTGGAATCAGAGTATATTTTGACATAATTACCTCAAGACCTCTGCTTTAACTGTACCATGTTTTGACAGCTCAAAAAAAAGATCATTTATTTTCAATCATTGAAGGATTTTCTCTAAATAAATAGTTTACTATTGATTTTTAGTCCCTGGTGCAAGGCATAAGACTATTTGTACTTTTTTATTATATAACCACTAGGTGGCGGTGGCAAGCAGGGCTTCTGAGTTGTCATTCCTTAACTGAGCTAGAGATTGACTGGGCATTAACTAGTACCCAACCTCTCCCTCATCCCACTCCCCCACCCTCACCCCCTCAAAAGATTTCTTTGTTGGTAGCTTCTTTAGAAGTAAGGTCTTTCCTTTGAGCCTCAACTCACGTTTTAAGAACAAAATAAGAAATAGCCATTTTGCTGCTTATATATTTTTTTGTAAATGCCAGGACCTTTGGGTGCTAGGAGTTTGTGGTCCTGAGGACAGCTTATTTGCTGGAGAAACAGAATAGTTATCTATCTTGTTGGTTGGCTCCTTGAATCCCTTGTCGGAAATTTCTCTGGTGGCATTAACTTGGATTGTGTAGGGAGAAACCCCAATACTCCAGATCTTCTCTCTCAATACCCAGTTTCATTGCTAGAAATCAGAGAAATAGATTTAAATGGCTGGTTGGATTTTAATACAATGTTACATGCATACTGAAAAAAAAAAACCTTAAAATAATTTAATGCTTACAGAAATAGCAGTTTAGGACCAGCGTTACTCGAGTCCCCTCCATCCAGCACTTTATTAGGGAATGGATTTGTAAAGATAGGAAATGGGGTCTGCTCTGCTCCCTCCCTGCTCCCCTGGAAAGAACAACAGGCAGGGTTGTCATGCTAGTAGCCCTTAACCTGTATCTTAAGTGGTTGTGTACCAGCTTGCTGTCTCCGGTTCCTTTGTGCTTATCTGGGAATGGGAGTGCCTGACCTGGGATGGTGGAATTTAGCATATGGACTCTAGCTGGGCCCTCTAGCCTCCACCACTGCCCATCCATCTGCCAGAGCAGAGTCTTTGGGTCTCTCCACTGACTTTCAGGGCTTTTTCCTATCCACAAACTTCATTCAAGGTTAGAGCCAACACAAGTATCCTTGGTAGCTTGCCCACAGGTAAGATCTGAGAGGAGGGCACCTGGGAGAGGTGCCTTTTCCAGGACCTTCACCTCTCCCACCTTCAGGCAGTTCCATCTTGCCTTGCCATGGCCTTTTGGGAGGGGCTACAAAAGATGGGTTACATTTGTCTTTCAACAGTTTGAAAAACCAGTATGTAATTAACTTCTTTACCTAAAGAGGTGTAAGGTAAATGTAAAAGACAAACTGTAACAAAACAAAGCTTTGGATTGATACACTGCTTTTTTTTTAAATAAATTTTATTTAATATATTTAGTTTTCAGCATTGATTTTCACAGGAGTTTGAATTACAAATTTTCTCCTCATTTTTACCCTCCCCCCACTCCAAGATGGTGTATATTCTGGTTGCCCTGTTCCCCAGTCTGCCC
>CM053622.1:21250441-21263480 GCA_028646595.1 Phalanger gymnotis
CTCTGCTGCCCTCAGGGCAGTGGCCTAACCACAAACTCCCTGTCCCCAGCAGCTTTTCCCCCTAAACCTACTCTGTTGTCTTTGGTGTTTGTGGGTTGAGAAGTCTGGTAACTGCTGCAGCTCACTGATTCAGGGTGCTGGGGCATGCTCTGCCCGGCTCCCAGTCTGGTTGGTCCGTGCTGCCCACGCTGGGCACTGCTAGGCTCAGCTCCGCTTTCTTCCACTCCCAGCTCTGTGCGGGATAGTCCTTACCCAGAGTCTATCCAGGCTGTCCTGGGCTAGAGCCCTGTTACCCTCTGCTACCCTGTGGGTTCTGTAGTTCTAGAATTGGTTCAAAGCCATTTTTTTAATAGGTTTTTGGAGGGACTTGGTGGGGAGCTCATGCTAGTCCCTGCTTTCCAGCTGCCATCTTGGCTCCACCCCCTGATACACTGCTTTTTAATGGGGCTCAAAATAGGGGTTGTTAATCTTTTTTGTTTCTTGGATCTCTTTGGCAGTCTGTTAAAGTCTATGGATCCATTCTCAGAGCCAAAGTTCACTACCCCCATTCACATTGAAGGGAGTACTAAGTTTCAATTAGAGGTTAGTCTGAGATCCCAAACTCTGAAGTTTTTCCATGGATCCATAGACCCTAGTTTAAGAATCAGTGCTTTAAATTTTGAAAGAGAGAAAATCTCTCATCTTTCCAATATAATACTAAAATGAGACTTGTTTTAGTTCTTCACTTTTCTTTCCTGTCTTTGATCTCTACCAACCTGTTGTTAGAAATCACAGACTCCTTTGTAGTCTGATGTCCTTCCAGTGATAGAGATAACTTCTCATTTACAAAAACATTTTGTGTGGATATACCTTAATTCTTTTTTATTCTCTTAGCTTCCGTCTCTCCAAAGCAAAGGAGGGCCATTGTTGTGAAAGTGAATGTATTCATGTATGTGATTAAATAACAGCATATCTGATCCCATTATGTCACATATTTCATGAAACAAATGACAGAATGGTTTTGAATTTGGTTCTAAACAGGAATCTAGTCTAAATTAAAAAAAAATTGGCTTGCTGGTCAGGCCAGCTTATGTGTATCATAACTTTGAAGCAGCAAGCTTCAGAGATGATTCCCATAATTAGGCCTTCTTTGAATACAAAAGTATAGTTTCAGTTTATATTTTTCAGTAGATAGTTTGGTTTAATACCACCTGCACAAAAAGGAGATTTTACAGCTTGGGAGAGAGCTACCCCTTACAGTGAGTGACTGGAGTTGGCAATTTAGAAATATCAGTGTGTAGTCAAGTCTTTTTTAATAGCATAATTGAAACCCATGGGGGTTCCTTCCTGAAATGCATATGTATTGTGAAGCTCTGAAGGAAGTATTATAATGGGATAAAGTGACCTGAACCTCCATGTAGAGGTGAACCATAAGCTCTCCAGGGCTGTGCCAAGGAAATGCAGCCCACATCTTGAGTACAGTCCCAGCAAAAGGCTGTTTTCCAGCAACCTGCCTCATGAAAGAGGCTAGTCATCAGAAGTCACTTGGTAGTTAATTCTTTGGCTGTGGCAACCCAAAAGGTGCCTTGGATGCCAATGGCCCCGGTACCATCATCACCATCAGTAAATATTCTTTGAGGATTTTCTGTGTTTTACGCATTGCACTAAGTACTGGGTTGGAACAATCTGGAGAACAGTAATAGTGTGGTAAGAAACAGAAAGCAAGGACATGGAGTGGAGACAGGGGCAGCTGGAGAGATGAAAGATGGAAGATGCTGAGTTCAGGTGTGGAGGATTGGACTTGCTTGGTAGCCTATGTCAGATAAAAGGCAGATGAAAAATAGGTTAAGGAGATAGTGAGGCAACAGGATTTCTGTCATGAGGTCACAGTGATTATACCTGTTTCACTCCTGAAGGAATTGGCCATGGTGTGAGTGTGGCATCAACCTGATTGTGGGTGGGGACAGTAAATTGACTGAGTCAATCCTCTTTAGAATTTTGACCTGAGGTTAGTATCCAGTGCCCTGTGGCAGGCAGCAGGTATTTCTCCCCTTGCTGCTCTCGCTCCCTGCGGCCCACCACCCCACCTAGGTTATGTGGGGAGAAGAGTTGAGAGGCAGTACACGCAGTAAATAGAACAAATCTCTCAAGCCACAGCCTCTCTGCCTGGAGGACTTGCACAAATCTTTGGGCTTCAATTTCCTCACATGAAACACAAGGGCATTGGACTCTATGGCTTCTGAGGCTCCTTTCAATGTAAAAATTCTGTGGTTCTTTGTTAAAACACAATTAGATGTTTCAAAAGATGTTTAGACCTAATGAAAACAGTGTTGAGTTAACTTGAAGGAAAGCTTACCATTTTCACTGTCTCAACACTTTGCACAAGTAGATTTCCTTGGCCTAGTGGTTGGAGGAGGTACCCTTGGTTGGAGTCAGGAAGACCTTGGTTCACATTCTACATTTGATATATTTATGTAACCATGGGCAAGTCACTTAACCCCTAACTTTCCTAGGCATCTCTTGAAGACTTGGAAAGTTGGTCATTCCTGAAAAGTTACAGAGGAGATCCATATCTTCATATCCAGTAGAGGAAGTTTCCATATTGGGGCAGCCAGGTGGTGCAGAAAGACCAGAGTTCAAATCCAGCTTCAGACACTAGCTGTGTGACCCTGAACAAGTCACTTAATCCTGTTTGCCTCAGTTTCCTCATTTGTAAATGAGCTGGCAATGAGTGGCAAACCATTCCAGGATCTTTGCCCCTCCCCCCAAAAAACCCCAACAACTAACCAAACGAACAAAAACCCCACCCCAAATGGAATCATGGAGAGTGGGGCACTATTGAAAATGACTAAAGAATAATTTCCATATTTCCTTAGTGTGAGGAGCTTCCTGAGTTCCTGAGAACTTCTTGGACCAGTGAAAATGAGTACCTTCATTGCTTCTTAGTGGTCTGGGTCCCTTGGAGGTTCATTGTTTTGTTCAGGGTCACACAGAGACTATGTGTCAGAGCTAGGATTGTGTATGACCACCTCTCACTGTTCATTAGGTCATGCTTTGTCTTCTAAAGTAAGTTGAAATATAGATTCATAGATTTAGAGCTGGAGAAGGCATTAGAGATCATTGAACAATGGAAAGTCCATACTAAGTAGAAGTCTTAAATATAATGAATATGGGAAAGCCTTCACACTCAGTACACTTTTTTCCTAGTTAGCGAATAATTCATACTGGGGATAAAAACTAATGTATCTAATTTCGTCAAACAATCATTCTGTAAAATCTTGGAACAAATAATCTTGTGTTTTGTTTCTTCTTCCCTTCTGTAACTTTTGTTCAATGGAGGAATATAATCAATTGTTCCAATGTGAATATGTTACTATTCCTCATGCACAGCCCTATGTCTCTCATCTTAAAGCCTTTGCAGTGGTTGAACCTCATACCTGTAATGTTCATCCCTGCACATTTTTAAGCCTCTGATTTCTTTCAAGGTTCATCTATGCTTATCTTCTACAGGAATTCATTTCTGGCTTTGCCAGTTCCTTGAGTGTCTCCCCATTAACTGGCTCCTCACTTACTTTTGACACATAATTTGTTACTCTCCCTATCCAAGCACTGTACAGTCATCTAGTCGTTGGTCCCCAAAGTTGACAACACTCCTTTTGTGCTTTTGCCCCCCCGGGATTCATCTTTAGCTCCCATGTGTTCATGCTCCTTGCCTTCTTGTAATGCACAGCTTTGGGACCACCTCTTCACAAGTCTTTTTGAATCCCCCAATTGTCATCGCCCTCTGTTTTCTCAAATTACCTTATCCTCACTGATCTGCCCGAGGTATTATGTCCCTAGTACTATGCAGCCCCTGTGAAAACAGGAGTTATTTGGTTTTTGTCTTTGTATTATCCCTCTTCCATGTCTTTGGGTGTAAGCTGTCCCCTCTCCTTGGGGACGCCCTCTTTCCTTCTTCTGCCTCTTGTAATCCTTGGCCTTTTCCAGATTCTCTTCACCTTCTGCTTCACTGTATCAGGCTCTTCCAATCCCCGCACTTGTTAGTGCTCCCTCTTCAAGGGAAAAATAGCTTGTATTTACTCTGTATATGTACAGGTGGTTGAGAGTGTGTAGGGTGGGCTGGAATGCGGGGATTGTTTTCTTTTTGTCCCTGTGTTCTTACCGTCTAGCACATAGGTGCTCAATAAAAGTTCGTTGACCGAATCCTTATTTTCAAAATAAAATCTAACAGTCTGGGAAGGCTATAGAGGCTACCTAAGCACTGAGCACTTCATGAAAGCCTTAATCTTTTGGGTTGCCTTAATAACCTCTTTTCTCTGTCCCATTGTAGTCACACAAATGAAAAGTGTGATGAGTCACTCTTACGTGAACTTGTAGCTGGAGCATTTTACAATCTAATGATGACAGATGCCTTCCAATACTAAAATAAAAGAAATTTTGTGGCTTTGGTTAAAGAAATATTTAAAGTATAAATTCTCTCCATGCTTTAGATATTCTGTAATTTCTGGGTTCTGATCGACCTAGAGAATGCTATTAAGACTTGCTATTAAGGCAAGCTGTTCCACTCCTTCCTTTTCATGCAGTAACTCCCAACTGGTAAGGAAGTGCCAATGCATAAAGACTTTCTGGCAGTTATTGTGTACATATATACTGGGCATGCCTTCTGGTATTGGACACCCTCTCCTACAACCCCACAATGAAGAGAATTATACTCAGTGGTACATTTCAGTGACATCTAACTAACCTTTCACAGCAGCCCTTTCTGAAGACAAGCATACCTCTTTGAACTACGTCTTAGTTAAATATTTTCTCTAGCTGTCAGCTAGTTATAACGTTTAATAATGATTTGGGGAGATAGACCATTAGTGATAGGAGGTTAATTCTGATGTATGTTATTAACAATTATGTTAAATAATTTTTTAAACATTTTAAAATAAATTTGTTAAATTACATAAATTTAACATTTTTAAGTAAATGTTAAATTGAACTTCTCTGAAGCTTTGAAAATATTCTGATCAAATGAGATAACATTTGTAAAGCACTCAGCATAGTGCCTGGTACATAGTAGGCACTGTGTAAATGCTTGTTCCCTTTCCTGTTCCCTAAAGGAAAGCCATTTATTCAGCAGAGGGGCCAGTAGCGTGAGTGATCTTTTTGTAGAACTCTGAAACTAACAATCTGAACATTTCCCCAGCTCTTCAAAGCAGTTGTGGCTGTTGGTATGAAGAGTGCTGCATCCTCGGGTCCTCTAGCAGGCTTGCTAAATTATTGAAGTACAGATCAACAAGGTGCTGCTCTGCAACACATGCAGTGATGAGGAATTATCTTGGGGTTCCAGGGGTATAGCCACCATGGTCATCTACAATAGAAATGGCAAAAAAATTATAGTGGAAAACTTAAAATAATTTGTTATGCTAGGTCTCTGCCAAAATCTGATTGAAATCTTGGCTCTTCTGTGATGTACTCTGCAAATCTCCCCTTAGTCAATTAGCTGGTATTTATTAAGTGCTTACTATGTGCCAGGCCATGTGCTAAGTGGGAGGGATACTAAGAAAAAGTATAGCTTTTTCTCAGGGGATAGACAGCGTGTGCATATATTAGTTTGTACAAAATGAATACATAAATAGATGGTGGGGGTGTGTGGAAGAGAGAATCAAGTGAGGCCTCATGTAGAAGGTGGTGCTAGAGCTGAAGTACCAAGGAAACCAGGGATTCAATGAAGTAAGATAGCAGAGAGTGCATGGTATGTGGGGAGAAAACTTGTGCAGAGGCCCTGAGATGGGAGATGCAGGGAGTAGCTGGTTGGCCAATTTGGCTAAAGCAAGAGTGTGTCAGCGAGAGTAATCTGCATTCCTTCTGGAAAGGTAGTTTGGAGCCAAATTAATAGGAGCTTTTTAAATGTCAGACAAAGGAGTTTGCATTTTATATTAGAGATGATAGAAAACGATTTTAAAAAAATGTTCTTTACCAAGGAGAAGAGCTTAAGCATAGCTACCAATCTTTATTTTCGACTTTCGACAAGTTTTTGAATGTAGATACTTTTGAATTACTTTGCCAACACAGGTACCAAGAGATTAAAACAATAATTCTTATTGTACATATTCCTCCTCCTCCCCCCATCCCAACCATGGGAATAATAAAATAATAAAAGATAAAATTTGAAGTTAACTTGTCTTTCAGCTCCAAAATGCTGTCCACATCCAAAGAAAGAACTTGGGAGTCTGAATGCAGATGAAAACATATTATTTGCTCCCCTTTTGTTGTTTTATTTTGTTTTTTTCTTTCTCGTGGTTCCTCCCATTAGTTCTACTTCTTCTTTTCATCATGACTAATGTGAAAATATGTTTAATATGAATGCATAAGTAGAGCCTATGTCAGATTGCACACCATATTGGAGATAGAGAGAAAATTTGAAACTCAAGATCTTATGGAAGTGAATGTTGAAAACTAAAAATAAATAAATTAATTTAGCCTTTTTCTGAAAATCATAGTCCTTTGCAAACCACAGTCCTTTGCAAACCACTGCACTTAAATGAGCATCAGAAGTTACTAGTAATAAGTTCTTGATAAACACTTTAATCTAGAGGGACAAAGTCACATAGGTTGCAGTGGTACCTTGTTGGACATCTAACAGGATGTCCTGCAGAAATTGTTTTACAAAGATGCTATGAAATACAACTTGAAACATTTGGAATAGACATGAATTACTGGGCATCAACTTTCCCTTCCCCCAGTCCCAACTTTTTGTGTGACTTTGGGCAAGTCACTTAACTTTTTTTTTTTGCCCCTCAGTATCCTTATCTGTACACCTCTAAATCCATGAGTCTGTGATTGAAGTAAAGCACAAAATTGTGCTTAGGTACGGTGGTCACACTAGGTTTGCCCAGTTGGGATCAGTACAAACACACAGCCTTTTCAATATTCAGACAAAATCTTAAGTAATGACTTGTGCTACCCAGAGGTCACATGGGTATTTATTAGTAGAAAGAACATTAGATTATTATTTTAACCTGACTTAAATCTGTATGTGCCTATCTTTGCTGATGACATTCACCAGGTGATCCACTCTTTCCACATCTTTGCCTGTTGGAATCTTCCTGTGTCAAGTTTAGGTACTGCCTCTTTCAATGTGTCTTTATTGATTTTCTCCCGTCTCTCCCATGTTAAGATGAGAGTGGTCCCACCCTTCTCAACATACCTCGATACACTTGGCACTTTTCCCTTTGCCACCTTGTATCTTATTTTTTTAACTGGATAGTACTCCCATTTTCCTATTACATCGTTAGCTCCTGAGGACAGATATTTTGCTTTTCCTCTTTGTATCCCCAATACTCAGCATGTGCTAGAGAGCAAATGTTGAATTGAAAATTCATTCCACAACTGTAGCCAGCTCTTTTTATATTAAGTAGGTCCAGAAAAGTTATATGGGAATATAGTTTTTGTGGTCTGAATAGTATTTTAAACATGCGAGTTTGCTCTTTAAAGGAATATTATAAAAGAATTGTTTTCACAAAGTATTTGATTTTTATTCTCATTTTCTGGATTTTCAGTCTTCATGGATTTATTAATGTTGGGTACGTAACACATTTTGGGCCTGCTTTGAAGTGGGAGATGTCTCTCTCCAGAGACTTGGAGAGTAAGCAATGTCTCCTTGCCAGTCTGTTGTCACACTAGTTGGCAGCTATGGAGAAAAAAACAACAGCCACCAATTGATTTCAGATTACTAGCCCCTCCCAGACCCCCATTTACCTTTGGTAATGGATACAGCACAGTGGCCTTGAAGCCAGGGAACTCTGGCGCTTTTGTGACCCTGGGCCAATCCCCTGAGTTCTCCAGCCACTAGTGATTGGGTGAATACCAAAAGCCTTTATTAAGTGCTTACTGTGAGCCAAGTTATAGTCTGTATTGGCTGGGAGAATTCCCTGATAAGGAGTTGTCACACCAACAAAATCACATACTTAGTTCAAAAAATAAGTGGTCCCTACTGCATTTGCGTATTTACATGTATGTTTGTCGTTGTATGCCCAGGACTGAGTACAATGCCTAACACAAAAAAGGTACAAAAACACATTGATGATTGATCAAGGAAAAGCTTGATGAATGTAATTTTTTGGATATTTCATTCAGCAAGACTAAAATATTAGAATGTCGTATTTAACATGCTTGACAATTTACTTTGTGTGTAAATGAATGCTATTTTCAATGTGTCCCTCTGTATGGTTGCTGAAATTGTATGCACTTTATATGTTTGTGTGTGTGTATATATATGTGTGTATACACACACACACACACACACACACACACACACACACACACACACACACACACACACACACATATATATGCAGAGCCCATGACAGAATGGAAACCTGAGATTTCTAAAGAATTTTTGATTAGTCTTGGGTGGAAAAACTGCTACTGTAGGCTATCATATTCATGTGGAGCATGGAGCAGAGGTAGGGCTAACTTTATAAGGAATGCTTTAATATGGCTTTGTAATGAAGAACACAATCAGAAAAATTTAGATTGCAAATGTTAAATCTTGTTTTTAATGTCTTAATGTTGTGTTCTCAATGTTTTTCAACATTCTTAGTATGAGGCAATTTATTATGTGTAAGTCTAGCCTACCTTATTTATGTGTGTTTTATGGATATGTATTTTTAAAAGAATAAAACTTCAGGGTTTAAAGAATCTTTAAAACTGTGTACTGCTGCTGCCACCTAATGTTTATAGCTCTTCATTTAAATAACTTTCTAATACCAGTTTTATAGGGTTTCTATGTCGAGTTGGACTCAAAATCCTGGATTAATAAGCATCATTTAGTTTCATTGTTCTTAGGTTTCTGATACGGCGATTTAGGAGAACAATTGAACTGATTAGAAATAGAGTTGTTGAGTCTAGATAAATTTTATTGACATCTTGATCTCCAGTTGTGCTCTTATAGCCAGTTCTGAGAAGCTAAGCAGGAATGGGTTTAGTCAGAGGCCTTCCTGGAATAACCAAGATACTGCTGCCAGTGGTGCTGGTAATGTATTCTACTACCCCTTTCTGTCTGAGTCACTTGTGATTCAGAGTTGCATTGAGCCAGGGGACACTTTTAATCTTGGCAGTGGCTACTTAGTGAAGATTGCTAGTGTCATGCAAAGACCAGTATTCAATCCACTATCTCCTTTATCTTCCAGCATAGGCAGGTAATAGCTAGCCTTCTAGATTCCTTTGGTCCGTGGATCGTCTCTTGAAACATGCTTTTCATAAAACTAAATATTATCATGGGTGTACATATGTGTGTGTAATATATGAAATGACTTACCATGATCACCTGTAGCTGTTTGAGAGGGCACTCAGTACTGCAGGTTCAGTGTTTTGTCTGTTCAGCCAAATTGCCTTTCAAATGACAAAAGACTCATGAGATTCATAAAAAGCTGGAGCTGGAAGGGATCTTAGAAGTCATTAGTCTTACACTTTAGTTTTTCAGATGCAGAAATAAACCTATAGAATATAAATTACTCTTTCAGTCACCTATTTAGTTATTGGTAGAACTAAACCAGAAACCAGCAGACTTCCAACACAGTGTTCTCTTTAGTATGTCATACAATTATAAAATTTAAATGACAGTGCATGATAATATGATTCAATTCAGCATGCATTTACTAATTGTCTGCGGAGAACAAAACGCATTTCTAGGCGCTGCTAGGATGCCATACAGCAGTTTCTGCCTTCTCTTGGGAGTGGTGGTGTAGAGCATGTTTCTAGATAAAAAGAAACAAAGTATGTACACCAAGCACACACAAAAGTCATTTCAGCCTAGGGGAGAAAAGCTTAGTGACAAGAACACAGGTAACACATGTGTGCAAGAGAACGGAGGGCAACTTGAATGGTGTGCTTAAGGGATGGCTGCAACCAGGCCAGTTTGTCTGGAACAGTGCGTTAGTAGGAATAATGTGAAATGTCTGAAAAGAAAGGCAGGAGCCAGATTGTGAAGGAACAGAGGGGTTTGTATGTATTTTATCCTTGAACTTCATGAACAGGGTGATGACATTGACCTACACTTTAGGAATATCAAATTGGGTGTCTCTAGCAGTAGCAGCAGCAGCAGCAGCAGCAGCAGCAGCAGTGGTAGTGGTAGCATTTATGCGGCACCTACTGTATGCTAGGTACTGGTACTAAGCACTGTACAAATATTATCTCATTTGGTCCTCACAGCAACCCTGGGAGTTAGGTTCTATTCTATCCCCATATAACAGATGAGGAAACTAAGGCAGGCAGAGATGAAGCGATTTATCCAGGGCCACACAGCTGGTGTTTGAACTCAGGTGGCTCCAGACCCAGAACTTGTATCCTCTGTGCCACCTAGATGGTGGAGGAAATTGGAAATGGGGACACCAGTGTTGTGCTTCAGATGGTTGGTGGTGTGGATTGAAGTGGTACCTATGTGAATGGGGAGAGGGGAATGGATACAAGATTTGTTGGGGAGATAGAATGTCTAAGACTTGACAGATGATTGAGTAGTGGAGGCTGGAGGCTGAGTGAGGAAAAAATGAAGAGCTGTAATGCCTTCAGGGTTGTGAACTGAGTGACTGGGAGGATATAGTGTGGCTCAAAAAGAAATAAGGACGTTTGGAGGGGGGTGGTTTTGTGGGAAAGAAAGTGAGTTCTATTTTGTTCATTTTGAGATGCCTATGGGATGTTTAGGTGAAGATTCCCAGGGGACAGTTAGACTGCTTCACTGAGTCAGGGGAGAGAGGTGAGTAGGATCTATACACCTGGGTACCATCTCCATCAAAATCATCGGTAGCCATCCTCACTAGTGTTTATATATCGCTTTAAGGTTTGCAAAGTGCATCTCTATATGTGCGTCTAAGATAGAGTGAAGGTTTAGATCGTGAAATTGGAGGAAGCTAATTAACAGAGAGGCCAGAGTATTTGAGGACACATTAACAAGTATGCTGAAAGTCTCTAAGAGCTTGGAAAAATATGTTGAATTCAGATTGTTCAGTGCCTCGAATATTAGCCTAAGATATTTAGAATTTTTCTTATAGGTAATTGGTAATCAGTCAGCCTTTCTGGTCAGTTTTGATACATTTTCTTTAAGGTAAGATTTGTAGTATATTTGTTTTCTCATAGATTCAGGCACACTAACACAAGAATGAATGGAATTTTAATTAAAGAAAAGACCTAGACAAATCCCCTCCCCTCCTTTAGAACTTTGGGTTCTGATGACGAACCACTTTATTTGAAAACAGGGATCTCTTGCTGGAATTATAAAACTGACTGCTGGAAAACAGTATTGTCTCTAGAGAGTCTTAGACCCTTCACAGAAACAAAGGCAAGCAGCGTTGTAATGCTCCCCTCCAACCTCGCTCCGTTGAGAATCATCTCCATGAAGCCCGCAAAAGGTTTTCCATCATCTCTGAATCATAGTGACTTGTCTGTTAGTTTACATTATCTTTAGTAGGATATACCAAATGGCATAAAATGAATCTATTTTCTTTACATTGTGAAGTTTGGGTAGAGTTAAAACTTGTCTTTAGTTAGTCTTCCGTTATTGAATATGATGGACTTAATGTATTAATGGCCCCTTTTTTGTTTACCATGAAGAATGTCTGATAAGCAACTTATAGAACAAGGGAATTCGATTTTGTTGTATTCTTTAGGAACCATTTATGTTAAATCGTACTAGACTCTGTTAAAGTAAATATTTAGGTAGTTAAACTTCTTAAATTTTTGTCATATTTGATATTTTTACATCACCTGCATTTTGCAATCTATCCTTCCCCTGCTGTTCTAAGAGAGCTATCCCTTATTTCTTTTCTTTTTTTAGTTTTTAAATATCTTATTTTTTCAATTACATATAAAAAGAATTTTTAACATTTATTTCTAAAGATTTTGAGTTCCAATTTCTCTCCTTCCCTTTTTCTTCTCCCTCATTGAGAAGGCGAGCAGTTTGATATAGATTATATATGGGCAGTCATGCAAATTATATTTCAACATTAGTCATGCAATGAAGGAAAACATAGACAGGAAAAAAAAAAACATCTCCCCAAATTAAAGAAAGTTAAAAAAAAAAAGTATGCTTCACTCTGTGCTCAGACTCCACCACTTCTTCCCTGGAGGTGGAGAGCATTTTTCATCATGCGTCCTTTGGAACTGTCTTGGACCATTGTATTGCTGAGAATAGCTAAGTTATTCACAGTTGATCGTCATACAGTATTGCTGTTATTGTATCCACTGTTCTCCTCGTTCTGCTCATTTCACTTTGCATCAGTTCACATAAGTCTTTCCAAGTTCTTCTGAAAGTATCCTACTTGTCATTTCTTATAGCATAATAGTATTCCATCATGATTATGTACTACAGCTTGTTCAGCCATTCCCTGATTGACAGCCTGTACTCAATTTATAATTCTTTTCTACCACAAGAAAGCTGCTGTAAATATTTTTATTCATATAGGTCCTTTTCCTTTTAATTCCTTATTTTTTGATCTCTTTGGGTTACAGACCTAGTAATGGTATGGCTAGGTCAAAGGGTATGCATAGTTTTATAGCCCTTTGGTCATAGTTCCAAATTGCTCTCTGGAATACTTGGATCAATTTTCAACTCCACCAACAGTGCTTTAGTGTCTCAGTTTTCTCATATTTCCTCTAACATTTATCATTTTCCTTTTCTGTCATAGAGTCAATCTGATGTGAGGTGGTACCTCAGAGTTGTTTTAATTTGCATTCCTCTAATCAACATTAGATTCTAGATAGCTTTTATTTCTTCCTCTGAAAACTGCCTGTTCATGTCCTTTGACCATTTATCAATTAGGGAATGACTTGTATTCTTATAAAATTTGACTCAATTCTCTAATATTTGAGAAATGAGACTTCTGTCAGAGAAACTTGCTGTCACAGTTATGATTACTGTTTCTCTCCATCCTGTTATTCCCCCTGCTTATCCTTCTCTCTCTCTCTCTCTCCTTTTACTCTGTTCCACCTCAAAAGTGTTTTACCTCTGACCACTGCCACTCCCAACCTACTCTTCCTTCTATCAGCCCCTGGCGCCGCGCCCCCCCCCCCCCCC